>JAWNOQ010000148.1:0-330198 GCA_035045865.1 Drosophila austrosaltans
CGAAATCCATATCGAAATCGAATTCGATATCGAATTCCATATCAATTTCGAAATCCATTCGAATTCGAAATCCATTTCGATATCGAAATCCATTTCGATTTCGAAATCCATATAGAAATCCATTTCGATATCGAATTCCATATCAATTTCGAAATCCATTTCGAATTCGAAATCCATTTCGATATCGAAATCCATCGAATGAAATCCATATCGAATTCGAAATCCATTTCGATATCGAAATCCATATCGATTTCGAAATCCATTTCGAATTCGAAATCCATTTCGATATCGAAATCCATTTCGAATTCGAAATCCATTTCGATATCGAAATCCATTTCGATATCGAAATCCATTTCGAATATCGAAATCCATTTCGATATCGAAATCCATATCGATATTCGAAATCCATTTCGAATTCGAAATCCATTTCGATATCGAAATCCATTATCGAATATCGAAATCCATTTCGATTTCGAAATCCATTTCGATATTCGAAATCCATTTCGATATCGAAATCCATTTCGATTTCGAAATCCATTTCGAATTCGAAATCCATTTCGATTTCGAAATCCATATCGATATTCGAAATCCATTTCGATGAATTCGAAATCCATTTCGATATCGAAATCCATATCGATATCGAAATCCATTTCGATATCGAAATCCATTTCGATTTCGAAATCCATTTCGATATCGAAATCCATTTCGATTTCGAAATCCATTTCGATATCGAAATCCATTTCGATATTCGAAATCCATTTCGATATCGAAATCCATTTCGATTTCGAAATCCATTTCGAATTCGAAATCCATTTCGATATCGAAATCCATTTCGATATCGAAATCCATTCGATTCGAAATCCATTTCGATATCGAAATCCATATCAATTTCGAAATCCATTTCGAATTCGAAATCCATTTCGATATCGAAATCCATTTCGATATCGAAATCCATTTCGATATCGAAATCCATTTCGATATCGAAATCCATTTCGAATATCGAAATCCATTTCGATATCGAAATCCATATCGATATTCGAAATCCATTTTCGAATTCGAAATCCATTTCGATATCGAAATCCATATCGATATTCGAAATCCATTTCGATATCGAAATCCATTTCGATTTCGAAATCCATTTCGATTTCGAAATCCATTTCGATATCGAAATCCATATCGAATTCGAAATCCATTTCGATATCGAAATCCATATCGATTTCGAAATCCATTTCGAATTCGAAATCCATTTCGATATCGAATCCATTCGATATCGAAATCCATTTCGAATTCGAAATCCATTTCGATATCGAAATCCATATCGATATTCGAAATCCATATTCGAATTCGAAATCCATTTCGATATCGAAATCCATTCGATTTCGAAATCCATTATCGAATTCGAAATCCATTTCGAATCGAAATCATTTCGAATTCGAAATCCATTTCGATATCGAAATCCATTTCGATATTCGAATCCATTTCGATATCGAAATCCATATCGAATTTCGAAATCCATTTCGATATCGAAATCCATTTCGATATCGAAATCCATATCGATATTCGAAATCCATTTCGATTTCGAAATCCATATCGAATTCGAAATCCATTTCGATATTCGAAATCCATTTCGATATCGAAATCCATTTCGATATCGAAATCCATATCGAATTCGAAATCCATTTCGATATCGAAATCCATTTCGAATATCGAAATCCATTTCGATATCGAAATCCATATCGATATTCGAAATCCATTTCGATATCGAAATCCATTTCGATTCGAAGTCCATTTCGATATTCGAAATCCATTTCGATATTCGAAATCCATTTCGATATCGAAATCCATTTCGATATCGAAATCCATTCGAATTCGAATCCATTTCGATATCGAAATCCATTTCGATTCGAATCCATTTCGATATCGAAATCCATTTCGATTTCGAAATCCATTCGATATCGAAATCCATTTCGATATCGAATTCCATATCAATTTCGAATATCGAAATCCATTTCGATATCGAAATCCATATCGATATCGAAATCCATATCGAATTCGAAATCCATTTCGATATCGAAATCCATATCGATTTCGAAATCCATTTCGAATTCGAAATCCATTTCGATATCGAAATCCATATCGAATTGAAATCCATTTCGATTTCGAAATCCATTTCGATATTCGAAATCCATTTCGATATCGAAATCCATATCGATATTCGAAATCCATTTCGAATTCGAAATCCATATCGATTCGAATTATCGAATTGAAATCCATATCGATATTCGAAATCCATTTCGATATCGAAATCCATTTCGATTTCGAAATCCATATCGAATATCGAAATCCATTTCGATATCGAAATCCATTTCGATATCGAAATCCATTTCGATTTCGAAATCCATATCGAATTCGAAATCCATTTCGATTTCGAAATCCATTTCGAATTCGAAATCCATTTCGATATCGAAATCCATTTCGATATCGAAATCCATATCGAATTCGAGATCCATTTCGAATATCGAAATCCATTTCGATTTCGAAATCCATTTCGATATCGAAATCCATTTCGATATTCGAAATCCATTTCGATATCGAAATCCATTTCGATATCGAAATCCATTTCGATATCGAAATCCATTTCGATTTCGAAATCCATTTCGAATATCGAAATCCATTTCGATATCGAAATCCATTTCGATATCGAAGTCCATTTCGATATCGAAATCCATTTCGATATCGAAATCCATTTCGATATCGAATTCGATATCGAATCCATTTCGATATCGAAATCCATTTCGATATCGAAATCCATTTCGATATCGAAATCCATTCGATATCGAAATCCATATCGATATTCGAAATCCATTTCGATATCGAAATCCATATCGATTTCGAAATCCATTTCGAATTCGAAATCCATTTCGATATCGAAATCCATTTCGAATTCGAAATCCATTTCGATATCGAAATCCATTTCGATATTCGAAATCCATTTCGATATCGAAATCCATGATTCGAAATCCATTTCGAATTCGAAATCCATTTCGATATCGAAATCCATTTCGAATATCGAAATCCATTTCGATATCGAAATCCATTTCGAATTCGAAATCCATTTCGAATTCGAAATCCATATCGATATCGAAATCCATTTCGAATTCGAAATCCATTTCGATATCGAAATCCATTTCGATATCGAAATCCATATCGATATTCGAAATCCATTTCGATTTCGAAATCCATTTCGATATCGAAATCCATTTCGATATCGAAATCCATTTCGATATCGAAATCCATTTCGAATTCGAAATCCATTTCGATATCGAAATCCATTTCGAAATCCATTTCGATATCGAATCTATCGATTTCGAAATCCATTTCGAATTCGAAATCCATTTCGATATCGAAATCCATTTCGATATCGAAATCCATTTCGAATTCGAAATCCATTTCGATATCGAAATCGATTCGATTTCGAATCCATTTCGAATTCGAAATCCATTTCGATATCGAAATCCATTTCGAATTCGAAATCCATTTCGATATCGAAATCCATTTCGAATTCGAAATCCATTTCGATATCGAAATCCATTTCGAATTCGAAATCCATTTCGATATCGAAATCCATATCGATTTCGAATTCGATATGGAATTCGATATCGATTCGATATCGAAATCCATATCGATATTCGAAATCGATTTCGAATTCGAAATCGATTTCGATATCGAAATGGATTTCGAATTCGAAATGGATTTCGATATCGAAATGGATTTCGAATATCGAAATGGATTTCGAATCGAAATGGATTTCGATATCGAAATGGATTTCGATATCGAAATCGATTTCGATTGAAATCGATATCGAATCGAATCCATTTCGAATTCGATATCGATTTCGATATCGAAATGGATTTCGATATCGAAATCCATATCGATATCGAAATCCATTTCGAATTCGATATCCATTTCAATGTCGATATCCATTTCGATATCGAGCCAATGGATTTCTTCGATATCGTTTTCGAAATCCATTTCAATATCGAAATCCATTTCGATTTCGAAATGGATTTCCATATAGAAATCCATTTCAATATCGATATTCGATATCATCATTTCGAATCATGGATTTCGAAATCCATATAGATATTGAATTCCATATGGATTTCGATATCGATTTCCATTTCAATTCCTTGAGTGAATATCCTTCATTTTCTTTTTTTTCGATGATTCCATTCCTTTATGATTTCGAAATCCATTTCCATTTCGAATAATTCCATATCGGAATCCATTTTTCGATATTCGAAATAGATTTCGAATTCGATATGGATTTCGGTATCGAAATCCATTTCAATATCGAAATCCATTTCGAATTGAAATTAATCGAATTGGATTTCGATATCGATTCCAATTCGATAATCGCATTCCATATCCATATCGAAATGGATTCCGTATATCGATATGGATTTCCATATCGAAATGGATTTCGAAGATCGATATAGATTCCGATTTTCGAAATGGATTTCCACTATCGAAATGGATTCCGATTTCGAAATGGATTTCGAAATTGATATAAAAATTCGATATCGAAATGGATTTCTACACATGGATTTCGAAATCGAAATGGATTTCGATATCGATATAGATTTCGAATACGAAATGGATTTCGAAATTGATATGGAATTCGATATCGAATTGGATTTCAATATCTATATGGATTTCGAATTCGAAATGGATTTCGAAATTGATATGGAATTCGATATGAAAATGGATTTCTATATGGATTTCGAAATCGAAATGGATTTCGATATTGAAATGGATTTCGAAATCGAAATGGATTTCCATTTCGATAAATGGACTTCGAATTCGATATGGATTTCGACATCGAAATGGATTTCGAATTCGATATGGATTTCGATATCGATATGGATTTCGATATCAAAATGGATTTCGATGTCGAAATGGATTTCGATATCGAAATGGACTTCGAATTCGATATGGATTTCGACATCGAAATGGATTTCGATTTCGAAATGGATTTCGATATCGAAATGGATTTCGAATTCGATATGGATTTCGAATTCGATATGGATTTCGATATCGATATGGATTTCGAATTCGAAATGGATTTCGAAAATGATATGGATTTCGGATTCGATATGGATTTCGAATTCGATATGGATTTCGATATCGATATGGATTTCGAATTCGAAATGGATTTCGAAAATAATATGGATTTCGATATCGAAATGGATTTCGAATTCGATATGGATTTCGATATCGAAATGGATTTCGAATTCGATATGGATTTCGATATCGATATGGATTTCGAATTCGATATGGATTTCTATATCGATATGGATTTCGAATTCGAAATGGATTTCGAAAATGATATGGATTTCGATTTCGAAATGGATTTCGAATTCGATATGGATTTCGATATCGATATGGATTTCGATATCGAAATGGATTTCGAATTCGAAATGGATTTCGAAATTGATATGGAATTCGATATCAAAATGGATTTCTATATGGATTTCGATATCGAAATGGATTTCGAATTCGATATGGATTTCGATATCGATATGGATTTCGATATCGAAATGGATTTCGAATTCGAAATGGATTTCGAAATCGAAATGGATTTCGAATTAGATATGGATTTCGAAATCGAAATAGATTTCGATTTCAAAATGGATTTCGAAATCGAAATGGATTTCGAATTCGATATGGATTTCGAAATCGAAATGGATTTCGAATTCGATATGGATTTCGATATCGAAATGGATTTCGAATTCGATATGGATTTCGAATTCGATATGGATTTCGATATCGATATGGATTTCGAATTCGAAATGGATTTCGAAAATGATATGGATTTCGATATCGAAATGGATTTCGAATTCGATATGGATTTCGATATCGATATGGATTTCGAATTCGATATGGATTTCGATATCGATATGGATTTCGAATTCGAAATGGATTTCGAAAATGATATGGATTTCGATATCGAAATGGATTTCGAATTCGATATGGATTTCGATATCGATATGGATTTCGATTTCGAAATGGATTTCGAATTCGAAATGGATTTCGAATTCGAAATGGATTTCGAAATTGATATGGAATTCGATATCAAAATGGATTTCTATATGGATTTCGATATCGAAATGGATTTCGAAATCGAAATGGATTTCGAAATCGAAATGAATTTCGAAATCGAAATGGATTTCGAAATCGAAATGGATTTCGATATCGAAATGGATTTCGAAATCGAAATGGATTTCGATATCGAAATGGATTTCGAAATCGAAATGGATTTCGATATCGAAATGGATTTCGAAATCGAAATGGATTTCGATATCGAAATGGATATCGAATTCGATATGGATTTCGATATCGATATGGATTTCGATATCGCAATTGATTTCGAATTCGAAATGGATTTCGAAATCGAAATGGATTTCGAATTAGATATGGATTTCGAAATCGAAATAGATTTCGATTTCAAAATGGATTTCGAAATCGAAATGGATTTCGAATTCGATATGGATTTCGAAATCGAAATGGATTTCGAATTCGATATGGATTTCGATATCGAAATGGACTTCGAATTCGATATGGATTTCGAATTCGATATGGATTTCGATATCGATATGGATTTCGAATTCGAAATGGATTTCGAAAATGATATAGATTTCGATATCGAAATGGATTTCGAATTCGATATGGATTTCGAAATCGAAATGGATTTCGAATTCGATATGGATTTCGATATCGAAATGGATTTCGAATTCGAAATGGATTTCGAAAATGATATGGATTTCGATATCGAAATGGATTTCGAATTCGATATGGATTTCGATATCGATATGGATTTCGATATCGAAATGGATTTCGAATTCGAAATGGATTTCGAAATTGATATGGAATTCGATATCAAAATGGATTTCTATATGGATTTCGATATCGAAATGGATTTCGATATCGAAATGGATTTCGAAATCGAAATGGATTTCGATATCGAAATGGATTTCGAATTCGATATGGATTTCGATATCGAAATGGATTTCGATATCGAAATGGATTTCGAAATCGAAATGGATTTCGATATCGAAATGGATTTCGAAATCGAAATGGATTTCGATATCGAAATGGATTTCGAATTCGATATGGATTTCGAATATCGATATGGATTTCGATATCGAAATGGATTCCGAATTGGAATGGATTTCGAAATCGAAATGGATTTCGAATTAGATATGGATTTCGAAATCGAAATAGATTTCGATTTCAAAATGGATTTCGAAATCGAAATGGATTTCGAATTCGATATGGATTTCGAAATCGAAATGGATTTCGAATTCGATATGGATTTCGATATCGAAATGGATTTCGAATTCGAAATGGATTTCGAAAATGATATGGATTTCGATGTCGAAATAGATTCCGATTTCGAAATGGATTTCGATATCGAAATGGATTTCGAATTCGATATGGATTTCGAATTCGATATGGATTTCGATATCGATATGGATTTCGAATTCGATATGGATTTCGATATCGATATGGATTTCGAATTCGAAATGGATTTCGAAAATGATATGGATTTCGATATCGAAATGGATTTCGAATTCGATATGGATTTCGATATCGATATGGATTTCGATATCGAAATGGATTTCGAATTCGAAATGGATTTCGAAATTGATATGGAATTCGATATCAAAATGGATTTCTATATGGATTTCGATATCGAAATGGATTTCGAAATCGAAATGGATTTCGATATCGAAATGGATTTCGAAATCGAAATGGATTTCGAATTCGATATGGATTTCGATATCGAAATGGATTTCGAATTCGAAATGGATTTCGAAAATGATATGGATTTCGATGTCGAAATAGATTCCGATTTCGATATGGATTTCGAATTCGATATGGATTTCGATATCGATATGGATTTCGAATTCGATATGGATTTCGATATCGATATGGATTTCGAATTCGAAATGGATTTCGAAAATGATATGGATTTCGATATCGAAATGGATTTCGAATTCGATATGGATTTCGATATCGATATGGATTTCGATATCGAAATGGATTTCGAATTCGAAATGGATTTCGAAATTGATATGGAATTCGATATCAAAATGGATTTCTATATGGATTTCGATATCGAAATGGATTTCGAAATCGAAATGGATTTCGATATCGAAATGGATTTCGAAATCGAAATGGATTTCGAAATCGAAATGGATTTCGAATTCGATATGGATTTCGATATCGATATGGATTTCGCTATCGAAGTGGATTTCGAATTCGAAATGGATTTCGAAATCGAAATGGATTTCGAATTAGATATGGATTTCGAAATCGAAAAAGATTTCGATTTCAAAATGGATTTCGAAATCGAAATGGATTTCGAATTCGATATGGATTTCGAAATCGAAGTGGATTTCGAATTCGATATGGATTTCGATATCGAAATGGATTTCGAATTCGAAATGGATTTCGAAAATGATATGGATTTCGATGTCGAAATAGATTCCGATTTCGAAATGGATTTCGATATCGAAATGGATTTCGATATCGATATGGATTTCGAATTCGATATGGATTTCGATATCGATATGGATTTCGAATTCGAAATGGATTTCGAAATTGATATGGATTTCGATATCGAAATGGATTTCGATATTCGATATGGATTTCGATATCGATATGGATTTCGATATCGAAATGGATTTCGAATTCGAAATGGATTTCGAAATTGATATGGAATTCGATATCAAAATGGATTTCTATATGGATTTCGAAATCGAAATGGATTTCGATATCGATATAGATTTCGAATTCGAAATGGATTTCGAAATTGATATGGAATTCGATATCGAATTGGATTTCTATATGGATTTCGAAATCGAAATGGATTTCGATATTGAAATGGATTTCGATATCGAAATGGATTTCGAATTCGATATGGATTCGATTTCGAAATCCATTTCGAAATCGAAATCTATTTCGATTTCGAAATCCATATCTAATTCGAAATCCATTCGATTTCAAATCCATTAATTCGAAATCAATTGCGATATCGAAATCCATATCGATATCGAAATCCATCTCGAATATCGATATCCATTTCGATATCGAAATCCATTTCGATATTCGAAATCCATATCGATCATTCGAAATCCATTTCGATATCGAAATCCATATCGATATTCGAAATCCATTTCGATATCGAAATCCATTTCGAATTCAAAATCCATATCGAATTCGAAATCCATTTCGATATCGAAATCCATATCGAATTCGAAGTCCATTTATCGAAATCGAAATCTATTTCGATTTCGAAATCCATTTCGAAATCGGAATCCATTTCGATATCGAAATCCATTTCGAAATCGGAATCTATTTCGATTTCGAAATCCATTTCGATATCGAAATCCATATCGAATTCGAAATCCATTTCGATATCGAAATCCATTTCGAAATCGGAATCTATTTCGAAATCGGAATCTATTTCGACATCGAAATCCATTTTGATATCGAAATCCATATCGATATCGAAATCCATATCGAATTCGAAATCCATTTCGAAATCGGAATCCATTTCGATATCGAAATCCATTTCGAAATCGGAATCTATTTCGATTTCGAAATCCATTTCGATATCGAAATCCATATCGATATCGAAATCCATTTCGATATCGAAATCCATTTCGATATCGAAATCCATTTCGATTTCGAAATCCATATAGAAATCCATTTCGATATCGAATTCCATATCAATTTCGAAATCCATTTCGAATTCGAAATCCATATCGATATCGAAATCCATATCGAATTCGAAATCCATTTATCGAATGGAAATCCATTTCGATTTCGAAATTGATATGGAATTCGATATCGAAATGGATTTCTATATGGATTTCGAATTCGATATGGATTTCGAATTCGAAATGGATTTCGAAATCGAAATGGATTTTGATATCAAAATGGATTTCGATATCGAAATGGAATTCGAATTCGATATGGATTTCGATATCGATATCAATTTCGAATTCGAAATGGATTTCGAAATCTATATGGATTTCGATATCGAAATGGATTTCGAAATCGAAATGGATTTCGATATCGATATGGATTTCGATATCGAAATGGATTTCGAATTGGAAATGGATTTCGAAATCGAAATGGATTTCGAATTAGATATGGATTTCGAAATCGAAATAGATTTCGATTTCAAAATGGATTTCGAAATCGAAATGGATTTCGAATTCGATATGGATTTCGAAATCGAAATAGATTTCGATTTCAAAATGGATTTCGAAATCGAAATGGATTTCGATATCGAATGGATTTCGAAATCGAAATGGATTTCCATTCGATAAATGGATTTCGAATTCGATATGGATTTCGATATCGATATGGATTTCGAATTCGAAATGGATTTCGAAATTGATATGGAATTCGATATCGAAATGGATTTCTATATCTATATGGATTTCGAATTCGAAATGGATTTCGAAATTGATATGGAATTCGATATGAAAATGGATTTCTATATGGATTTCGAAATCGAAATGGATTTCGATATTGAAATGGATTTCGAAATCGAAATGGATTTCCATTTCGATAAATGGACTTCGAATTCGATATGGATTTCGACATCGAAATGGATTTCGAATTCGATATGGATTTCGATATCGATATGGATTTCGATATCAAAATGGATTTCGATGTCGAAATAGATTCCGATTTCGAAATAGATTCCGATTTCGAAATGGATTTCGATATCGAAATGGATTTCGAATTCGATATGGATTTCGATATCGAAATGGATTTCGAAATCGAAATAGATTCCGATTTCGAAATGGATTTCGATATCGAAATGGATTCCGATTTCGAAATGGATTTCGAAATCGAAATAGATTTCGATTTCGATAAATGGACTTCGAATTCGATATGGATTTCGATATCGAAATGGATTTCGAATTCGATATGGATTTTGAATTCGAAATGGATTTCGATATCGAAATGGATTTCGAATTCGATATGGATTTCGATATCGATATGGATTTCGATATCGAAATGGATTTCGATATCGATATGGATTTCGATATCGAAATGGATTTCGAAATCGAAATAGATTCCGATTTCGAAATGGATTTCGATATCGAAATGGAATCCGATTTCGAAATGGATTTCGAAATTGATATAAAATTCGATATCGAAATGGATTTCTATATGGATTTCGAAATCGAAATGGATTTCGATATCGATATAGATTTCGAATTCGAAATGGATTTCGAAATTGATATGGAATTCGATATCGAATTGGATTTCTATATGGATTTCGAAATCGAAATGGATTTCGATATTGAAATGGATTTCGATATCGAAATGGATTTCGAATTCGATATGGATTTCGAATTCGATATGGATTTCGAAATTGATATGGAATTCGATATGAAAATGGATTTCTATATGGATTTCGAAATCGAAATGGATTTCGATATTGAAATGGATTTCGAAATCGAAATGGATTTCCATTTCGATAAATGGACTTCGAATTCGATATGGATTTCGACATCGAAATGGATTTCGAATTCGATATGGATTTCGATATCGATATGGATTTCGATATCAAAATGGATTTCGATGTCGAAATAGATTCCGATTTCGAAATAGATTCCGATTTCGAAATGGATTTCGATATCGAAATGGATTTCGAATTCGATATGGATTTCGAAATCGAAATAGATTTCGATTTCAAAATGGATTTCGAAATCGAAATGGATTTCGAAATCGAAATGGATTTCGATATCGAAATGGATTTCGAAATCGAAATAGATTTCGATTTCAAAATGGATTTCGAAATCGAAATGGATTTCGATATCGAAATGGATTTCGAAATCGAAATGGATTTCCATTTCGATAAATGGATTTCGAATTCGATATGGATTTCGATATCGATATGGATTTCGAATTCGAAATGGATTTCGAAATTGATATGGAATTCGATATCGAAATGGATTTCTATATCTATATGGATTTCGAATTCGAAATGGATTTCGAAATTGATATGGAATTCGATATGAAAATGGATTTCTATATGGATTTCGAAATCGAAATGGATTTCGATATTGAAATGGATTTCGAAATCGAAATGGATTTCCATTTCGATAAATGGACTTCGAATTCGATATGGATTTCGACATCGAAATGGATTTCGAATTCGATATGGATTTCGATATCGATATGGATTTCGATATCAAAATGGATTTCGATGTCGAAATAGATTCCGATTTCGAAATAGATTCCGATTTCGAAATGGATTTCGATATCGAAATGGATTTCGAATTCGATATGGATTTCGAATTCGATATGGATTTCGATGTCGATATGGATTTCGAATTCGAAATGGATTTCGAAAATGATATGGATTTCGAATTCGATATGGATTTCGAATTCGATATGGATTTCGATATCGATATGGATTTCGAATTCGAAATGGATTTCGAAAATGATATGGATTTCGATATCGAAATGGATTTCGAATTCGATATGGATTTCGATATCGAAATGGATTTCGAATTCGATATGGATTTCGATATCGAAATGGATTTCGAATTCGATATGGATTTCGAATTCGATATGGATTTCGATATCGATATGGATTTCGAATTCGATATGGATTTCTATATCGATATGGATTTCGAATTCGAAATGGATTTCGAAAATGATATGGATTTCGATATCGAAATGGATTTCGAATTCGATATGGATTTCGATATCGATATGGATTTCGATATCGAAATGGATTTCGAATTCGAAATGGATTTCGAAATTGATATGAAATTCGATATCAAAATGGATTTCTATATGGATTTCGATATCGAAATGGATTTCGAATTCGATATGGATTTCGATATCGATATGGATTTCGATATCGAAATGGATTTCGAATTCGAAATGGATTTCGAAATCGAAATGGATTTCGAATTAGATATGGATTTCGAAATCGAAATAGATTTCGATTTCAAAATGGATTTCGAAATCGAAATGGATTTCGAATTCGATATGGATTTCGAAATCGAAATGGATTTCGAATTCGATATGGATTTCGATATCGAAATGGATTTCGAATTCGATATGGATTTCGAATTCGATATGGATTTCGATATCGGTATGGATTTCGAATTCGAAATGGATTTCGAAAATGATATACATTTCGATATCGAAATGGATTTCGAATTCGATATGGATTTCGATATCGATATGGATTTCGAATTCGATATGGATTTCGATATCGATATGGATTTCGAATTCGAAATGGATTTCGAAAATGATATGGATTTCGATATCGAAATGGATTTCGAATTCGATATGGATTTCGATATCGATATGGATTTCGATTTCGAAATGGATTTCGAATTCGAAATGGATTTCGAAATTGATATGGAATTCGATATCAAAATGGATTTCTATATGGATTTCGATATCGAAATGGATTTCGAAATCGAAATGGATTTCGAAATCGAAATGAATTTCGAAATCGAAATGGATTTCGATATCGAAATGGATTTCGAAATCGAAATGGATTTCGATATCGAAATGGATTTCGAATTCGATATGGATTTCGATATCGATATGGATTTCGATATCGCAATGGATTTCGAATTCGAAATGGATTTCGAAATCGAAATGGATTTCGAATTAGATATGGATTTCGAAATCGAAATAGATTTCGATTTCAAAATGGATTTCGAAATCGAAATGGATTTCAAATTCGATATGGATTTCGAAATCGAAATGGATTTCGAATTCGATATGGATTTCGATATCGAAATGGATTTCGAATTCGAAATGGATTTCGAAAATGATATGGATTTCGATATCGAAATGGATTTCGAATTCGATATGGATTTCGATATCGATATGGATTTCGATATCGAAATGGATTTCGAATTCGAAATGGATTTCGAAATTGATATGGAATTCGATATCAAAATGGATTTCTATATGGATTTCGATATCGAAATGGATTTCGATATCGAAATGGATTTCGATATCGAAATGGATTTCGAAATCGAAATGGATTTCGATATCGAAATGGATTTCGAATTCGATATGGATTTCGATATCGAAATGGATTTCGAATTCGATATGGATTTCGATATCGATATGGATTTCGAATTCGATATGGATTTCGATATCGATATGGATTTCGAATTCGAAATGGATTTCGAAAATGATATGGATTTCGATATCGAAATGGATTTCGAATTCGAAATGGATTTCGAAATTGATATGGAATTCGATATCAAAATGGATTTCTATATGGATTTCGATATCGAAATGGATTTCGATATCGAAATGGATTTCGATATCGAAATGGATTTCGAAATCGAAATGGATTTCGATATCGAAATGCATTTCGAATTCGATATGGATTTCGATATCGAAATGGATTTCGAATTCGATACGGATTTCGATATCGATATGGATTTCGAATTCGGTATGGATTTCGATATCGATATGGATTTCGAATTCGAAATGGATTTCGAAAATGATATGGATTTCGATATCGAAATGGATTTCGAATTCGATTTGGATTTCGATATCGATATGGATTTCGATATCGAAATGGATTTCGAATTCGAAATGGATTTCGAAATTGATATGGAATTCGGTATCAAAATGGATTTCTATATGGATTTCGATATCGAAATGGATTTCGAAATCGAAATGGATTTCGATATCGAAATGGATTTCGAAATCGAAATGGATTTCGATATCGAAATGGATTTCGAAATCGAAATTTATTTCGATATCGAAATGGATTTCGAAATCGAAATGGATTTCGATATCGAAATGGATTTCGAATTCGATATGGATTTCGATATCGATATGGATTTCGATATCGAAATGGATTTCGAAATCGAAATGGATTTCGAATTAGATATGGATTTCGAAATCGAAATAGATTTCGATTTCAAAATGGATTTCGAAATCGAAATGGATTTCGAATTCGATATGGATTTCGAAATCGAAATGGATTTCGAATTCGATATGGATTTCGATATCGAAATGGATTTCGAATTCGAAATGGATTTCGAAAATGATATGGATTTCGATGTCGAAATAGATTCCGATTTCGAAATGGATTTCGATATCGAAATGGATTTCGAATTCGATATGGATTTCGAATTCGATATGGATTTCGATATCGATATGGATTTCGAATTCGATATGGATTTCGATATCGATATGGATTTCGAATTCGAAATGGATTTCGAAAATGATATGGATTTCGATATCGAAATGGATTTCGAATTCGATATGGATTTCGATATCGATATGGATTTCGATATCGAAATGGATTTCGAATTCGAAATGGATTTCGAAATTGATATGGAATTCGATATCAAATGGATTTCTATGGATGGATTTCGATATCGAAATGGATTTCGAAATCGAAATGGATTTCGATATCGAAATGGATTTCGAAATCGAAATGGATTTCGAATTCGATATGGATTTCGATATCGAAATGGATTTCGAATTCGAAATGGATTTCGAAAATGATATGGATTTCGATGTCGAAATAGATTCCGATTTCGAAATGGATTTCGATATCGAAATGGATTTCGAATTCGATATGGATTTCGAATTCGATATGGATTTCGATATCGATATGGATTTCGAATTCGATATGGATTTCGATATCGATATGGATTTCGAATTCGAAATGGATTTCGAAAATGATATGGATTTCGATATCGAAATGGATTTCGAATTCGATATGGATTTCGATATCGATATGGATTTCGATATCGAAATGGATTTCGAATTCAAAATGGATTTCGAAATTGATATGGAATTCGATATCAAAATGGATTTCTATATGGATTTCGATATCGAAATGGATTTCGAAATCGAAATGGATTTCGATATCGAAATGGATTTCGAAATCGAAATGGATTTCGATATCGAAATGGATTTCGAATTCGATATGGATTTCGATATCGATATGGATTTCGCTATCGAAGTGGATTTCGAATTCGAAAAGGATTTCGAAATCGAAATGGATTTCGAATTAGATATGGATTTCGAAATCGAAAAAGATTTCGATTTCAAAATGGATTTCGAAATCGAAATGGATTTCGAATTCGATATGGATTTCGAAATCGAAGTGGATTTCGAATTCGATATGGATTTCGATATCGAAATGGATTTCGAATTCGAAATGGATTTCGAAAATGATATGGATTTCGATGTCGAAATAGATTCCGATTTCGAAATGGATTTCGATATCGAAATGGATTTCGAATTCGATATGGATTTCGAATTCGATATGGATTTCGAATTCGATATGGATTTCGATATCGATATGGATTTCGAATTCGATATGGATTTCGATATCGATATGGATTTCGAAATCGAAATGGATTTCGAAAATGATATGGATTTCGATATCGAAATGGATTTCGAATTCGATATGGATTTCGATATCGATATGGATTTCGATATCGAAATGGATTTCGAATTCGAAATGGATTTCGAAATTGATATGGAATTCGATATCAAAATGGATTTCTATATGGATTTCGATATCGAAATGGATTTCGAAATCGAAATGGATTTCGATATCGAAATGGATTTCGAAATCGAAATGGATTTCGATATCGAAATCCATATCAATTTCGAAATCCATTTCGAATTCGAAATCCATATCGATATCGAAATTCATATCGAATTCGAATTCCATTTCGATATCGAAATCCATTTTGATATCAAAATCCATTTCGATTTCGAAATCCATTTCGAATTCGAAATCCATATCGAATTCGAAATCCATATAGAAATCCATTTCGATATCGAATTCCATATCAATTTCGAAATCCATTTCGAATTCGAAATCCATATCGATATCGAAATCCATATCGAATTCGAAATCCATTTATCGAAATGGAAATCCATTTCGATTTCGAAATCCATTTCGATATCGAAATCCATTTCGATTTCGAAATCCATTAAGAAATCCATTTCGATATCGAATTCCATATCAATTTCGAAATCCATTTCGAATTCGAAATCCATATCGATATCGAAATCCATATCGAATTCGAAATCCATTTATCGAAATGGAAATCCATTTCGATTTCGAAATCCATTTCGATATCGAAATCCATTTCGATTTCGAAATCCATTTTGAAATCGAAATCTATTTCGATTTCGAAATCCATATCAAATTCGAAATCCATTTCGATTTCGAAATCCATTTTGAAATCGAAATCTATTTCGATTTCGAAATCCATATCTAATTCGAAATCCATTTCGATTTCGAAATCCATTTCGAATTCGAAATCCATTTCGAATTCGAAATCCATTTCGATATCGAAATCCATTTCGATTTCGAAATCCATTTCGATATCGAAATCCATATAGATTTCGAAATCCATTTCGAATTCGAAATTGATATCGATATCGAAATCCATATCGAATTCGAATTCCATTTCGATATCGAAATCCATTTTGATATCACAATCCATTTCGATTTCGAAATCCATTTCGAATTCGAAATCCATATCGAATTCGAAATCCATATAGAAATCCATTTCGATATCGAATTCCATATCAATTTCGAAATCCATTTCGATTTCGAAATCAATTTCGATTTCGAAATCCATATCGAATTCGAAATCCATATCGAATTCGAAATCCATTTCGATATCGAAATCCATTTCGATTTCGAAATCCATATAGAAATCCATTTCGATATCGAATTCCATATCAATTTCGAAATCCAATTCGAATTCGAAATCCATATCGATATCGAAATCCATATCGAATTCGAAATCCATTTCGATATCGAAATCCATTTCGATTTCGAAATCCATATGGAAATCCATTTTGATATCGAATTCCGTATCAATTTCGAAATCCATTTCGAATTCGAAATCCATTTCGATATCGAAATCCATATCGAATTCGAAATCCATTTCGATATCGAAATCCATTTCGATGTCGAAATCCATATCATTTTCGAAATCCATTTCGAATTCGAAATTCATATTGAATTCCATTTCGTTTTCGAAATCCATTTCGATATCGAAATCCATTTCGATTTCGAAATCCATTTCGATATCGAAATCCATTTCGATTTCGAAATCCATTTCGATATCGAAATCCATTTCGATTTCGAAATCCATTTCGATATTGAAATCCATTTCGATATCGAAATCCATTTCGATTTCGAAATCCATTTCGATTTCGAAATCCATATAGAAATCCATTTCGATATCGAATTCCATATCAATTTCGAAATCCATTTCAAATTCGAAATCCATATCGATATCGAAATCCATATCGAATTCGAAATCCATTTATCGAAATGGAAATCCATTTCGATTTCGAAATCCATTTCGATATCGAAATCCATTTCGATTTCGAAATCCATTTTGAAATCGAAAGCTATTTCGATTTCGAAATCCATATCGAATTCGAAATCCATTTCGATTTCGAAATCCATTTTGAAATCGAAATCTATTTCGATTTCGAAATCCATATCTAATTCGAAATCCATTTCGATTTCGAAATCCATTTCGAATTCGAAATCCATTTCGATATCGAAATCCATATCGATATCGAAATCCATATCGAATTCGAAATCCATTTCGATATCGAAATCCATTTCGATTTCGAAATCCATATAGAAATCCATTTCGATATCGAAATCCATATTGAATTCGAAATCCATTTCGATTTCGAAATCCATATCGAATTCGAAATCCATTTCGATTTCGAAATCCATTTTGAAATCGAAATCTATTTCGATTTCGAAATCCATATCTAATTCGAAATCCATTTCGATTTCGAATTCCATTTCGAAATCGGAATCTATTTCGACATCGAAATCCATATCATTTTCGAAATCCATTTCGATATCGAAATCCATATCGAATTCGAAATCCATTTCGATATCGAAATCCATATCGATATCGAAATCCATATCGAATTCGAAATCCATTTCGATATCGAAATCCATTTCGATTTCGAAATCCATTTCGATATCGAAATCCATTTCGATTTCGAAATCCATTTCGATATCGAAATCCATATAGAAATATATTTTGATATCGAATTCCATATCAATTTCGAAATCCATTTCGAATTCGAAATCCATTTCGATATCGAAATCCATATCCATATCGAAATCCATATCGAAATCGAAATCCATTTCGATATCGAAATCCATATCATTTTCGAAATCCATTTCGAATTCGTAATCCATATCGATATCGAAATCCATATCGAATTCGAAATCCATATCGATATCGAAATCCATATCGAATTCGAAATCCATATCGAATTCGAAATCCATTTCGATATCGAAATCCATTTCGAAATCGGAATCTATTTCGACATCGAAATCCATATCATTTTCGAAATCCATTTCGATATCGAAATCCATATCGAATTCGAAATCCATTTCGATTTCTAAATCCATATCGAATTCGAAATCCATTTCGATTTCGAAATCCATTTTGAAATCGAAATCTTTTTCGATTTCGAAATCCATATCTAATTCGAAATCCATTTCGATTTCGAAATCCATTTCGAATTCGAAATCCATTTCGATAGCGAAATCCATATCGATATCGAAATCCATATCGAATTCGAAATCCATTTCGATATCGAAATCCATTTCGATTTCGAAATCCATTTCGATATCGAAATCCATTTCGATTTCGAAATCCATTTCGATATCGAAATCCATATAGAAATCCATTTTGATATCGAATTCCATATCAATTTCGAAATCCATTTCGAAATCGAAATGGATTTCGAATTCGATATAGATTTCGATATCGATATGGATTTCGCTATCGAAATGGATTTCGAATTCGAAATGGATTTCGAAATCGAAATGGATTTCGAATTCGATATGGATTTCGATATCGATATGGATTTCGAATTCGATATGGATTTCGATATCGATATGGATTTCGAATTCGAAATGGATTTCGAAAATGATATGGATTTCGATATCGAAATTGATTTCGAATTCGATATGGATTTCGATATCGATATGGATTTCGATATCGAAATGGATTTCGAATTCGAAATGGATTTCGAAATTGATATGGAATTCGATATCAAAATGGATTTCTATATGGATTTCGATATCGAAATGGATTTCGAAATCGAAATGGATTTCGATATCGAAATGGATTTCGAAATCGAAATGGATTTCGAATTCGAAATGGATTTCGAAATCGAAATGGATTTCGAATTAGATATGGATTTCGAAATCGAAATAGATTTTGATTTCAAAATGGATTTCGAAATCGAAATGGATTTCGAATTCGATATGGATTTCGAAATCGAAATGGATTTCGAATTCGATATGGATTTCGAAATCGAAATGGATTTCGAATTCAATATGGATTTCGATATCGAAATGGAATTCTATATGGATTTCGAAATCGAAATGGAATTCGATATCGAAATGGATTTCGATATCGAAATGGATTTCGAATTCGATATGGATTTCGATATCTATATGGATTTCGATATCGAAATGGATTTCGAATTCGAAATGGATTTCGAAATCGAAATGGATTTCGAATTAGATATGGATTTCGAAATCGAAATAGATTTCGATTTCAAAATGGATTTCGAAATCGAAATGGATTTCGAATTCGATATGGATTTCGAAATCGAAATAGATTTCGATTTCAAAATGGATTTCGAAATCGAAATGGATTTCGATATCGAAATGGATTTCGAAATCGAAATGGATTTCCATTTCGATAAATGGATTTCGAATTCGATATGGATTTCGATATCGATATGGATTTCGAATTCGAAATGGATTTCGAAATTGATATGGAATTCGATATCGAAATGGATTTCTACTGATGTCATTTCTGGAATCGATATGGATTTCGATATCGAAATGGATTTCGAATTCGATATGGATTTCAATATCGAAATGGATTTCGAATTCGAAATGGATTTCGAAATTGATATGGAATTCGATATCGATTGGATTTCAATATATATATGGATTTCGATTTCGATATGGATTTCGAATTCGAAATGGATTTCAAATTCAAAATGGATTTCGAATTCGATATGGAATTCGATATCGAAAAGGATTCCGTTTTCCAAATGGAATTCGAAATCGAAATGGATTTCGATATGAATTTCGAAATCGAAATGGATTTCGATATCGAAATGGATTTTGAATTCGAAATGGATTTCGAATTCGAAATGGATTTCGAAAATGATATGGATTTCGATATCGAAATGGATCTCGAATTCGATATGGATTTCGATATCGATATGGATTTCGATATCGAAATGGATTTCGAATTCGAAATGGATTTCGAAATTGATATGGAATTCGATATCAAAATGGATTTCTATATGGATTTCGAAATCGAAATGGATTTCGATATCGAAATGGATTTCGAATTCGATATGGATTTTGATATCGATATGGATTTCGAATTCGAATTGGATTTCGAAATTGATATGGAAGTCGATATCGAAATGGATTTCTATATGGATTTCGAAATCGAAATGGATTTCGATATAGAAATGGATATCGAATTCGAAATGGATATGGAATTCGATATCGAAATGGATTTCGATATCGAAATGGATTCCGATTTCGAAATGGATTTCGATATCGAAATAGATTCCGATTTCGAAATGGATTTCGATTTCGATATGGATTTCGAATTCGAAATGGATTTCGAATTCGATATGGATTTCGAAATCGAAATGGATTTCGATATCGAAATAGATTTCGAAATCGAAATGGATTTCGATATCGAAATGGATTTCGAAATCGAAATGGATTTCAAATTCGATATGGATTTCGAAATCGAAATGGATTTCGTTATCGAAATGGATTTCGAAATCGAAATGGATTTCGATATCGAAATGGATTTCGATATCGAAATGGATTTCGATATCGAAATGGATTTCAATATCGAAATGGATTTCGAAATCGAAATGGATTTCGATATCGAAATGGATTTCGAAATCGAAATGGATTTCGATATCGAAATGGATTTCGAAATCGAAATGGATTTCGATATGAATTTCGAATTCGAAATGGATTTCGAAATCGATATGGATTTCGATATCGAAATGGATTTCGATATCGAAATGGATTTCGAATTCGAAATGGATTTTGAAATTGATACGGAATTCGATATCAAAATGGATTTTCATATGGATTTCGAAATCGAAATGGATTTCGATATCGAAATGGATTTCGAATTCGATATGGATTTCGATATCGATATGGATTTCGAATTCGAATTGGATTTCGAAATTGATATGGAATTCGATATCGAAATGGATTTCTATATGGATTTCGAAATCGAAATGGATTTCGATATCGAAATGGATTTCGAATTCGATATGGATTTCGAATTCGATATGGATTTCGAAATCGAAATGGATTTCGATATCGAAATGGATTTCGAATTCGATATGGATTTCGATATCGATATGGAATTCGATATCGAAATGGATTTCTATATGGATTTCGAAATCGAAATGGATTTCTATATGGATTTCGACATCGAAATGGATTTCGAAATCGAAATGGATTTCGATATCGAAATGGATTTCGAAATCGAAATGGATTTCGATATCGAAATGGATTTCGATATCGAAATGGATTTCGAAATCGAAATGGATTTCGATATCGAAATGGATTTCGAAATCGAAATGGATTTCGATATCGAAATGGATTTCGAAATCGAAATGGATTTCGATATCGAAATGGATTTCGAATTCGAAATGGATTTCGATATCGAAATGGATTTCGAATTCGAAATGGATTTCGATATCGAAATGGATTTCGAAATCGAAATGGATTTCGAAAATGATATGGATTTCGATATCGAATTGGATTTCGAATTCGAATTCAAAATGGAATTCGATATCAAAATGGATTTCTATATGGATTTCGAAATCGAAATGGATTTCGAAATTGATATGGAATTCGATATCGAAATGGATTTCTATATGGATTTCGAATTCGATATGGATTTCGAATTCGAAATGGATTTCGAAATCGAAATGGATTTTGATATCAAAATGGATTTCGATATCGAAATGGAATTCGAATTCGATATGGATTTCGATATCGATATGGATTTCGAATTCGAAATGGATTTCGAAATTGATATGGATTTCGATATCGAAATGGATTTCGAAATCGAAATGGATTTCGATATCGATATGGATTTCGATATCGAAATGGATTTCGAATTCGAAATGGATTTCGAAATTGAAATGGATTTCGAATAAGATATGGATTTCGAAATCGAAATAGATTTCGATTTCAAAATGGATTTCGAAATCGAAATGGATTTCGAATTCGATATGGATTTCGAAATCGAAATAGATTTCGATTTCAAAATGGATTTCGAAATCGAAATGGATTTCGATATCGAAATGGATTTCGAAATCGAAATGGATTTCCATTTCGATAAATGGATTTCGAATTCGATATGGATTTCGATATCGATATGGATTTCGAATTCGAAATGGATTTCGAAATTGATATGGAATTCGATATCGAAATGGATTTCTATATGGATTTCGAAATCGAAATGGATTTCGAAATCGAAATGGATTTCGATATCGAAATGGATTTCGAAATCGAAATGGATTTCCATTTCGATAAATGGATTTCGAATTCGATATGGATTTCGATATCGATATGGATTTCGAATTCGAAATGGATTTCGAAATTGATATGGAATTCGATATCGAAATGGATTTCTATATGGATTTCGAATTCGATATGGATTTCGAATTCGAAATGGATTTCGAAATCGAAATGGATTTTGATATCTAAATGGATTTCGATATCGAAATGGAATTCAAATTCGATATGGATTTCGATATCGATATGGATTTCGAATTCGAAATGGATTTCGAAATTGATATGGATTTCGATATCGAAATGGATTTCGAATTCGATATGGATTTCGATATCGATATGGATTTCGATATCGAAATGGATTTCGAATTCGAAATGGATTTCGAAATCGAAATGGATTTCGAAATTGATATGGAATTTGATATCGAAATGGATTTCAATATCTATATGGATTTCGATTTCGAAATGGATTTCGAATTCGAAATGGATTTCGATTTCGAAATGGATTTCGAATTCGAAATGGATTTCGAATTCGATATGGAATTCGATATCGAAAAGGATTCCGTTTTCCAAATGGATTTCGAAATCGAAATGGATTTCGATATGAATTTCGAAATCGAAATGGATTTCGTTATCGAAATGGATTTCGTTATCGAAATGGATTTCGAAATCGAAATGGATTTCGATATCGAAATGGATTTCGAAATCGAAATGGATTTCGATTTCGAAATCGATATCGAATTCGAAGTCCATTTCGATATCGAAATCCATTTCGATTTCGAAATCCATATCGAATTCGAAATCCATTTTGAAATCGAAATCCTTATCGATATCGAAATCCATTTCCAAATCGGAATCCATTTCCAAATCGGAATCCATTTCGATTTCGAAATCCATTTCGATATCGAATTCCATACCATTTTCGAAATCCATTTCGAAATCGAAATCCATTTCGAATTCATATTGATAATTATATTAAATCATTAATGAAATAATCCATTCGATATCAATCCATTTCGATTTCGAAATTCATATCGAAATCCATTTCGATTTCGAAATCCATTTCGATATCGAAATCCATTTCGATTTCGAAATCCATTTCGATATCGAAATCCATTTCGATTTCGAAATCCATTTCGATATCGAAATCCATTTCGATTTCGAAATCCATTTCGATATCGAAATCCATTTCGATTTCGAAATCCATATCGAATTCGAAATCCATTTCGATTTCGAAATCCATATAGAAATCCATTTTGATATAGAAATCCATTTTGATTTCGAAATCCATTTCGATTTCGAAATCCATTTCGATATTGAAATCCATATCGATATCCATAAATCCATTTCGATATCGAATTCCATACCATTTTCGAAATCCATTTCGAAATCGAAATCCATTTCGAATTCAAAATCCATTTCGATATCGAAATCCATTTCGATTTCGAAATTCATATCGAAATCCATTTCGATTTCGAAATTCATTTCGATATCGAAATCCATTTCGATTTCGAAATCCATTTCGATATCGAAATCCATTTCGATATCGAAATCCATTTCGATTTCGAAATCCATTTCGATATCGAAATCCATTTCGATTTCGAAATCCATATCGAATATCGAAATCCATTTCGATTTCGAAATCCATATAGAAATCCATTTCGATATCGAATTCCATATCAATTTCGAAATCCAATTCGAATTCGAAATCCATATCGATATCGAAATCCATATCGAATTCGAAATCCATTTCGATATCGAAATCCATTTCGATTTCGAAATCCATATAGAAATCTATTTTGATATCGAATTCCATATCAATTTCGAAATCCATTTCGAATTCGAAATCCATATCGATATCGAAATCCATATCGAAATCCATTTCGATATCGAAATCCATTTCGATTTCGAAATCCATTTCGATATCGAAATCCATTTCGATTTCGAAATCCATTTCGATATCGAAATCCATTTCGATTTCGAAATCCATTTCGATATCGAAATCCTTATCCACAATAATCCAATTCGAATTCGAAATCCATATCGATATCGAAATCCATATCGATTTCGAAATCCATTTCGATATCGAAATCCATTTCGATTTCGAAATCCATATATAGAAATCTATTTTGATATCGAATTCCATATCAATTTCGAAATCCATTTCGAATTCAAAATCCATATCGATATCGAAATCCATATCGAAATCCATTTCGATATCAATCCATTCGATTTCAAAATCCATTCGATATCAGTAAATCCATTTCGATTTCGAAATCCATTTCGATATCGAAATCCATTTCGATTTCGAAATCCATTCGATATCGAAATCCTTATCAATTTCGAAATCCATTTCAATTCGAAATCCATATCGATATCGAATCCATATCGAATTCAAATTCCATTTCGATATCGAAATCCATTTGATATCAAATCCATTTCGATTTCGAAATCCATTTCGAATTCGGAAATCCATATCGAATTCGAAATCCATATAGAAATCCATTTCGATATCAATTCCATATCAATTTCGAAATCCATTTCGATTTCGAAATCCATATAGAAATCCATTTGATATCAATTCCATTTGAATCGAATTCGAAATCAATTCGATATCGAAATCCATATCAATTTCGAAATCCATTTCGATTTCGAAATCCATTACCCGATATCAGAAATCCATTTCGAATTCAGAAATCCATTTCGATATCAGAAATCCATTTCAAATTCAGAAATCCATTTCGATATCGAAATCCATTTCGATTTCGAAATCCATTTCGATATCGAAATCCATTTCGATTTCAAAATCCATTTCGATATCGAAATCCACGGAGAGTGATGAGATATGATGTGAAGAGGAAGGGAAGAGATGAAAATGATGAATGTGAAGATGATATAATACATGAAGACAATGATGTGAACATATAGAAACTTGAGTGGAGAGACGATGAACCAATTTTGAACTGTGAACAGGAGAAATTGATAAATCGAAACCTTGAATCGAAACCTTGAACTGAATCGAAACCTTGTTTCGAATTGAATCGAAATCCTTGTTCGAATCCTTCGATATCGTTCTATATCGAAATCCATTTCGATATCGAAATCCATTTCGATTTCGAAAACCATTTCGATATCGAAATCCATTTCGATTTCGAAATCCATTTCGATGTCGAAATCCATATAGAAATCCATTTCGATTTCGAAATCCATATAGAAATCTATTTCGATATCGAATTCCATATCGATATCGAAATCCATATCGAATGCGAAATCCATTTCGATATCGAAATCCACTTCGATTTCGAAATCCATATCGAATTCGAAATCCATATTGAATTCGAAATCCATTTCGATATCGAAATCCATTTCGATTTCGAAATCCATATAGAAATCCATTTCGATATCGAATTCCATATCAATTTCGAAATCCAATTCGAATTCGAAATCCATATCGATATCGAAATCCATATCGAATTCGAAATCCATTTCGATATCGAAATCCATTTCGATTTCGAAATCCATATAGAAATCCATTTTGATATCGAATTCCGTATCAATTTCGAAATCGATTTCGAATTCGAAATCCATTTCGATATCGAAATCCATATCGAATTCGAAATCCATTTCGATATCGAAATCCATTTCGATTTCGAAATCCATTTCGATATCGAAATCCATTTCGATTTCGAAATCCATTTCGATATCGAAATCCATTTCGATATCGAAATCCATTTCGATTTCGAAATCCATTTCGATAACGAAATCCATTTCGATAACGAAATCCATATCGAATTTGAAATCCATTTCGATTTCGAAATCCATTTCGATATCGAAAACCATTTCGAATTCGAAATGGATTTCGATATCGAAATGGATTTCGAATTCAATATGGATTTCGAATTCGATATGGATTTCGAAATCGAAGTGGATTTCGATATCGAAATGGATTTCGCATTCGATATGGATTTCGATATCGATATGGAATTCGATATCGAATCGATTTCTAGTATGGATTTCGAATCGAAATGCATTTCGATTTCGACATCGAAATCGATTTCGAAATCAATATTGATTTCGAAATCGATTTCGAAATCGAAATGGATTTCGATATCGAAATGGATTTCGATATAGAAATGGATTTCGATATCGAAATGGATTTCAAATCGAATGGATTTCGATATCGAAATGGATTTCGAAATCGAAATGGATTTCGATATCGAAATGGATTTCGATTTTGAAATGGATTTCGATATCGAAATGGATTTCGAATTCGAAATGGATTTCGATATCGAAATGGATTTCGAAATCGAAATGGATTTCGATATAATAGATATTCAATGGATTTCGATATCGAATTGGATTTCGAATTCGAAATGGATTCGAAATTGATGCGAATTCGATATCAAAATGGATTTCTATATGGATTTCGAAATCGAAATGGATTTCGAAATTGATATGGATTTCGTATATCGAAATGGATTTCGATATCGATATGGATTTCGAATTCGATATGGATTTCTAATATCGAAATGGATTTCGAAATCGAAATGGATTTTGATATCAAATGGATTTCGATAGTCGAAATGGAATTCGAATATCGATATGGATTTCGATATCGATATGGATTTCGAATTCGATAATGGATTTCGAATATCGATAATGGACTCGATATCGAAATGGATTTCGCAATCGATATGGATTTCGATATCGAAATGGATTTCGAAATCGAAATGGATTTCGAAATCGAAATGGATTTCGATATCGAAATGGATTCTTCGAATGGATTTCGATATCGAAATGGATTTCGAAATCGAAATGGATTTCGATATCGATAATGGATTTCGAATTCGAAATGGATTTCGAAATTGATATGGATTTCGATATCAAAATAGATTTCGATATGGAAATGGATTCGAAATCGAAATGGATTTCGATATCGAAATGGATTTCGAAATCGATATGGATTTCGATATCGATATGGATTTCGAATTGATTTCGAGATATGGATGTAGATTCGATATCGAATGGGTTTTTAAATGGATTTCGAAATCGAAATGGATTTCGATATCGATATGGATTTCGAAATCGAAATGGATTTCGATATCGAAATGGATTTCGAAATCGAAATGGATTTC
Organism: Drosophila austrosaltans; assembly: GCA_035045865.1. Lineage (NCBI taxonomy): Eukaryota > Metazoa > Arthropoda > Insecta > Diptera > Drosophilidae > Drosophila > Drosophila austrosaltans. The sequence goes on from JAWNOQ010000148.1 coordinate 28,852, forward strand.
GATATCGAAATGGATTTCGATATCGAATGGATTTCTAGTTTGAATCGAAATGGATTTCGATATCGAAATGGATTTCGAAATCGAAATGGATTTCGATATGAATTTCGAAATCGATATGGATTTCGATATCGAAATGGATTTAGAAATCGAAATGGATGATTTCGAAATGGATTTCGAAGATGGATTTCGATATCGAAATGGATTTATGGATATCGATATGGATTTCAATATCGAAATGGATTTCGAAATCGAAATGGATTTCGAAATCGAAAATGGATTTCTATATCAAATGGATGGATTTCGAAAATCGAAATGGATTCGAATTCGATAATGGATTTCGAAATCGAAATGGATTTCGATATCGAAATGGATTTCGAAATCGAAATGGATTTCGATATCGAAATGGATTTCGAAATCGAAATGGATTTCGATATCGAAATGGATTTCGAAATCGAAATGGATTTCGATATCGAAATGGAATTCGAAATCGAAATGGATTTCGATATGAATTTCGAAATCGAAATGGATTTCGATATCGAAATGGATTTCTAATTCGAATGGATTTCGATTTCGAAATGGATTTCGAAATCGGTATGGAGTTCGATATCGAAATGGATTTCGAATTCGATATCGATATGGATTTCAATATCGAAATGGATTTCGAAATCAAAATGGATTTCTATATCAAAATGGATTTCTATATGGATTTCGAAATCGAAATGGATTTCGAATTCGATATGGATTCGAATGAAATGGATTTCGATATCGAAATGGATTTCGAAATCGAAATGGATTTCGATATCGAAATGGATTTCGAAATCGAAATGGATTTCTATATGGATTTCGAAATCGAAATGGATTTCGATATCGAAATGGATTTCGAAATCGATATGGATTTCGAAATCGAAATGGATTCCGATTTGGAAATGGATTCCGATTTGGAAATGGATTTCGATATCGATAAGGATTTCGATTTCAAAATGGATTTCGAATTCGATATGGATTTCGAAATCGAAATGGATTTCGATATCGAAATGGACTTCGAATTCGATATCGATTTCGAAATCGAAATCCATTTCGATTTCGAAATGGATTTCGATATCGAAATGGATTCCGATTTCGAAATGGATTTCGATATCGAAATGGATTTCGAAATCGAAATAAATTTAGAATTCGATATGGAATTCGATATCGAAATGGATTTCGATATCGAAATGGATTTCGATTTCGAAATGGATTTCGATATCGAAATGGATTCCGATTTGGAAATGGATTTCGATATCGATAAGGATTTCGATTTAGAAATGGATTTCGAATATCGAAATGGATTTTGAAATCGAAATGGATTTCGATATCGAAATGGATTTCGAATCGATATGGATTTCCAATGCAATGGATTTCGATATCGAAATGGATTTCGAAATCGAAATGGATTTAGAATTCGATATGGAATTCGATATCGAAATGGATTTCGAATAAATGGATTTCGAAATCGAAATGGATTTCGATATCGAAATGGATTTCGAATGTCGAAATAGATTCCGATTTCGAAATGGATTTCGATATCGAAATGGATTCCGATTTCAAAATGGATTTCGAAATCGAAATGGATTTCGATATGAATTTCGAAATCGAAATGGATTTCGAAATCGAAATGGATTTCGATATCGAAATGGATTTCGAAATCGAAATGGATTTCGATATCGAAATGGATTTCGAATTCGATATGGATTTCGATATCGAAATGGATTTCGAATTCGAAATCGATTTCGAAATTGATACGGAATTCGATATCAAATGGATTTCATATGGATTTCGAATCGAAATGGATTCGATATCGAAATGGATTTCGAATTCGATATGGATTTCGATATCGATATGGATTTAAATCGAATTGGATTTCGAAATTGATATGGAATTCGAATATCGAATGGATTTCTATATGGATTCGAAATCGAAATGGATTTCGATATCGAAATGGATTTCGAATTCAATATGGATTTCGAATTCGATATGGATTTCGAAATCGAAGTGGATTTCGATATCGAAATGGATTTCGCATTCGATATGGATTTCGATATCGATATGGAATTCGATATCGAAATAGATTTCTATATGGATTTCGAAATCGAAATGGATTTCTATATGGATTTCGACATCGAAATGGATTTCGAAATCGAAATCGATTTCGATATCGAAATGATTTCGAAATCGAAATCGATTTCGATATCGAAATGGATTTCAATATAGAATTCGATTTCGATATCGAAATGGATTTCGAAATCGAAATGAATTTCGAATATCGAAATGGATTTCGAAATCGAAATCCATTTCGATATCGAAATGGATTTCGAATTTGAATGGATTTCAATTTCGAAATCGATTTCGAAAATGGTATGGAATTCGATATCCAAATCGATTTCGAATTCGATATGGATTTCGATATCGATATGGATTTCAATATCGAAATGGATTTCGAATTCGAAATGGATTTTCGAATTAAATCATAGAAATGGATTTCTATATCATAAATCGATTTCGATATGGATTATCGAAATCGATATGGATTTCGAAATCGAAATAGATTCGAATTCGATATGGATTTCGATATCGAAATGGATTTCGATATCGAAATGGATTCGATATCGAAATGGATTTCGATATCGAAATGGATTTCGAAATCGAAATCGATTTCGATATCGAAATGGATTTCGAAATCGAAATGGATTTCGATATCGAAATGGATTTCGAAATCGAATGGATTCGATTTGGAAATGGATTTCGATATCGATAAGGATTTCGATTTCAAAATGGATTTCGAATTCGATATGGATTTCGAAATCGAAATGGATTTCGATATCGAAATGGACTTCGAATTCGATATCGATTTCGAAATCGAAATGGATTTCGATATCAAAATGGATTTCGAAATCGAAATAAATTTAGAATTCGATATGGAATTCGATATCGAAATGGATTTCGATATCGAAATGGATTCCGATATCGAAATGGATTCCGATTTCAAAATAGATTTCGCAATCGAAATGGATTTCGATATCGAAATCGATTTCGAAATCGAAATGGATTTCGAAATTGATATGGAATTCGATATCGAAATGGATTTCTATATGGATTTCGAAATCGAAATGGATTTCGATATAGAAATGGATTTCGAATTCGATATGGATTTCGAATTCGAAATGGATATGGAATTCGATTTCGAAATGGAATTCGAATATCGAAATGGATTTCGATTCGAAATCGATTTCGATATCGAATATCGATTTCTATATCGAAATCAAATTTAGAATTCGATAATCGGCATTCGAATATCGAAATGGATTTCGAATATCGAAATCGATTTCGATTTCGAAATGGATTTCGATATCGAAATGGATTCGATTTGGAAATGGATTTCGATATCGATAAGGATTTCGATTTCAGAATGGATTTCGAATTCGATATGGATTTCGAAATCGAAATCCATTTCCATATCGAAATGGACTTCGAATATCGATATCGATTTCGAAATCGAAATGGATTTCGATATCGAAATCGATTTCGAATTCGAAATAAATTTAGAATTCGATATGGAATTCGATATCGAAATGGATTTCGATATCGAAATGGATTCCGATACCGAAATGGATTCCGATTTCAAAATGGATTTCGAAATCGAAATGGATTTCGATTTCAAAATGGATTTCGAAATCGAAATGGATTTCGATATCGAAATGGATTTCGAAATCGAAATGGATTTCGAAATTGATATGGAATTCGATATCGAAATGGATTTCTATATGGATTCGAAATCGAAATGGAATTTCGATATCGAAATGGATTTCGAAATCGAAATAAATTTAGAATTCGATATCGATTTCGAAATCGATATGGAATTTGAAGTCGAAATGGAATTCGAAATCGAAATCGATTTCGTATTCGAATGGAATTCGATGAATGGATAATTGAAATGGATTCGAATTCGAAATGGATTCGAATTCGAAATGGATTTCGAAAAGTGATATGGAATTCGAAATCGAAATGGATTTCGATATGGATTTATCGAAATCGAAATCGATTTCGATATCGAAATGGATTTCGAAATCAAAATGAATTTCGATATCGAAATGGATTCGAAATCAAATGAATTTCGATATCGAAATGGATTTCGATTTCAATATGGATTTCGATATCGATATGGAATTCGATATAGAAATGGATTTCGAAATCGATATGGATTTCGAATTCGAAATGGATTCCGATTTCGAAATGGATTTCGATATCGATAAGGATTTCGATTTCAAAATGGATTTCGAAATCGAAATGGATTTCGAATTCGATATGGATTTCGAAATCGAATGGATTTGAAATAGAAGTGGATTTTGATTTCAATGCGGATTTGAATCGAAATGGATTTCGAAATCGATTTCGAAATCGAAATTCAGATATGGATTCAATTCGATATGGATTTCGAAATCGATATGGAATTTCGATTTTCGAAATGGATTTCCAATTCGATATGGATTACGAATTCGATATGGATTTCGAAAATCGATATGGAATTTGAAGTCGAAATGGAATTCGAAATCGAAATGGATTTCGTATTCGAAATGGAATTCGAATTCGATATGGATTACGAATTCGATATGGAATTCGAAATCGATATGGAATTTGAAATCGATATCGAATTCGAAATCGAATTGGATTTCGAAATCGAAATGGAATTTGCAATAGAAATGGATTTTGATTTCAATACGGATTTCGGATTCGAATTGGATTTCGAAATCGAAATGGATATCGAAAGCGAAATGGATTTCGAAATCGAAATGGAATCGAAATCGAAATGGAATTCGAATATAAATGGATTTGAATTCAATAGAATCGGATTCGTTTCGAATTGGATTCCGAAATCGATTTCGAAATCGAATTTGATATCGTTTACGGATTCGAATGGATTTCGAAATCGAAATGGATTTCGATATCGAAATGGATTGGAAATCGAAATGGATTTCGTGTATAGAAATGGATTTCTGAAATCGAAATGGATTTCGGTGTCGAAATGGATTTCGAAATCGGAATGGATTTCGATATCGAAATGGACTTCGAGGATCGAAATAGATTTCGAAATCGAAATGGATTCCGAACGGAAATGGATTCCGATTTGGAATGGATTTCGAATATCGATAAGGATTTCGATTTCAAAATGGATTTCGAATTCGATATGGATTTCGAAATCGAAATGGATTTCGATATCGAAATGGACTTCGAATTCGATATCGATTTCGAAATCGAAATCCATTTCGATTTCGAAATGGATTTCGATATCGAAATGGATTCCGATTTCGAAATGGATTTCGATATCGAAATGGATTTCGAAATCGAAATAAATTTAGAATTCGATATGGAATTCGATATCGAAATGGATTTCGATATCGAAATGGATTCCGATTTCGAAATGGAATTCGATATCGAAATGGATTCCGATTTGGAAATGGATTTCGATATCGATAAGGATTTCGATTTCAAAATGGATTTCGAATTCGAAATGGATTTTGAAATCGAAATGGATTTCGATATCGAAATGGATTTCGAATTCGATATGGATTTCCAAATCGAAATGGATTTCGATATCGAAATGGATTTCGAAATCGAAATAAATTTAGAATTCGATATGGAATTCGATATCGAAATGGATTTCGATATGGATTTCGAAATCGAAATGGATTTCGATATCGAAATGGATTTCGATGTCGAAATAGATTCCGATTTCGAAATGGATTTCGATATCGAAATGGATTCCGATTTCAAAATGGATTTCGAAATCGAAATGGATTTCGATATGAATTTCGAAATCGAAATGGATTTCGATATCGAATTGGATTTTGAATTCGAAATGGATTTCGATTTCGAAATGGATTTCGAAAATGGTATGGAATTCGATATCGAAATGGATTTCGAATTCGATATGGATTTCGATATCGATATGGATTTCAATATCGAAATGGATTTCGAATTCGAAATGGATTTCGAAATCAAAATGGATTTCTATATCAAAATGGATTTCTATATGGATTTCGAAATCGAAATGGATTTCGAAATCGAAATGGATTTCGAATTCGATATGGATTTCGAAATCGAAATGGATTTCGATATCGAAATGGATTTCGAAATCGAAATGGATTTCGATATCGAAATGGATTTCGAAATCGAAATGGATTTCGATATCGAAATGGATTTCGAAATCGAAATGGATTTCGATATGGAAATGGATTTCGAAATCGAAATGGATTCCGATTTGGAAATGGATTTCGATATCGATAAGGATTTCGATTTCAAAATGGACTTCGAATTCGATATGGATTTCGAAATCGAAATGGATTTCGATATCGAAATGGACTTCGAATTCCATATCGATTTCGAAATCGAAATGGATTTCGATATCAAAATGGATTTCGAAATCGAAATAAATTTAGAATTCGATATGGAATTCGATATCGAAATGGATTTCGATATCGAAATGGATTCCGATATCGAAATGGATTCCGATTTCAAAATAGATTTCGAAATCGAAATGGATTTCGATATCGAAATGGATTTCGAAATCGAAATGGATTTCGAAATTGATATGGAATTCGATATCGAAATGGATTTCTATATGGATTTCGAAATCGAAATGGATTTCGATATAGAAATGGATTTCGAATTCGATATGGATTTCGAATTCGAAATGGATATGGAATTCGATTTCGAAATGGAATTCGATATCGAAATGGATTCCGATTTCGAAATGGATTTCGATATCGAAATGGATTTCTATATCGAAATAAATTTAGAATTCGATATGGAATTCGATATCGAAATGGATTTCGATATCGAAATGGATTCCGATTTCGAAATGGATTTCGATATCGAAATGGATTCCGATTTGGAAATGGATTTCGATATCGATAAGGATTTCGATTTCGAAATGGATTTCGAATTCGATATGGATTTCGAAATCGAAATGGATTTCGATATCGAAATGGACTTCGAATTCGATATCGATTTCGAAATCGAAATGGATTTCGATATCGAAATGGATTTCGAAATCGAAATAAATTTAGAATTCGATATGGAATTCGATATCGAAATGGATTTCGATATCGAAATGGATTCCGATATCGAAATGGATTCCGATTTCGGGGGTGGATTTCGAAATCGAAATGGATCTCGATTTCAAATGGATTTCGAAATCGAAATGGATTTCGATATCGAAATGGATTTCGAAATCGAAATGGATTTCGAAATTGATATGGAATTCGATATCGAAATGGATTTCTATATGGATTTCGAAATCGAAATGGATTTCGATATCGAAATGGATTTCGAAATCGAAATAAATTTAGAATTCGATATGGATTTCGAAATCGATATGGAATTTGAAGTCGAAATGGAATTCGAAATCGAAATGGATTTCGTATTCGAAATGGAATTCGAATTCGAAATGGATTTCGAATTCGAAATGGATTTCGAATTCGAAATGGATTTCGAAAATGATATGGAATTCGAAATCGAAATGGATTTCGATATGGATTTCGAAATCGAAATGGATTTCGATATGGATTTCGAAATCGAAATGGATTTCGATATCGAAATGGATTTCGAAATCAAAATGAATTTCGATATCGAAATGGAATTCGAAATCAAAATGAATTTCGATATCGAAATGGATTTCGATTTCGATATGGATTTCGATATCGATATGGAATTCGATATAGAAATGGATTTCGAAATCGATATGGATTTCGAATTCGAAATGGATTCCGATTTCGAAATGGATTTCGATATCGATAAGGATTTCGATTTCAAAATGGATTTCGAAATCGAAATGGATTTCGAATTCGATATGGATTTCGAAATCGAAATGGAATTTGAAATAGAAGTGGATTTTGATTTCAATACGGATTTCGGAATCGAAATGGATTTCGAAATCGATTTCGAAATCGAAATTCGATATGGATTACGAATTCGATATGGATTTCGAAATCGATATGGAATTTCGATTTCGAAATGGATTTCGAATTCGATATGGATTACGAATTCGATATGGATTTCGAAATCGATATGGAATTTGAAGTCGAAATGGAATTCGAAATCGAAATGGATTTCGTATTCGAAATGGAATTCGAATGCGATATGGATTACGAATTCGATATGGATTTCGAAATCGATATGGAATTTGAAATCGATATGGAATTCGAAATCGAATTGGATTTCGAAATCGAAATGGAATTTGCAATAGAAATGGATTTTGATTTCAATACGGATTTCGGATTCGAATTGGATTTCGAAATCGAAATGGATATCGAAAGCGAAATGGATTTCGAAATCGAAATGGAGTTCGAAATCGAAATGGAATTCGAAATAGAAATGGATTTTGAATTCAATACGGATTTCGGATTCGAATTGGATTTCGAAATCGAAATGGAATTCCAAAGCGAAATGGAATTTGCAATAGAAATGGATTTTGATTTCAATACGGATTTCGGATTCGAGTTGGATTTCGAAATCGAAATGGAATTCGAAAGCGAAATGGATTTCGAAATCGAAATGGAATTCGAAATAGAAATGGATTTTGAAATCGATATGGATTTCGATATCAATATAGATTTCGAAATCGAAATGGATTTCGAATTCAAAATGGATTTTGAAATCGTAACGGATTTTGAAATCGTAATGAAATTCGAAATCGAAATTAAAATGGAATTCTAATTCGATATGGATTTCGAAATCGATATTGAATTTCAAATCGAAATGGAATTCGAAATCGAAATCTATTTCGATATCAATATGAATTTCGAATTCGATATGAATATCGAATACGAAATGGATTTCGAATTCGATATGGATTTCGAATTCAAAATGGATTTCGAATTCGAAATGGATTTCGAATTCGATATGGATTACGAATTCGATATGAATTTCGAATTCGGAATGGAATTCGAATTCAATATGGATTTCGAATTCGATATGGATTTCGATAACAATATGGATATCGAATTCGATATGGATTTCGGTATCAAAATGGATTTCGAATTCGATATGGATTTCGATATCGATATGGATTTCGAAATCGAAATGGAATTCGAAATAGAAATGGATTTTGAAATCAATATGGAGTTTTCAATAGAAATGGATTTTGATTTCAATACGGATTTCGGATTCGAATTGGATTTCGAAATCGAAATGGAATTCGAAAGCGAAATAGAATTTGCAATAGAAATGGATTTTGATTTCAATACGGATTTCGGATTCGAGTTGGATTTCGAAATCGAAATGGAATTCGAAAGCGAAATGGATTTCGAAATCGAAATGGAATTCGAAATAGAAATGGATTTTGAAATCAATATGGATTTCGATATCAATATAGATTTCGAAATCGAAATGGATTTCGAATTCAAAATGGATTTTGAAATCGTAATGGATTTTGAAATCGTAAAATTCGAAATCGAAATTAAAATGGAATTCTAATTCGATATGGATTTCGAAATCGATATTGAATTTCAAATCGAAATGGAATTCGAAATCGATATGGATTTCGAATTCAAAATGGATTTCGAACTCAATATGGATTTTGAATTCGAAATGGATTTCGATATCAAAATGGATTTCGAATTCGATATGGATTTCGAATTCGATATGGATTTCGAATTCGATATGGATTTCGAATTCGATATGGATTTCGAATTCGATATGGATTTCGAAATCGTATGGAATTTGAAATCGAAATGGAATTCAAAATCGAAATGGACTTTGAAATAGAAATGGATTTTGAATTCAATACGGATTTCGGATTCGAAATGGATTTCGAAATCGAAATGGATTTTGAAATCGATATGGATTTTGAAATCGATGTGAATTTCGAATTCGATTTGGATTTCGAATTCGATATGGATTTCGATATCAAAATGGATTTCGAAATGGAATTCGAAATCGAAATGGATTTCGAATTCGATATGGATTTTGAAATCCAAATGGAATTCGAAATCGATAAGGAATTTGATATCGATCGATTTTGAATTCGAAATGGATTTCGAATTCGATATGGATTTCGAATTCGATAAGGAATTCGATGTCGAAATAGATTTTGAATTCGCAATGGATTTCGATATCGATATGGATTTCGAAATCGAAATGGAATTCGAATTCAATATGGATTTCGAATTCGAAATGGATTTCGAATTCAATATGGATTTTGAATTCGAAATGCATTTCGATATCAAAATGGATTTCGAATACGATATGGACTTCGAATTCGATATGGATTTCGAATTCGATATGGAATTCGATATCAAAATGTATTTTGAAATCGATATGGATTTCGATATCAAAATGGATTTCGAATTCGATATGGATTTCGAAATCGTATGGAATTTGAAATCGAAATGGAATTCAAAATCGATATGGATTTCGAAATCGAAATGGAATTTGAAATAGAAATGGATTTTGAATTCAATACGGATTTCGTATTCGAATGGATTTCGAAATCGAAATGGATTTTGAAATCGATATGGATTTTGAAATCGAAATGGATTTCGAATTCAATATGGATTTCGAATTCAATATGGATTTTGAATTCGAAATGGATTTCGATATCAAAATGGATTTCGAATTCGATATGGATTTCGAATTCGATATGGATTTCGAAATCGTATGGAATTTGAAATCGAAATGGAATTGAAATCGAAATGGATTTCGAAATCGAAATGGAATTTGCAATAGAAATGGATTTTGATTTCAATATGGATTTCGGATTCGAATTGGATTTCAAATCGAAATGGAATTCGAAAGCGATATGGATTTCGAAGTCGAAATGGATTTCGAATTCAATATGGATTTCGATATCAAAATGTATTTTGAAATCGATATGGATTTCGATATCAAATGGATTTCGAATTCGATATGGATTACGAATTCGATATGGATTTCGAAATCGTATGGAATTTGAAATCGAAATGGAATTCAAAATCGATATGGATTTCGAAATTAAAATGGAAATTGAAATAGAAATGGATTTTGAATTCAATACAAATTTCGGATTCGAAATGGATTTCGAAATCGAAATGGATTTTGAAATCGATATGGATTTTGAAATCGATGTGAATTTCGAATTCGAATTCGATTTGGATTTCGAATTCGATATGGATTTCGATATCAAAATGGATTTCGAAATGGAATTCGAAATCGATAAGGAATTTGATATCGATCGATTTTGAATCCGAAATGGATTTCGAATTCGATATGGATTTCGAATTCGATAAGGAATTCGATGTCGAAATAGATTTTGAATTCGAAATGGATTTCGATATCGATATGGATTTCGAAATCGAAATGGAATTCGAATTCAATATGGATTTCGAATTCGAAATGGATTTCGGATTCAATATGGATTTTGAATTCGAAATGGATTTCGATATCAAAATGGATTTCGAATACGATATGGACTTCGAATTCGATATGGATTTCGAATTCGATATGGAATTCGAATTCAATATGGATTTCGAATTCGAAATGGATTTCGAATTCAATATGGATTTTGAATTCGAAATGGATTTCGATATCAAATGGATTTCGAATACGATATGGACTTCGAATTCGATATGGATTTCGAATTCGATATGGATTTCGAATTCGATATGGATTTCGAAATCGTATGGAATTTGAAATCGAAATGGAATTCAAAATCGTAATGGATTTCGAAATCGAAATGGAATTTGAAATAGAACTGGATTTTGAATTCAATACGGATTCGGATTCGAAATGGATTTTGAAATCGATATGGATTTTGAAATCGATGTGAATTTCGAATTCGATATGGATTTCGATATCAAATGGATTTCGAAATGGAATTCGAAATCGAAATGGATTTCGAATTCGATATGGATTTTGAAATCCAAATGGAATTCGAAATCGATAAGGAATTTGATATCGATCGATTTTGAATTCGAAATGGATTTCGAATTCGATATGGATTTCGAATTCGATAAGGAATTCGATGTCGAAATAGATTTTGAATTCGAAATGGATTTCGATATCGACATGGATTTCGAAATCGAAATGGAATTCGAATTCAATATGGATTTCGAATTCGAAATGGATTTCGAATTCATTATGGATTTTGAATTCGAAATGGATTTCGATATCAAAATGGATTTCGAATACGATATGGACTTCGAATTCGATATGGATTTCGAATTCGATATGGAATTCGATATCAAAATGTATTTTAAAATCGATATGGATTTCGATATCAAAATAGATTTCGAATTCGATATGGATTTCGAATTCGATATGAATTTCGAATTCGAAATGGATTTCGAATTCGATATGGATTACGAATTCGATATGGATTTCGAAATCGATATGGAATTTGAAGTCGAAATGGAAATCGAAATGGATTTCGTGTTCGAAATGGAATTCGAATTCAAAATGGATTTTGAAATCGAAATGGAATTCGAAATAGAAATGGATTTTGAAATCGATATGGATTTCGAATTCGAAATGGATTTCGAATTCAAAATGGATTTTGAAATCGTAATGAATTTCGAAATCGAAATGAAATTCGAAATCGAAATGGATTTCGATTTCGATATGGATTTCGAATTCGATATGAGTTTCGAATTCGATATGGATTTCAATTCGAAATGGAGTTCGAAATCGATATGGATTTCGAATTCAAATGGATTTCGAATTCAAAATGGTTTTTGAAATCGTAATGGATTTCGAAAACGAAATGGAGTTCGAAATCGATATGGATTTCGAATTCGAAATGGATTCGAATTCAAAATGGATTTTGAAATCGTAATGAATTTCGAAATCGAAATGAAATTCGAAATCGAAATGGATTTCGATTTCGATATGGATTTCGATATCAATATGGATTTCGAATTCGATATGAATTTCGATTTCGATATGAATTTCGAAATCGAAATGGATTTCGAATTCGATATGGATTTCGAATTCGATACGGATTATGAATTCGATATGGATTTCGTAATCGATATGGAATTTGAAATCGAAATGGAATTCTAAATCGAATTGGATTTCGAAATCGAAATGGAATTCGAAATCAAAATGGATTTTAAAATCGAAATGGATTTTGAAATCGTAAAGGATTTCGAAATCGAAATGGATTTCGAAATTAATATGGAATTCGAAATTAAAATGGAATTCGAATTCGATATGGATTTCGAATTCAATATGGATTTCAAATTCGATATGGAATTCGATATCAAAATGTATTTTGAAATCGATATGGATTTCGATATCAAAATGGATTTGGAATTCGATATGGATTTCGAATTCGATATGAATTTCGAATTCGAAGTGGATTTCGAGTTCGATATGGATTACGAATTCGATATGGATTTCGAAATCGATATGGAATTTGAATTCGAAATGGAATTCGATATCAAAATGGATTTCGAATTCGATATGGATTTGGAATTCGATATGGATTTCAAATTCGATATGGAATTCGATATCAAAATGTATTTTGAAATCGATATGGATTTCGATATCAAAATGGATTTCGAATTCAATATGGATAACGAATTCGATATGGATTTCGAATTCGATATGGTATTCGATATCAAAATGTATTTCGAATTCGATATGGTATTCGATATCAAAATGGATTTCGAATTCGATATGGATTTCGGTATCAAAATGGACTTCGAATTCGATATGGATTTCGATATCGATATGGATTTCGAAATCGAAATGGAATTCGAATTCAATATGGATTTCGAATTCAATATGGATTTCAAATTCGATATGGAATTCGATATCAAAATGTATTTTGAAATCGATATGGATTTCGATATCAAAATGGATTTGGAATTCGATATGGATTTCGAATTCGATATGAATTTCGAATTCGAAATGGATTTCGAATTCGATATGTTTTACGAATTCGATATGGATTTCGAAATCGATATGGAATTTGAAGTCGAAATGGAATTCGAAATCGAAATGGATTTCGCATTCGAAATGGAATTCGAATTCAAAATGGATTTTGATATCGAAATGGATTCCGAAACCGAAATGAAATTAAAAATAGAAATGGATTTTAAATTCAATTTGGATTTCGGATTCGAATTGGACTTCGAAATCGAAATGGATTTTGAAATCGATATGGATTTCGATATCAATATGGATTTCGAATTCGAAATGAAATTCGACTTCAATATGGATTTCGAATTCGAATTGGATTTCGAATTCAATATGTATTTTGAAATTGAAATGGATTTCGATATCGAAATGGATTTCGAATTCGATATGGATTTTGAATTCGATATGGATTTCGAATTCGATATAGAATTCGATATCAAAATGTATATTCGAAATCGATATGGATTTCGATATCAAAATGGATTTCGAATTCGATATGGATTACGAATTCGATATGGATTTCGAATTCGATATGGATTTCGAATTCGATATGGATTTCGAATTCGATATGGTATTCGATATCAAAATGTATTTTAAAATCGATATGGATTTCGAAATCAAAATGGATTTCGAATTCAATTTGGATAACGAATTCGATATGGATTTCGATTTCGATATGGTATTCGATATCAAAATGTATTTCGAATTCGATATGGTATTCGATATCAAAATGGATTTCGAATTCGATATGGATTTCGGTATCAAAATGGACTTCGAATTCGATATGGATTTCGATATCGATATGGATTTCGAAATCGAAATGGAATTCGAATTCAATATGGATTTCGAATTCGAAATGGATTTCGAATTCAATTTGGATTTTGAATTCGAAATGGATTTCGATATCAAAATGGATTTCGATATCAAAATGGAATTCGAATTCGATATGGATTTCGAATTCGATAAGGATTACGAATTCGATATGGATTTCGAAATCAATATGGAATTTATAATCGAAATGGAATTCGAAATCGAAATGGATTTCGAAATCGAAATGGAATTTGAAATTAAAATGGAATTCGAATTCGATATGGATTACGAATTCAAAATGGATTTCGAATTCGAAATGGATTTCGAATTCGAAATGGATTTCGAATTCAATATGGATTTTGAATTCGAAATGGATTTCGATATCAAAATGGATTTCGAATACGATATGGACTTCGAATTCGATATGGATTTCGAATTCGATATGGAATTCGATATCAAAATGTATTTTAAAATCGATATGGATTTCGATATCAAAATAGATTTCGAATTCGATATGGATTTCGAATTCGATATGAATTTCGAATTCGAAATGGATTTCGAATTCGATATGGATTGCGAATTCGATATGGATTTCGAAATCGATATGGAATTTGAAGTCGAAATGGAAATCGAAATGGATTTCGTGTTCGAAATGGAATTCGAATTCAAAATGGATTTTGAAATCGAAATGGAATTCGAAATAGAAATGGATTTTGAAATGGATTTCGAATTCAAAATGGATTTTGAAATCGTAATGAATTTCGAAATCGAAATGAAATTCGAAATCGAAATGGATTTCGATTTCGATATGGATTTCGAATTCGATATGAGTTTCGAATTCGATATGGATTTCGAATTCGAAATGGAGTTCGAAATCGATATGGATTTTGAATTCAAAATGGATTTCGAATTCAAAATGGTTTTTGAAATCGTAATGGATTTCGAAAACGAAATGGAGTTCGAAATCGATATGGATTTCGAATTCGAAATGGATTTCGAATTCAAAATGGATTTTGAAATCGTAATGAATTTCGAAATCGAAATGAAATTCGAAATCGAAATGGATTTCGATTTCGATATGGATTTCGATATCAATATGGATTTCGAATTCGATATGAATTTCGATTTCGATATGAATTTCGAAATCGAAATGGATTTCGAATTCGATATGGATTTCGAATTCGATACGGATTATGAATTCGATATGGATTTCGTAATCGATATGGAATTTGAAATCGAAATGGAATTCTAAATCGAATTGGATTTCGAAATCGAAGTGGAATTCGAAATCAAAATGGTTTTTAAAATCGAAATGGATTTTGAAATCGTAAAGGATTTCGAAATCGAAATGGATTTCGAAATTAATATGGAATTCGAAATTAAAATGGAATTCGAATTCGATATGGATTTCGAATTCAATATGGATTTCAAATTCGATATGGAATTCGATATCAAAATGTATTTTGAAATCGATATGGATTTCGATATCAAAATGGATTTCGAATTCAATATGGATAACGAATTCGATATGGATTTCGAATTCGATATGGTATTCGATATCAAAATGTATTTCGAATTCGATATGGTATTCGATATCAAAATGGATTTCGAATTCGATATGGATTTCGGTATCAAAATGAACTTCGAATTCGCAATGGATTTCGATATCGATATGGATTTCGAAATCGAAATGGAATTCGAATTCAATATGGATTTCGAATTCGATATGAATTTCGAATTCGAAGTGGATTTCGAGTTCGATATGGATTACGAATTCGATATGGATTTCGAAATCGATATGGAATTTGAATTCGAAATGGAATTCGATATCAAAATGTATTTCGAATTCGATATGGATTTGGAATTCGATATGGATTTCAAATTCGATATGGAATTCGATATCAAAATGTATTTTGAAATCGATATGGATTTCGATATCAAAATGGATTTCGAATTCAATATGGATAACGAATTCGATATGGATTTCGAATTCGATATGGTATTCGATATCAAAATGTATTTCGAATTCGATATGGTATTCGATATCAAAATGGATTTCGAATTCGATATGGATTTCGGTATCAAAATGAACTTCGAATTCGCAATGGATTTCGATATCGATATGGATTTCGAAATCGAAATGGAATTCGAATTCAATATGGATTTCGAATTCGAAATGGATTTCGAATTCAATATGGATTTTGAATTCGAAATGCATTTCGATATCAAAATGGATTTCGAATACGATATGGACTTCGAATTCGATATGGATTTCGAATTCGATATGGAATTCGATATCAAAATGTATTTTGAAATCGATATGGATTTCGATATCAAAATGGATTTCGAATTCGATATGGATTTCGAAATCGTATGGAATTTGAAATCGAAATGGAATTCAAAATCGATATGGATTTCGAAATCGAAATGGAATTTGAAATAGAAATGGATTTTGAATTCAATACGGATTTCGTATTCGAAATGGATTTCGAAATCGAAATGGATTTTGAAATCGATATGGATTTTGAAATCGAAATGGATTTCGAATTCAATATGGATTTCGAATTCAATATGGATTTTGAATTCGAAATGGATTTCGATATCAAAATGGATTTCGAATTCGATATGGATTTCGAATTCGATATGGATTTCGAAATCGTATGGAATTTGAAATCGAAATGGAATTCGAAATCGAAATGGATTTCGAAATCGAAATGGAATTTGCAATAGAAATGGATTTTGATTTCAATATGGATTTCGGATTCGAATTGGATTTCCAAATCGAAATGGAATTCGAAAGCGATATGGATTTCGAAGTCGAAATGGATTTCGAATTCAATATGGATTTCGATATCAAAATGTATTTTGAAATCGATATGGATTTCGATATCAAAATGGATTTCGAATTCGATATGGATTACGAATTCGATATGGATTTCGAAATCGTATGGAATTTGAAATCGAAATGGAATTCAAAATCGATATGGATTTCGAAATTAAAATGGAAATTGAAATAGAAATGGATTTTGAATTCAATACAAATTTCGGATTCGAAATGGATTTCGAAATCGAAATGGATTTTGAAATCGATATGGATTTTGAAATCGATGTGAATTTCGAATTCGAATTCGATTTGGATTTCGAATTCGATATGGATTTCGATATCAAAATGGATTTCGAAATGGAATTCGAAATCGATAAGGAATTTGATATCGATCGATTTTGAATCCGAAATGGATTTCGAATTCGATATGGATTTCGAATTCGATAAGGAATTCGATGTCGAAATAGATTTTGAATTCGAAATGGATTTCGATATCGATATGGATTTCGAAATCGAAATGGAATTCGAATTCAATATGGATTTCGAATTCGAAATGGATTTCGAATTCAATATGGATTTTGAATTCGAAATGGATTTCGATATCAAAATGGATTTCGAATACGATATGGACTTCGAATTCGATATGGATTTCGAATTCGATATGGAATTCGAATTCAATATGGATTTCGAATTCGAAATGGATTTCGAATTCAATATGGATTTTGAATTCGAAATGGATTTCGATATCAAAATGGATTTCGAATACGATATGGACTTCGAATTCGATATGGATTTCGAATTCGATATGGATTTCGAATTCGATATGGATTTCGAAATCGTATGGAATTTGAAATCGAAATGGAATTCAAAATCGTAATGGATTTCGAAATCGAAATGGAATTTGAAATAGAACTGGATTTTGAATTCAATACGGATTTCGGATTCGAAATGGATTTTGAAATCGATATGGATTTTGAAATCGATGTGAATTTCGAATTCGATATGGATTTCGATATCAAAATGGATTTCGAAATGGAATTCGAAATCGAAATGGATTTCGAATTCGATATGGATTTTGAAATCCAAATGGAATTCGAAATCGATAAGGAATTTGATATCGATCGATTTTGAATTCGAAATGGATTTCGAATTCGATATGGATTTCGAATTCGATAAGGAATTCGATGTCGAAATAGATTTTGAATTCGAAATGGATTTCGATATCGACATGGATTTCGAAATCGAAATGGAATTCGAATTCAATATGGATTTCGAATTCGAAATGGATTTCGAATTCATTATGGATTTTGAATTCGAAATGGATTTCGATATCAAAATGGATTTCGAATACGATATGGACTTCGAATTCGATATGGATTTCGAATTCGATATGGAATTCGATATCAAAATGTATTTTAAAATCGATATGGATTTCGATATCAAAATAGATTTCGAATTCGATATGGATTTCGAATTCGATATGAATTTCGAATTCGAAATGGATTTCGAATTCGATATGGATTACGAATTCGATATGGATTTCGAAATCGATATGGAATTTGAAGTCGAAATGGAAATCGAAATGGATTTCGTGTTCGAAATGGAATTCGAATTCAAATGGATTTTGAAATCGAAATGGAATTGAAATAGAAATGGATTTTGAAATCGATATGGATTTCGAATTCAAAATGGATTTCGAATTCAAAATGGATTTTGAAATCGTAATGAATTTCGAAATCGAAATGAAATTCGAAATCGAAATGGATTTCGATTTCGATATGGATTCGAATTCGATATGAGTTTCGAATTCGATATGGATTTCGAATTCGAAATGGAGTTCGAAATCGATATGGATTTCGAATTCAAAATGGATTTCGAATTCAAAATGGTTTTTGAAATCGTAATGGATTTCGAAAACGAAATGGAGTTCGAAATCGATATGGATTTCGAATTCGAAATGGATTTCGAATTCAAAATGGATTTTGAAATCGTAATGAATTTCGAAATCGAAATGAAATTCGAAATCGAAATGGATTTCGATTTCGATATGGATTTCGATATCAATATGGATTTCGAATTCGATATGAATTTCGATTTCGATATGAATTTCGAAATCGAAATGGATTTCGAATTCGATATGGATTTCGAATTCGATACGGATTATGAATTCGATATGGATTTCGTAATCGATATGGAATTTGAAATCGAAATGGAATTCTAAATCGAATTGGATTTCGAAATCGAAATGGAATTCGAAATCAAAATGGATTTTAAAATCGAAATGGATTTTGAAATCGTAAAGGATTTCGAAATCGAAATGGATTTCGAAATTAATATGGAATTCGAAATTAAAATGGAATTCGAATTCGATATGGATTTCGAATTCAATATGGATTTCAAATTCGATATGGAATTCGATATCAAAATGTATTTTGAAATCGATATGGATTTCGATATCAAAATGGATTTGGAATTCGATATGGATTTCGAATTCGATATGAATTTCGAATTCGAAGTGGATTTCGAGTTCGATATGGATTACGAATTCGATATGGATTTCGAAATCGATATGGAATTTGAATTCGAAATGGAATTCGATATCAAAATGGATTTCGAATTCGATATGGATTTGGAATTCGATATGGATTTCAAATTCGATATGGAATTCGATATCAAAATGTATTTTGAAATCGATATGGATTTCGATATCAAAATGGATTTCGAATTCAATATGGATAACGAATTCGATATGGATTTCGAATTCGATATGGTATTCGATATCAAAATGTATTTCGAATTCGATATGGTATTCGATATCAAAATGGATTTCGAATTCGATATGGATTTCGGTATCAAAATGGACTTCGAATTCGATATGGATTTCGATATCGATATGGATTTCGAAATCGAAATGGAATTCGAATTCAATATGGATTTCGAATTCAATATGGATTTCAAATTCGATATGGAATTCGATATCAAAATGTATTTTGAAATCGATATGGATTTCGATATCAAAATGGATTTGGAATTCGATATGGATTTCGAATTCGATATGAATTTCGAATTGAAATGGATTTCGAATTCGATATGTTTTACGAATTCGATATGGATTTCGAAATCGATATGGAATTTGAAGTCGAAATGGAATTCGAAATCGAAATGGATTTCGCATTCGAAATGGAATTCGAATTCAAATGGATTTTGATATCGAAATGGATTCGAAACCGAAATGAAATTAAAAATAGAAATGGATTTTAAATTCAATTTGGATTTCGGATTCGAATTGGACTTCGAAATCGAAATGGATTTTGAAATCGATATGGATTTCGATATCAATATGGATTTCGAATTCGAAATGAAATTCGACTTCAATATGGATTTCGAATTCGAATTGGATTTCGAATTCAATATGTATTTTGAAATTGAAATGGATTTCGATATCGAAATGGATTTCGAATTCGATATGGATTTTGAATTCGATATGGATTTCGAATTCGATATAGAATTCGATATCAAAATGTATTTTGAAATCGATATGGATTTCGATATCAAAATGGATTTCGAATTCGATATGGATTACGAATTCGATATGGATTTCGAATTCGATATGGATTTCGAATTCGATATGGATTTCGAATTCGATATGGTATTCGATATCAAAATGTATTTTAAAATCGATATGGATTTCGAAATCAAAATGGATTTCGAATTCAATTTGGATAACGAATTCGATATGGATTTCGATTTCGATATGGTATTCGATATCAAAATGTATTTCGAATTCGATATGGTATTCGATATCAAAATGGATTTCGAATTCGATATGGATTTCGGTATCAAAATGGACTTCGAATTCGATATGGATTTCGATATCGATATGGATTTCGAAATCGAAATGGAATTCGAATTCAATATGGATTTCGAATTCGAAATGGATTTCGAATTCAATTTGGATTTTGAATTCGAAATGGATTTCGATATCAAAATGGATTTCGATATCAAAATGGAATTCGAATTCGATATGGATTTCGAATTCGATAAGGATTACGAATTCGATATGGATTTCGAAATCAATATGGAATTTATAATCGAAATGGAATTCGAAATCGAAATGGATTTCGAAATCGAAATGGAATTTGAAATTAAAATGGAATTCGAATTCGATATGGATTACGAATTCAAAATGGATTTCGAATTCGAAATGGATTTCGAATTCGAAATGGATTTCGAATTCAATATGGATTTTGAATTGAAATGGATTTCGATATCAAAATGGATTTCGAATACGATATGGACTTCGAATTCGATATGGATTTCGAATTCGATATGGAATTCGATATCAAAATGTATTTTAAAATCGATATGGATTTCGATATCAAAATAGATTTCGAATTCGATATGGATTTCGAATTCGATATGAATTTCGAATTCGAAATGGATTTCGAATTCGATATGGATTGCGAATTCGATATGGATTTCGAAATCGATATGGAATTTGAAGTCGAAATGGAAATCGAAATGGATTTCGTGTTCGAAATGGAATTCGAATTCAAAATGGATTTTGAAATCGAAATGGAATTCGAAATAGAAATGGATTTTGAAATGGATTTCGAATTCAAAATGGATTTTGAAATCGTAATGAATTTCGAAATCGAAATGAAATTCGAAATCGAAATGGATTTCGATTTCGATATGGATTTCGAATTCGATATGAGTTTCGAATTCGATATGGATTTCGAATTCGAAATGGAGTTCGAAATCGATATGGATTTTGAATTCAAATGGATTTCGAATTCAAAATGGTTTTTGAAATCGTAATGGATTTCGAAAACGAAATGGAGTTCGAAATCGATATGGATTTCGAATTCGAAATGGATTTCGAATTCAAAATGGATTTTGAAATCGTAATGAATTTCGAAATCGAAATGAAATTCGAAATCGAAATGGATTTCGATTTCGATATGGATTTCGATATCAATATGGATTTCGAATTCGATATGAATTTCGATTTCGATATGAATTTCGAAATCGAAATGGATTTCGAATTCGATATGGATTTCGAATTCGATACGGATTATGAATTCGATATGGATTTCGTAATCGATATGGAATTTGAAATCGAAATGGAATTCTAAATCGAATTGGATTTCGAAATCGAAGTGGAATTCGAAATCAAATGGTTTTTAAAATCGAAATGGATTTTGAAATCGACAAAGGATTTCGAAATCGAAATGGATTTCGAAATTAATATGGAATTCGAAATTAAAATGGAATTCGAATTCGATATGGATTTCGAATTCAATATGGATTTCAAATTCGATATGGAATTCGATATCAAAATGTATTTTGAAATCGATATGGATTTCGATATCAAAATGGATTTGGAATTCGATATGGATTTCGAATTCGATATGAATTTCGAATTCGAAGTGGATTTCGAGTTCGATATGGATTACGAATTCGATATGGATTTCGAAATCGATATGGAATTTGAATTCGAAATGGAATTCGATATCAAAATGTATTTCGAATTCGATATGGATTTGGAATTCGATATGGATTTCAAACTCGATATGGAATTCGATATCAAAATGTATTTTGAAATCGATATGGATTTCGATATCAAAATGGATTTCGAATTCAATATGAATAACGAATTCGATATGGATTTCGAATTCGATATGGTATTCGATATCAAAATGTATTTCGAATTCGATATGGTATTCGATATCAAAATGGATTTCGAATTCGATATGGATTTCGGTATCAAAATGAACTTCGAATTCGCAATGGATTTCGATATCGATATGGATTTCGAAATCGAAATGGAATTCGAATTCAATATGGATTTCGAATTCGAAATGGATTTCGAATTCAATATGGATTTTGAATTCGAAATGCATTTCGATATCAAAATGGATTTCGAATACGATATGGACTTCGAATTCGATATGGATTTCGAATTCGATATGGAATTCGATATCAAAATGTATTTTGAAATCGATATGGATTTCGATATCAAAATGGATTTCGAATTCGATATGGATTTCGAAATCGTATGGAATTTGAAATCGAAATGGAATTCAAAATCGATATGGATTTCGAAATCGAAATGGAATTTGAAATAGAAATGGATTTTGAATTCAATACGGATTTCGTATTCGAAATGGATTTCGAAATCGAAATGGATTTTGAAATCGATATGGATTTTGAAATCGAAATGGATTTCGAATTCATTATGGATTTCGAATTCAATATGGATTTTGAATTCGAAATGGATTTCGATATCAAAATGGATTTCGAATTCGATATGGATTTCGAATTCGATATGGATTTCGAAATCGTATGGAATTTGAAATCGAAATGGAATTCGAAATCGAAATGGATTTCGAAATCGAAATGGAATTTGCAATAGAAATGGATTTTGATTTCAATATGGATTTCGGATTCGAATTGGATTTCCAAATCGAAATGGAATTCGAAAGCGATATGGATTTCGAAGTCGAAATGGATTTCGAATTCAATATGGATTTCGAATTCGAAATGGATTTCGAATTCAATATGGATTTCGATATCAAAATGTATTTTGAAATCGATATGGATTTCGATATCAAAATGGATTTCGAATTCGATATGGATTACGAATTCGATATGGATTTCGAAATCGTATGGAATTTGAAATCGAAATGGAATTCAAAATCGATATGGATTTCGAAATTAAAATGGAAATTGAAATAGAAATGGATTTTGAATTCAATACAAATTTCGGATTCGAAATGGATTTCGAAATCGAAATGGATTTTGAAATCGATATGGATTTTGAAATCGATGTGAATTTCGAATTCGAATTCGATTTGGATTTCGAATTCGATATGGATTTCGATATCAAAATGGATTTCGAAATGGAATTCGAAATCGATAAGGAATTTGATATCGATCGATTTTGAATCCGAAATGGATTTCGAATTCGATATGGATTTCGAATTCGATAAGGAATTCGATGTCGAAATAGATTTTGAATTGAAATGGATTTCGATATCGATATGGATTTCGAAATCGAAATGGAATTCGAATTCAATATGGATTTCGAATTCGAAATGGATTTCGAATTCAATATGGATTTTGAATTCGAAATGGATTTCGATATCAAAATGGATTTCGAATACGATATGGACTTCGAATTCGATATGGATTTCGAATTCGATATGGAATTCGAATTCAATATGGATTTCGAATTCGAAATGGATTTCGAATTCAATATGGATTTTGAATTCGAAATGGATTTCGATATCAAATG
The DNA here is from genome assembly GCA_035045865.1 of Drosophila austrosaltans. Taxonomy (NCBI): domain Eukaryota; kingdom Metazoa; phylum Arthropoda; class Insecta; order Diptera; family Drosophilidae; genus Drosophila; species Drosophila austrosaltans. The sequence continues at coordinate 53,718 of JAWNOQ010000148.1, forward strand.
GATTTCGAATACGATATGGACTTCGAATTCGATATGGATTTCGAATTCGATATGGATTTCGAATTCGATATGGATTTCGAAATCGTATGGAATTTGAAATCGAAATGGAATTCAAAATCGTAATGGATTTCGAAATCGAAATGGAATTTGAAATAGAACTGGATTTTGAATTCAATACGGATTTCGGATTCGAAATGGATTTTGAAATCGATATGGATTTTGAAATCGATGTGAATTTCGAATTCGATATGGATTTCGATATCAAATGGATTTCGAAATGGAATTCGAATGAAATGGATTTCGAATTCGATATGGATTTTGAAATCAAATGGAATTCGAAATCGATAAGGAATTTGATATCGATCGATTTTGAATTCGAAATGGATTTCGAATTCGATATGGATTTCGAATTCGATAAGGAATTCGATGTCGAAATAGATTTTGAATTCGAAATGGATTTCGATATCGACATGGATTCGAAATCGAAATGGAATTCGAATTCAATATGGATTTCGAATTGAAATGGATTTCGAATTCAATATGGATTTTGAATTCGAAATGGATTTCGATATCAAAATGGATTTCGAATACGATATGGACTTCGAATTCGATATGGATTTCGAATTCGATATGGAATTCGATATCAAAATGTATTTTAAAATCGATATGGATTTCGATATCAAAATAGATTTCGAATTTGATATGGATTTCGAATTCGATATGAATTTCGAATTCGAAATGGATTTCGAATTCGATATGGATTACGAATTCGATATGGATTTCGAAATCGATATGGAATTTGAAGTCGAAATGGAAATCGAAATGGATTTCGTGTTCGAAATGGAATTCGAATTCAAAATGGATTTTGAAATCGAAATGGAATTCGAAATAGAAATGGATTTTGAAATCGATATGGATTTCGAATTCGAAATGGATTTCGAATTCAAAATGGATTTTGAAATCGTAATGAATTTCGAAATCGAAATGAAATTCGAAATCGAAATGGATTTCGATTTCGATATGGATTCGAATTCGATATGAGTTTCGAATTCGATATGGATTTCGAATTCGAAATGGAGTTCGAAATCGATATGGATTTCGAATTCAAAATGGATTTCGAATTCAAAATGGTTTTGAAATCGTAATGGATTTCGAAAACGAAATGGAGTTCGAAATCGATATGGATTTCGAATTCGAAATGGATTTCGAATTCAAATGGATTTTGAAATCGTAATGAATTTCGAAATCGAAATGAAATTCGAAATCGAAATGGATTTCGATTTCGATATGGATTTCGATATCAATATGGATTTCGAATTCGATATGAATTTCGATTTCGATATGAATTTCGAAATCGAAATGGATTTCGAATTCGATATGGATTTCGAATTCGATACGGATTATGAATTCGATATGGATTTCGTAATCGATATGGAATTTGAAATCGAAATGGAATTCTAAATCGAATTGGATTTCGAAATCGAAATGGAATTCGAAATCAAATGGATTTTAAAATCGAAATGGATTTTGGAATCGTAAAGGATTTCGAAATCGAAATGGATTTCGAAATTAATATGGAATTCGAAATTAAAATGGAATTCGAATTCGATATGGATTTCGAATTCAATATGGATTTCAAATTCGATATGGAATTCGATATCAAAATGTATTTTGAAATCGATATGGATTTCGATATCAAAATGGATTTGAATTCGATATGGATTTCGAATTCGATATGAATTTCGAATTCGAAGTGGATTTCGAGTTCGATATGGATTACGAATTCGATATGGATTTCGAAATCGATATGGAATTTGAATTCGAAATGGAATTCGATATCAAAATGGATTTCGAATTCGATATGGATTTGGAATTCGATATGGATTTCAAATTCGATATGGAATTCGATATCAAAATGTATTTTGAAATCGATATGGATTTCGATATCAAAATGGATTTCGAATTCAATATGGATAACGAATTCGATATGGATTTCGAATTCGATATGGTATTCGATATCAAAATGTATTTCGAATTCGATATGGTATTCGATATCAAAATGGATTTCGAATTCGATATGGATTTCGGTATCAAAATGGACTTCGAATTCGATATGGATTTCGATATCGATATGGATTTCGAAATCGAAATGGAATTCGAATTCAATATGGATTTCGAATTCAATATGGATTTCAAATTCGATATGGAATTCGATATCAAAATGTATTTTGAAATCGATATGGATTTCGATATCAAAATGGATTTGGAATTCGATATGGATTTCGAATTCGATATGAATTTCGAATTCGAAATGGATTTCGAATTCGATATGTTTTACGAATTCGATATGGATTTCGAAATCGATATGGAATTTGAATTCGAAATGGAATTCGATATCAAAATGTATTTCGAATTCGATATGGATTTGGAATTCGATATGGATTTCAAATTCGATATGGAATTCGATATCAAAATGTATTTTGAAATCGATATGGATTTCGATATCAAAATGGATTTCGAATTCAATATGGATAACGAATTCGATATGGATTTCGAATTCGATATGGTATTCGATATCAAAATGTATTTCGAATTCGATATGGTATTCGATATCAAAATGGATTTCGAATTCGATATGGATTTCGGTATCAAAATGAACTTCGAATTCGCAATGGATTTCGATATCGATATGGATTTCGAAATCGAAATGGAATTCGAATTCAATATGGATTTCGAATTCAAAATGGATTTCGAATTCAATATGGATTTTGAATTCGAAATGCATTTCGATATCAAAATGGATTTCGAATACGATATGGACTTCGAATTCGATATGGATTTCGAATTCGATATGGAATTCGATATCAAAATGTATTTTGAAATCGATATGGATTTCGATATCAAAATGGATTTCGAATTCGATATGGATTTCGAAATCGCATGGAATTTGAAATCGAAATGGAATTCAAAATCGATATGGATTTCGAAATCGAAATGGAATTTGAAATAGAAATGGATTTTGAATTCAATACGGATTTCGTATTCGAAATGGATTTCGAAATCGAAATGGATTTTGAAATCGATATGGATTTTGAAATCGAAATGGATTTCGAATTCAATATGGATTTCGAATTCAATATGGATTTTGAATTCGAAATGGATTTCGATATCAAAATGGATTTCGAATTCGATATGGATTTCGAATTCGATATGGATTTCGAAATCGTATGGAATTTGAAATCGAAATGGAATTCGAAATCGAAATGGATTTCGAAATCGAAATGGAATTTGCAATAGAAATGGATTTTGATTTCAATATGGATTTCGGATTCGAATTGGATTTCCAAATCGAAATGGAATTCGAAAGCGATATGGATTTCGAAGTCGAAATGGATTTCGAATTCAATATGGATTTCGAATTCGAAATGGATTTCGAATTCAATATGGATTTCGATATCAAAATGTATTTTGAAATCGATATGGATTTCGATATCAAAATGGATTTCGAATTCGATATGGATTACGAATTCGATATGGATTTCGAAATCGTATGGAATTTGAAATCGAAATGGAATTCAAAATCGATATGGATTTCGAAATTAAAATGGAAATTGAAATAGAAATGGATTTTGAATTCAATACAAATTTCGGATTCGAAATGGATTTCGAAATCGAAATGGATTTTGAAATCGATATGGATTTTGAAATCGATGTGAATTTCGAATTCGAATTGGATTTGGATTTCGAATTCGATATGGATTTCGATATCAAAATGGATTTCGAAATGGAATTCGAAATCGATAAGGAATTTGATATCGATCGATTTTGAATCCGAAATGGATTTCGAATTCGATATGGATTTCGAATTCGATAAGGAATTCGATGTCGAAATAGATTTTGAATTCGAAATGGATTTCGATATCGATATGGATTTCGAAATCGAAATGGAATTCGAATTCAATATGGATTTCGAATTCGCAATGGATTTCGAATTCAATATGGATTTTGAATTCGAAATGGATTTCGATATCAAAATGGATTTCGAATACGATATGGACTTCGAATTCGATATGGATTTCGAATTCGATATGGAATTCGAATTCAATATGGATTTCGAATTCGAAATGGATTTCGAATTCAATATGGATTTTGAATTCGAAATGGATTTCGATATCAAAATGGATTTCGAATACGATATGGACTTCGAATTCGATATGGATTTCGAATTCGATATGGATTTCGAATTCGATATGGATTTCGAAATCGTATGGAATTTGAAATCGAAATGGAATTCAAAATCGTAATGGATTTCGAAATCGAAATGGAATTTGAAATAGAACTGGATTTTGAATTCAATACGGATTTCGGATTCGAAATGGATTTTGAAATCGATATGGATTTTGAAATCGATGTGAATTTCGAATTCGATATGGATTTCGATATCAAAATGGATTTCGAAATGGAATTCGAAATCGAAATGGATTTCGAATTCGATATGGATTTTGAAATCCAAATGGAATTCGAAATCGATAAGGAATTTGATATCGATCGATTTTGAATTCGAAATGGATTTCGAATTCGATATGGATTTCGAATTCGATAAGGAATTCGATGTCGAAATAGATTTTGAATTCGAAATGGATTTCGATATCGACATGGATTTCGAAATCGAAATGGAATTCGAATTCAATATGGATTTCGAATTCGAAATGGATTTCGAATTCAATATGGATTTTGAATTCGAAATGGATTTCGATATCAAAATGGATTTCGAATACGATATGGACTTCGAATTCGATATGGATTTCGAATTCGATATGGAATTCGATATCAAAATGTATTTTAAAATCGATATGGATTTCGATATCAAAATAGATTTCGAATTCGATATGGATTTCGAATTCGATATGAATTTCGAATTCGAAATGGATTTCGAATTCGATATGGATTACGAATTCGATATGGATTTCGAAATCGATATGGAATTTGAAGTCGAAATGGAAATCGAAATGGATTTCGTGTTCGAAATGGAATTCGAATTCAAATGGATTTGAAATCGAAATGGAATTCGAAATAGAAATGGATTTTGAAATCGATATGGATTTCGAATTCGAAATGGATTTCGAATTCAAAATGGATTTTGAAATCGTAATGAATTTCGAAATCGAAATGAAATTCGAAATCGAAATGGATTTCGATTTCGATATGGATTTCGAATTCGATATGAGTTTCGAATTCGATATGGATTTCGAATTCGAAATGGAGTTCGAAATCGATATGGATTTCGAATTCAAAATGGATTTCGAATTCAAAATGGTTTTTGAAATCGTAATGGATTTCGAAAACGAAATGGAGTTCGAAATCGATATGGATTTCGAATTCGAAATGGATTTCGAATTCAAAATGGATTTTGAAATCGTAATGAATTTCGAAATCGAAATGAAATTCGAAATCGAAATGGATTTCGATTTCGATATGGATTTCGATATCAATATGGATTTCGAATTCGATATGAATTTCGATTTCGATATGAATTTCGAAATCGAAATGGATTTCGAATTCGATATGGATTTCGAATTCGATACGGATTATGAATTCGATATGGATTTCGTAATCGATATGGAATTTGAAATCGAAATGGAATTCTAAATCGAATTGGATTTCGAAATCGAAATGGAATTCGAAATCAAAATGGATTTTAAAATCGAAATGGATTTTGAAATCGTAAAGGATTTCGAAATCGAAATGGATTTCGAAATTAATATGGAATTCGAAATTAAAATGGAATTCGAATTCGATATGGATTTCGAATTCAATATGGATTTCAAATTCGATATGGAATTCGATATCAAAATGTATTTTGAAATCGATATGGATTTCGATATCAAAATGGATTTGGAATTCGATATGGATTTCGAATTGGATATGAATTTCGAATTCGAAGTGGATTTCGAGTTCGATATGGATTACGAATTCGATATGGATTTCGAAATCGATATGGAATTTGAATTCGAAATGGAATTCGATATCAAAATGGATTTCGAATTCGATATGGATTTGGAATTCGATATGGATTTCAAATTCGATATGGAATTCGATATCAAAATGTATTTTGAAATCGATATGGATTTCGATATCAAAATGGATTTCGAATTCAATATGGATAACGAATTCGATATGGATTTCGAATTCGATATGGTATTCGATATCAAAATGTATTTCGAATTCGATATGGTATTCGATATCAAAATGGATTTCGAATTCGATATGGATTTCGGTATCAAAATGGACTTCGAATTCGATATGGATTTCGATATCGATATGGATTTCGAAATCGAAATGGAATTCGAATTCAATATGGATTTCGAATTCAATATGGATTTCAAATTCGATATGGAATTCGATATCAAAATGTATTTTGAAATCGATATGGATTTCGATATCAAAATGGATTTGGAATTCGATATGGATTTCGAATTCGATATGAATTTCGAATTCGAAATGGATTTCGAATTCGATATGTTTTACGAATTCGATATGGATTTCGAAATCGATATGGAATTTGAAGTCGAAATGGAATTCGAAATCGAAATGGATTTCGCATTCGAAATGGAATTCGAATTCAAAATGGATTTTGATATCGAAATGGATTCGAAACCGAAATGAAATTTAAAATAGAAATGGATTTTAAATTCAATTTGGATTCGGATTCGAAGTGGACTTCGAAATCGAAATGGATTTTGAAATCGATATGGATTTCGATATCAATATGGATTTCGAATTCGAAATGAAATTCGACTTCAATATGGATTTCGAATTCGAATTGGATTTCGAATTCAATATGTATTTTGAAATTGAAATGGATTTCGATATCGAAATGGATTTCGAATTCGATATGGATTTTGAATTCGATATGGATTTCGAATTCGATATAGAATTCGATATCAAAATGTATTTTGAAATCGATATGGATTTCGATATCAAATGGATTTCGAATTCGATATGGATTACGAATTCGATATGGATTTCGAATTCGATATGGATTTCGAATTCGATATGGTATTCGATATCAAAATGTATTTTAAAATCGATATGGATTTCGAAATCAAATGGATTTCGAATTCAATTTGGATAACGAATTCGATATGGATTTCGATTTCGATATGGTATTCGATATCAAAATGTATTTCGAATTCGATATGGTATTCGATATCAAAATGGATTTCGAATTCGATATGGATTTCGGTATCAAAATGGACTTCGAATTCGATATGGATTTCGATATCGATATGGATTTCGAAATCGAAATGGAATTCGAATTCAATATGGATTTCGAATTCGAAATGGATTTCGAATTCAATTTGATTTGAATTCGAAATGGATTTCGATATCAAATGGATTTCGATATCAAATGGAATTCGAATTCGATATGGATTTCGAATTCGATAAGGATTACGAATTCGATATGGATTTCGAAATCAATATGGAATTTATAATCGAAATGGAATTCGAAATCGAAATGGATTTCGAAATCGAAATGGAATTTGAAATTAAAATGGAATTCGAATTCGATATGGATTACGAATTCAAAATGGATTTCGAATTCGAAATGGATTTCGAATTCAATATGGATTTTGAATTCGAAATGGATTTCGATATCAAAATGGATTTCGAATACGATATGGACTTCGAATTCGATATGGATTTCGAATTCGATATGGAATTCGATATCAAAATGTATTTTAAAATCGATATGGATTTCGATATCAAAATAGATTTCGAATTCGATATGGATTTCGAATTCGATATGAATTTCGAATTCGAAATGGATTTCGAATTCGATATGGATTGCGAATTCGATATGGATTTCGAAATCGATATGGAATTTGAAGTCGAAATGGAAATCGAAATGGATTTCGTGTTCGAAATGGAATTCGAATTCAAAATGGATTTTGAAATCGAAATGGAATTCGAAATAGAAATGGATTTTGAAATCGATATGGATTTCGAATTCGAAATGGATTTCGAATTCAAATGGATTTTGAAATCGTAATGAATTTCGAAATCGAAATGAAATTCGAAATCGAAATGGATTTCGATTTCGATATGGATTTCGAATTCGATATGAGTTTCGAATTCGATATGGATTTCGAATTCGAAATGGAGTTCGAAATCGATATGGATTTTGAATTCAAAATGGATTTCGAATTCAAAATGGTTTTTGAAATCGTAATGGATTTCGAAAACGAAATGGAGTTCGAAATCGATATGGATTTCGAATTCGAAATGGATTTCGAATTCAAAATGGATTTTGAAATCGTAATGAATTTCGAAATCGAAATGAAATTCGAAATCGAAATGGATTTCGATTTCGATATGGATTTCGATATCAATATGGATTTCGAATTCGATATGAATTTCGATTTCGATATGAATTTCGAAATCGAAATGGATTTCGAATTCGATATGGATTTCGAATTCGATACGGATTATGAATTCGATATGGATTTCGTAATCGATATGGAATTTGAAATCGAAATGGAATTCTAAATCGAATTGGATTTCGAAATCGAAGTGGAATTCGAAATCAAAATGGTTTTTAAAATCGAAATGGATTTTGAAATCGTAAAGGATTTCGAAATCGAAATGGATTTCGAAATTAATATGGAATTCGAAATTAAAATGGAATTCGAATTCGATATGGATTTCGAATTCAATATGGATTTCAAATTCGATATGGAATTCGATATCAAAATGTATTTTGAAATCGATATGGATTTCGATATCAAAATGGATTTGGAATTCGATATGGATTTCGAATTCGATATGAATTTCGAATTCGAAGTGGATTTCGAGTTCGATATGGATTACGAATTCGATATGGATTTCGAAATCGATATGGAATTTGAATTCGAAATGGAATTCGATATCAAAATGTATTTCGAATTCGATATGGATTTGGAATTCGATATGGATTTCAAATTCGATATGGAATTCGATATCAAAATGTATTTTGAAATCGATATGGATTTCGATATCAAAATGGATTTCGAATTTAATATGGATAACGAATTCGATATGGATTTCGAATTCGATATGGTATTCGATATCAAAATGTATTTCGAATTCGATATGGTATTCGATATCAAAATGGATTTCGAATTCGATATGGATTTCGGTATCAAAATGAACTTCGAATTCGATATGGATTTCGATATCGATATGGATTTCGAAATCGAAATGGAATTCGAATTCAATATGGATTTCGAATTCAATATGGATTCAATAAATTCGATATGGAATTCGATATCAAAATGTATTTTGAAATCGATATGGATTTCGATATCAAAATGGATTTGGAATTCGATATGGATTTCGAATTCGATATGAATTTCGAATTCGAAATGGATTTCGAATTCGATATGTTTTACGAATTCGATATGGATTTCGAAATCGATATGGAATTTGAAGTCGAAATGGAATTCGAAATCGAAATGGATTTCGCATTCGAAATGGAATTCGAATTCAAAATGGATTTTGATATCGAAATGGATTCCGAAACCGAAATGAAATTTAAAATAGAAATGGATTTTAAATTCAATTTGGATTTCGGATTCGAATTGGACTTCGAAATCGAAATGGATTTTGAAATCGATATCGATTTCGATATCAATATGGATTTCGAATTCGAAATGAAATTCGACTTCAATATGGATTTCGAATTCGAATTGGATTTCGAATTCAATATGTATTTTGAAATTGAAATGGATTTCGATATCGAAATGGATTTCGAATTCGATATGGATTTTGAATTCGATATGGATTTCGAATTCGATATAGAATTCGATATCAAAATGTATTTTGAAATCGATATGGATTTCGATATCAAAATGGATTTCGAATTCGATATGGATTACGAATTCGATATGGATTTCGAATTCGATATGGATTTCGAATTCGATATGGTATTCGATATCAAAATGTATTTTGAAATCGATATGGATTTCGAAATCAAAATGGATTTCGAATTCAATATGGATAACGAATTCGATATGGATTTCGATTTCGATATGGTATTCGATATCAAAATGTATTTCGAATTCGATATGGTATTCGATATCAAAATGGATTTCGAATTCGATATGGATTTCGGTATCAAAATGGACTTCGAATTCGATATGGATTTCGATATCGATATGGATTTCGAAATCGAAATGGAATTCGAATTCAAAATGGATTTCGAATTCGAAATGGATTTCGAATTCAATTTGGATTTTGAATTCGAAATGGATTTCGATATCAAAATGGATTTCGATATCAAAATGGAATTCGAATTCGATATGGATTTCGAATTCGATAAGGATTACGAATTCGATATGGATTTCGAAATCAATATGGAATTTAAAATCGAAATGGAATTCGAAATCGACATGGATTTCGAAATCGAAATGGAATTTGAAATTAAAATGGAATTCGAATTCGATATGGATTACGAATTCAAAATGGATTTCGAATTCAAAATGGATTTTGAAATCGTAATGGGTTTCAAAATCGAAATGGAGTTCGAAATCGATATGGAATTCGAATTGGAAATGGATTTCGAATTCAAAATGGATTTCGAAATCGTATGGACGTTGAAATCGAAATGGAATTCGAAATCGAAATGGATTTTGATTTCGATATGGATTTCGAATTCGATATGGATTACGAATTCGATATGAATTTCGAATTCGATATAGATTACGAATTCGATATGGATTTCGAAATCGATATGGAATTTGAAATCGAAATGGAATTCAAAATCGAAATGGATTTCCAAATCGAAATGGAATTTTAAATTAAAATGGAATTCGAATTCCATATGGATTTCGAAATCGAAATGGAATTTGAAATAGAAATGGATTTTGATTTCAATACGGATTTCGGATTCTAATTGGATTGCGAAATCGAAATGGAATTCGAAAGCGAAATGGATTTTGAAATCGATATGGATTTCGATATCAATATGGATTTCGAAATCGAAATGGAATTTGAAATTAAAATGGAATTCGAATTCGATATGGATTTCGAATTCGAAATGGAGTTCGAAATCGATATGGATTTCGGATTCGAAATGGATTTCGAATTGAAAATGGATTTTGAAATCGTAAAGAATTTCGAAATCGAAATGAAATTCGAAATCGAAATGGATTTCGAAATTAATATGGAATTCGAAATTAAAATGGAATTCGAATTCGATATGGATTTCGAATTCAATATGGATTTCGAAATCGAAATGGAATTTGAAATTAAAATGGAATTCGAATTCGATATGGATTTCGAATTCGAAATGGAGTTCGAAATCGATATGGATTTCGGATTCGAAATGGATTTCGAATTGAAAATGGATTTTGAAATCGTAAAGGATTTCGAAATCGAAATGGATTTCGAAATTAATATGGAATTCGAAATTAAAATGGAATTCGAATTCGATATGGATTTCGAATTCAATATGGATTTCAAATTCGATATGGAATTCGATATCAAAATGTATTTTGAAATCGATATGGATTTCGATATCAAAATGGATTTGGAATTCGATTTGGATTTCGAATTCGATATGAATTTCGAATTCGAAGTGGACTTCGAGTTCGATATGGATTACGAATTCGATATGGATTTCGAAATCGATATGGAATTTGAATTCGAAATGGAATTCGATATCAAAATGGATTTCGAATTCGATATGGATTTGGAATTCGATATGGATTTCAAATTCGATATGGAATTCGATATCAAAATGTATTTTGAAATCGATATGGATTTCGATATCAAAATGGATTTCGAATTCAATATGGATAACGAATTCGATATGGATTTCGAATTCGATATGGTATTCGATATCAAAATGTATTTCGAATTCGATATGGCATTCGATATCAAAATGGATTTCGAATTCGATATGGATTTCGGTATCAAAATGGACTTCGAATTCGATATGGATTTCGATATCGATATGGATTTCGAAATCGAAATGGAATTCGAATTCAATATGGATTTCGAATTCAATATGGATTTCAAATTCGATATGGAATTCGATATCAAAATGTATTTTGAAATCGATATGGATTTCGATATCAAAATGGATTTGGAATTCGATATGGATTTCGAATTCGATATGAATTTCGAATTCGAAATGGATTTCGAATTCGATATGTATTACGAATTCGATATGGATTTCGAAATCGATATGGAATTTGAAGTCGAAATGGAATTCGAAATCGAAATGGATTTCGCATTCGAAATGGAATTCGAATTCAAAATGGATTTTGAAATCGAAATGGATTCCGAAACCGAAATGAAATTTAAAATAGAAATGGATTTTAAATTCAATTTGGATTTCGGATTCGAATTGGACTTCGAAATCGAAATGGATTTTGAAATCGATATGGATTTCGATATCAATATGGATTTCGAATTGAAATGAAATTCGACTTCAATATGGATTTCGAATTGAATTGGATTTCGAATTCAATATGTATTTTGGAATTGCAATGGATTTCGATATCGAAATGGATTTCGAATTCGATATGGATTTTGAATTCGATATGGATTTCGAATTCGATATAGAATTCGATATCAAAATGTATTTTGAAATCGATATGGATTTCGATATCAAAATGGATTTCGAATTCGATATGGATTACGAATTCGATATGGATTTCGAATTCGATATGGATTTCGAATTCGATATGGTATTCGATATCAAAATGTATTTTGAAATCGATATGGATTTCGAAATCAAAATGGATTTCGAATTCAATATGGATAACGAATTCGATATGGATTTCGATTTCGATATGGTATTCGATATCAAAATGTATTTCGAATTCGATATGGTATTCGATATCAAAATGGATTTCGAATTCGATATGGATTTCGGTATCAAAATGGACTTCGAATTCGATATGGATTTTGATATCGATATGGATTTCGAAATCGAAATGGAATTCGAATTCAATATGGATTTCGAATTCGAAATGGATTTCGAATTCAATTTGGATTTTGAATTCGAAATGGATTTCGATATCAAAATGGATTTCGATATCAAAATGGAATTCGAATTCGATATGGATTTCGAATTCGATATGAATTTCGAATTCGAAATGGATTTCGAATACGATATGGATTTCGAATTCGATAGGAATTTCGAATTCGAAATGGACTTCGAATTCGATAAGGATTACGAATTCGATATGGATTTCGAAATCAATATGGAATTTAAAATCGAAATGGAATTCGAAATCGAAATGGATTTCGAAATCGAAATGGAATTTGAAATTAAAATGGAATTCGAATTCGATATGGATTTCGAATTCAAAATGGATTTCGAATTCAAAATGGATTTTGAAATCGTAATGGGTTTCAAAATCGAAATGGAGTTCGAAATCGATATGGAATTCGAATTGGAAATGGATTTCGAATTCAAAATGGATTTCGAAATCGTATGGACGTTGAAATCGAAATGGAATTCGAAATCGAAATGGATTTTGATTTCGATATGGATTTCGAATTCGATATGAATTTCGAATTCGAAATGGATTTCAAAATCGATATGGATTTCGAATTCGAAATGGATTTCGAATTCAAAATGGATTTTGAAATTGTAATGGATTTCGAAATCGAAATGGAGTTCGAAATCGATATGGATTTCGAATTCGAAATGGATTTCGAATTTAAAATGGATTTCGAATTCAAAATGGATTTCGAAATCGAAATGGAGTTCGAAATCGATACGGATTTCGAATTCGAAATGGATTTCGAATTCAAAATGGATTTTGAAATCGTAATGGATTTCGAAATCGAAATGAAATTCGAAATCGAAATGGAATTTGAAATTAAAATGGAATTCGAATTCGATATGGATTTCGAAATTGATATGGAATTTCGAATTCGAAATGGATTTCGAATTCGATATGGATTACGAATTCGATATGAATTTCGAATTCGATATAGATTACGAATTCGATATGGATTTCGAAATCGATATGGAATTTGAAATCGAAATGGAATTCGAAATCGAAATGGATTTTCGAAATCGAAATGGATTTTGAATTCGAAATGGATATTCGAATATCGATATGGATTTCGAAATCGAAATGGAATATCGAAATCGAAATGGATTTCGATTTCGAAATGGATTTCGAATTCGAAATGGAGTTCGAAATCGAAATGGATTTTGAAATCGATATGGATTTCGAAATCGATATAGAATTTCGAAATCGAAATGGATTTCGATTTCGATATGGATTTCGAATTCGAAATGGAATTCGAAATCGAAATGGATTTTGAAATCGAAATGGATTTCGAAATCGAAATGGATATGGAATTCGATATGGATTTCAAATTCGATATGGAATTCGATATCAAAATGTATTTTGAAATCGATATTGATTTCGATATCGAAATGGATTCGAATTCGATATGGATTTCGAATTCGATATGAATTTCGATTTCGATATGGATTTCGATTTCAATATGAATTTCGAATTCGAAATGGATTTCGAATTCCATATGGATTTCGAATTCGATATGGATTACGAATTCGATATGGATTTCGTAATCGATATGGATTTCGAAATCGAAATGGATTTCGAAATCGATATGGATTTCGAAATCGATATGGATTTCGAAATCGATATGGAATATTGAAATCGAAATGGATTTCGAATTCGATATGGATTTCGAAATCGATATGGATTTCGACATCGATATGGATTTCGAAATCGAAATGGATTTCGAATTCGATATGGATTTCGAAATCAATGGATTTCGATATCGAAATGGATTTCGAATTCAAAATGGATTTCGAAATCGAAATGGATTTCGAATTCGAAATGATATTTGAAATAGAAATGGATTTCGAATTCAATTTGGATATCGAATTCGATATGGATTTCGAAATCGATATCGAATTTGAAATCGATATGGATTTCGATATCGATATGGATTTCGAATTCGATATGGATTTCGAATTCGAAATGGATTTCGATTTCGATATCGAATATCGAATTCGAAATGGATTTCGAATTCGATATGGATTTCGAATTCGATATGGATTTCGAAATCGATATGGATTTCGAAATCGATATGGATTTCGAAATCGATATGGAATTTCGAAATCGATATGGATTTCGAAATCGAAATGGATTTCGAAATCGATATGGATTTCGAAATCGAAATGGATTTCGAAATCGATATGGATTTCGAAATCGAAATGGAATTTCGAAATCGAAATGGATTTCGATTTCGAATATCGGATTTCGGATTCGAAATGGATTTCGAAATCGAAATGGATTTCGAAATCGAAATGGATTTCGAAATCGAAATGGATTTCGAAATCGAAATGGATTTCGATTTCAATACGGATTTCGGATTCGAATTCGGATTTCGAAATCGAAATGGATATTCGAAATCGAAATGGATTTCGAATTCGATATGGATTTCGATATCGATATGGATTTCGAAATCGAAATGGATATTCGAAATCAATATGGATTTCGAATTCGATATGGATTTCGAAATTCGAAATGGATATTCGAAATCGATATGGATTTCGATATCGAAATGGATTTCGAAATCGAAAATGGATTTCGAAATCGAAATGGATTTCGAAATCCGATATCGATATCGAAATCGAAATGGATTTCGAAATCAATATGGATATTCGAAATCAATATGGAATTCGAAATCGATATGGATTTCGAATTCAATATGGATTTCGAAATTCGATATGGAATTCGAAATCGATATGTATATTTGAAATCGATATGGATTTCGAAATCGATATGGATTTCGAAATCGATATGGATTTATTCGAAATCGATTTCGAATATCGAAATGGATTTCGAGTTCGATATGGATTTCGAATTCGAAATGGATTTCGAAATCGAAATGGATTTGGATATCGAAATCGATATTCGATATCAAAATGGATTTCGAATTCGATATGGATTTGGAATTCGAAATATGGATTTCGAAATTCGATATGGAATTCGATATCAAAATGTATTTCGAAATCGATATGGATTTCGAAATCGATATGGATTTCGAATTCCATATGGATATCGAATTCGATATCGATATCGAATTCGATATCGGTATTCGATATCAAAATGTATTTCGAATTCGATATAGATATTCGATATCGAAATGGATTTCGAATTCGATATGGATTTCGATATCAAAATGGATTTCGAATTCGATATGGATTTCGATGTCGAAATAGATTTCGAATTCGAAATGGATTTCGAATTCCATATGGATTTCGAATTCAATATGGATTTCGAAATTCGATATGGATTTCGATATCGAAATCGTATTTCGAAATCGATATCGATTTCGAAATCCATATGGATTTCGAAATCGATATGGATTTCGAATTCGATATGAATTTCGAATTCGAAATGGATTTCGAATTCGATATGTATTATCGAATTCGATATGGATTTCGAAATCGATATGGAATTTCGAAGTCGAAATGGAATTCGAAATCGAAATGGATTTCGAATTCGAAATGGATATTCGAATTCAAATGGATTTCGAAATCGAAATGGATTTCGAAATCGAAATGGAATTTGATATCGAAATGGATTTCGAGATTCAATTTGGATTTCGAATTCGAATATGGATTTCGAAATCGAAATGGATTTCGAAATCGATATGGATTTCGAAATCAATATGGATTTCGAATTCGATATCGAATTCGAATTCGAAATGGATTTCGATTTCGATATGGATTCGAAATCGATATGGATTTCGTTTCGATATGGATTTCGAATTCGATATGGATTTCGAATTCGATATGGATTTCGAAATCGATATGGAATTTGAAATCGAAATGGAATTCGAAATCGACATGGATTTTGAAATCAAAATGGATTTTGAAATCGATATGGATTTCGAAATCGAAATGGAATTTGAAATAGAAATGGATTTCAGTTTCAATACGGATTTCGAATTCGAAATGGATATTCGAAATCGATATGGATTTCGAAATCGAAATGGAATTCGAAATCGAAATGGATTTCGATTTCAATACGGATTTCGAATTCGAATTGGATTGCGAAATCGAAATGGAATTCGATATCGAAATGGATTTTGAAATCGATATGGATTTCGATATCAATATGGATTTCGAAATCGAAATCGATATTTGAAATTCAAATGAATTCGAATTCGATATGGATTTCGATTTCGAAATGGATTTCGAAATCGATATGGATTTCGGATTCGAAATGGATTTCGAATTCGAAATGGATTTCGAAATCGTAAAGCGATTTCGATATCGAAATGAATATTCGAAATCGAAATGGATTTCGAAATCAATATGGATTTCGAATTAATATAGAATTCAAATTCGATATGGATTTCGATTCCATATGGATTTCAAATTCGATATGGAATTCGATATCGAAATGTATTTTGAATTCGATATGGATTTCGATATCGAAATGGATTTGAATTCGATATGGATTTCGAATTCGATATGAATTTCGAATTCGAAATGGATTTCGAGTTCGATATGGATTTCGATTTCGATATGGATTTCGAAATCGATATGGAATTCGAATTCGAAATGGAATTCGATATCAAAATGGATTTCGAATTCGATATGGATTTCGAATTCGATATGGATTTCAAATTCGATATGGAATTCGATATCAAATGGATTTCGAATTCGATATGGATTTCGATATCGAAATGGATTTCGATTCAATATCGATTTCGAATTCGATATGGATTTCGAATTCGATATGATTCGATATCAAAATGTATTTCGAATTCGATATGGATATTCGATATCAAAATGGATTTCGAATTCGATATGGATTTCGATATCCAAATGGATTTCGAATTCGATATGGATTTCGATATCGATATGGATTTCGAAATCGAAATGGATTTCGAATTCAATATGGATTTCGAAATCGATATGGATTTCGAAATTCGATATGGAATTCGATATCGAAATGGATTTCGAAATCGATATGGATTTCGATATCAAAATGGATATTGAATTCGATATGGATTTCGAATTCGATATGAATTTCGAAATCGAAATGGATTTCGAATTCGATATGTATTTCGAATTCGATATGGATTTCGAAATCGATATGGAATTTAAAGTCGAAATGGAATTCGAAATCGAAATGGATTTCGAATTCGAAATGGATTTCGAATTCGAAATGGATTTCGAAATCGAAATGGATTTCGAAATCGAAATGAAATTTAAAATCGAAATGGATTTTAAATTCATTTGGATTTCGAATTCGATATTGGATTTCGAAATCGATATGGATTTCGAAATCGATATGGATTTCGATTTCAATATGGATTTCGAATTCGATATGAATTATCGAGTTCGAAATGGATTTCGAATATCGATATGGATTTCGAAATCGAAATGGATTTCGAATCGAATATGGATTTCGATTTCGAAATGGATTTCGAATTCAATATGGATTTTGAAATCGAAATGGATTTCGATATCGAAATGGATTTCGAATTCGATATGGATTTCGAATTCGAAATGGATTTTGAATTCGATATGGATTTCGAATTCGAAATCGATTTCGATATCGAAATCTATATCGAAATCGATTTCGATTTCGATATCAATATCGATTTCGATATTCGATATCGAAATATATGAATTCGAAATCGATTTCGAATTCGAAATGGATTTCGAATTCGATATCGATATTCGATATCGAAATGCATTTCGAAATCGAAATGGATTTCGAATTCAATAGGATTTCGAATTCGATATGGATTTCGATATCAAAATAGATTTCGAATTCGATATGGATTTCGATATCGATTTGGATTTCGAAATCGAAATGGATATTCGAATTCAATATCGATTTCGAAATCGATATGGAATTCGAAGTCGAAATGGATTTCGAAATCCATATGGATTTCGAAATCGAAATGGAATTCGAAATCGATATCTTTTTTTTTTTTTTTTAACGTTTTATTTGTTTGTTGGATCTCTTATAAGGCTTATAAGACTAACAACAATTTTCTAGGTTTATCTTAATCTAACACATAACCTAACATCTGAAAGATGCTACATTGATCTATGGCCCTGATTAATTACTAGAGGGTTGGGAGGTCGTTTCGTTGAAGACGAGTACTTTCACGTACTCGGGTTAATGATTTGGCCAGGGTATTCGGGTGTGCCTGCAGTTTAGCGGTGTACTTAAGCTGTTGTACCTTTATTTCGGTTATTACGCTAGGAATGTGTAGGTCTTTCTGTACATTTTCATTTCGGATATACCAAGGTGCTCCCGTGATGGTTCTGAGAACCTTGGATTGAGCCCTTTGTATGGTTTCGATGTTGCTCTTGCTTGCGTTTCCCCATAGTGCAGAGCCATATGTCCAGATGGGTTTTAATACAGAGTTGTAGAGGAGAACTTTGAATTCCAGACATAGGGGAGATCGGGCGTTGATAAGCCAATGTAGACCGATTGCTTTGAGCTTTAGTTGCTTTTTCTTGGCTTCGATATGCTTACGCCAAGTTAATCTTCTGTCGAGGTGAACTCCAAGATATACAACATCGTCGGATTGAGGCACTGGCACATTGTTAAGCGTCAATGATGGGCAGTTTCTTCTATTGAGGGTAAACGTAACGTGTTTGCATTTCTGTTCATTTACACGGATGCGCCAATCTGCTAGCCACTTTTCTACCTCCTTTAGGTGGGTTGCCAGTTGCTCAGCAGCTTTGATCGGACATTTGGAGCGGCTGAGGATAGCCGTATCATCGAAAGTAGATGTGATGAGTGTAGGGCTTGTTGGTATGTCCGCTGTGTACAAAAGATACAGAGTTGGGCCCAGCACGCTGCCTTTTGATTCGAAGTCATCAGAGGTGAAGCTATTACATCGTACAGCGAATTTTCTGTTGGACAGATAAGATTCCATTAGCCTGTGTGTATATTGTGGGAGCGTCGCTTTTATTTTATATATTAGGCCGTCAATCCAGACTCGGTCAAAGGCTTGGGCGACATCGAGAAAAATTGCTGTGCAATATTCTTTTTGCTCGAATGCTGTGCGGATCTCTGAGGTGATACGGTTGACTTGTTCAATTGTGCCATGCTTTTCACGGAAGCCAAACTGATGATGAGGGATTATATTTTGGTTAACCAAGATTGTATTTATACGGAGTTGTAGGACTTTTTCAAATAGTTTTGAAAGACTTGGCAATAAACTAATGGGTCTGTATGATGATGGCTGTGTTTTGTCCTTTCCGGGTTTTGGGATCATTATGATTACTGATTTTTTCCAACTTATGGGAAAATGACCACTTTTTACTATCGCGTTGAAAAGTTTGCAGATGTAACGCACGGCACAGATCGGGAGTTCTCGGATCATTTTCGGGGTTATTTTGTCATGGCCGGGCGACTTTCTTGGGTTTAGATAGTTTTTAATAATTGCAGAAATTTCCTCCGCTTGGAATTTCGGTTGCTCACTTTCCATTGGGGTGCGCAAGGTGGGGAGCTGAAAAGAGTTTGTTGACGGATTTGGCAGAAAGACCGTTTTTAGATGAGCTGCAAAGATGAGTGCTCTTTCTTCGTCTGAACGGGCCCATTTGCCAGTTGGGCATCGTATAGGTGAAATTATCTCGGCTGGAGCAGTTACGGTTGGATGTGCTTTCCACAGCGGATATTTGGTGCTGGTAGGGGTGAGCTTCTCGATGTACAGCCGCTGTGTCCTTGCTTCTTCCTGCCTAAGCGCCTTTGCTAGAGTTCGCGAAGCTGCCTTTAGGCGTTGTTTTGCTGCCGGAGATCGAGACATTTGCCATTCTCGCCTGAGCCGTCTTTTGTCTGCTAGAAGTAGTTCAATTAGTCGGTTGTTGGACTTGTGTTTTTCCTGCGTGTGGCTGATAATCGGGGTAGAGATATCTGCTGCTTCAATAAGCGTCGACTCTAGTGCAGAGGTGCAAAACTCGATGTCTTCTTCGTCGTCCAGTTTGGGATTCAGCTCGATATGGGTGCTTATGTATTTTTTAAATCTGAGCCAGTTTGTTTTCCAATTTGTTAGCCCGAGTGGGTGCTTTATTATTTGTGGTTGTGTTAATATAGTGAAAACTACTGGCGAGTGGTCCGATGACAATTCTGCTAGTGACTCCGCCGTTATCAAATTGTGCGCAATTCCCCTGGTGATTGCAAAGTCTATTAGATCTGGGAGCTTGCGTGGATCTGCTGGCCAGTACGTGGGCTTATTCGGTGAGGCATAGCCCATTTTGTTTGCTGGGTTGATGATTGTGTTATACAGCTGTTTGCCTTTTGGATTTACCAGGCGGGATCCCCAATGAGGGTGCTTGGCGTTGTAGTCTCCTGCAGCAATAAATCGTACTCCGAGTGTGTTGAAGAAGTCAGTAAACTCTTTTCAGAGATTGAGAATCGTGGTGGACAGTACAGTGCAGCCACGGTTGTACTGCCGAAAGTGGTTTGGACACTGATTGAAGTTGCTTGTAGGTGTTGTTTGGCAAATCCATTGTGCAGACAGTGTTTAATCCGGTTTTTGATTAGGATACCAGTTCCTCCGTGAGCCTTGCCGTCTGGGTGATTTGTTGCGTAGAATACATACTTGGGTATTTGAAAGTTATTTTTGTTTGTGAGGTGTGTTTCTGATAGCAGCATAATATAATATAGAGTCCAGAAACAGTGACAATTCTTGTTTAAGCTTGGAAATGCCGTTTGCATTCCAGAGGCCTATATGTAGTGCTGACATTATTTGTTATTGTCCATAAGCTTTTGAACAAGCAAGTTCTGATTCCGCATCAGTTCCTGCATGCAATTTTGCATGAACGTCATGAAATTTGTCATGTTTTGGTTGAGCGAGATTAACAATGTTTCGATCCCGTTGGGGTTCTGGCCAAGTACGGATGGACTTGGGGCCGCGTTAGATTGAATGGTAGCGGGATCTATTGTTTGAGTGGGCTGTGCATTTCCGTTGAGTAGCACGCTTGCAAAAGTTACTCAAGGAGTAGTTGATATTGGGGTCGCTGATGACCTTACAGCTCTGGAGAAGAATATTCCCGGTGTTGTTTGAGAGGGAATTAGTGTCGAGCCCTGGATACGAGTCGTTGATTTCTTCGCGTTAAGGCGGGCCTTGAGTTCCTTATAAACGGGGCATCCTCTGTAGTTCGCTGTGTGATTACCACCACAATTGCCGCACTTCCTTGTATTTGTATTTGATTTGTCATCGGTGCAGACACAATCTTTTTGAGTTTGTCCACAGCCAACGCAAACTGGGCGAAGGCTGCAGAAGGACTTTGTGTGCCCAAACTCCTGGCAATTAGTGCATTGTACCGGGTGTGTCCTCTTATGCGGCTCTTCGACAGTAATTCTGCGATGTAGCAGAAGTTGAAGATTGTAAATAGGGTGCACTGTGTTGGGTTTAAGTTTTTTATCACATGTGGGCTGTAACTCCACTTTGAATAGAGGTTGCGGCACTTTATTTCTGTTCAGTATGTTTGAGACGGACTTTACCTCAAAGCCCTTCTCTTCCAATGCTTCAACTATTTCCTGAGTCGGAACCGTTGGTTCAATGCCTTTGATCACCGCTTGAAGGACTTTGGCACTCTTTAGTTGGAATGTGTAGAAATTCACACTTTCCTTTCTAAAGTACTTTTCAATAGTACGATAGAATTCTTCACTTTTGGCTTGAACTTTGGTCTCTTTTATGTTACCCCTATGAGTGGTGTCACATAAAAGTTGTTTTGACCAACTAGCGCTACAATCGGACAAAGAAGTGCAGTTTGCACCACGGATATAGAATGGTGGTGGCTTGGCTACAGAGGGTTTAATTTGGGAATTCCTTCTTGAGATTCCGGCTGATTTGAGAATATTTGGAATCTATTGCTTTCCAATGCTTTTTGTTCAACAATGTTGTTTTTCGACATCTTGGGAGTGTTGCCCCTTTTTGTCTGAGGGCTAAGCTTTCGCTTGTTTATATTAATGTATCTGTCCATACCAGTCTGAACAGGTGACTTTGGATTATCGTCACTGGATGGGCAGATTTTGTTGAGGTAGTCTGCTGGACGGTGATCGAAGGTATTGCAGACGTTGCTGCTGTTAGAGTTGTTGTTGGAGCAGTAGCTGCAATTGTTGTTGTTGTGAGCGCGCTAACGGCGGTCGGCGAACCCGATGACCCAATTAACACTCAGGTGTCAGCGAATTTGACGGTGAAGCGCATTGGGCGTCCAAGACAAATTGTTGTTGCTGGTTGGTGTAAGCAATTTGCTCGTACTCGTTGTAGTTGTGGTAGTTGGAGATACTACTGAGAAATACGCATTGTTACGTTGCACAGAGAGCCGACGCTCGTTTTGTTGGTGAAGAATTTGTTCTTGTAGTTTCTGCTGGCGAGAGTTAGTGAAGAAGGGCCCGAGTTAATTCTTGACGCGTTGGCATTACTAGTAAATTTAGTTATTTACTAAGTTTGTATTTGTAGATACAAATAACAATATAATTATAGTTGGGCGTCTTGTGGCGACAGAGAGCCCTGTCACTTTGTTGTTTTAGTGTTGTTTTATTGCGCTGACACCGAAGAACTCGCGGAGTGCAATAAAAGTACGTGATCGCGGTGACAGTCGAATGGATTTCGAATCGAAATGGATTTCGAAATCGAAATGAATTGATAGAAATGGATTTTGATTTCAATACGGATTTGGATCGGATTGGATTTCGAATCGAAATGAATTGAAAGGAAATGGATTTCGAAATCAAATGTTCGAAATGGATATGGATTTTGAAATCGATATGGATTTCGATATCAATATGGATTTCGAAATCGAAATGGATTTCGAATTCAAATGGATTTTGAAATCGTAATGAAATTCGAAATCGAAATTAAAATGAATTCTAATTCGATATGGATTTCGAATTCGATATTAAATTTCAAATCGAAATGGAATTCGAAATCGAAATGGATTTCGATATCAATATGGATTTCGAATTCGATATGAATTTCGATATCGAAATGGATTTCGAATTCGATATGGATTTCAATTCAAATGGATTTGAAATCGAAATGGATTTCAATCGAAATGGAATTTGAAATCGAAATGGATTTGAATTCAATCGGATTTGGATTGATCGATATGGAATTCGAAATCGAAATGGATTTGAAATCGAAATGAATTTATAGAAATGATTTGATTTCATACGATTTGGTTCGAAATTATTTCGAATCGAAATGGATTTTGAAATCGATATGGATTTTGAAATCGATTGAATTTCGAATTCGATTGGATTCGAATTCGATATGGATTTCGAATTCGATATGGATTTGAAATCCAATGGATTTCGAAATCGATAAGGAATTTATATCGATTGATTTGAATCGAAATGGATTTCGAATTCGATATGGATTTCAATTCGATAAGGAATTCGATGTCGAAATAGATTTTGAATTCGAAATGGATTTGAAATCGAAATGGAATTAATTCATATGGATTTCGAATTGATATGGATTTGATATATACGATTCGAATTGATATGGATTGGTATCAAAATAGATATGATATGGATTTCGAAATCGAAATGATTCGAATTAATATGGATTTGTCGATTGGATTTGAAGTCGAAATGATTAAAATCGAAATGGATTTCGAAATCGATATGGAATTCGAAATCGAAATGGATTTCGAATTCGATATGGATTTCGAATTCGATATGGATTTCGTAATCAAATGGATTTCGAAATCGATAAGAAATTCGATATCGATTGATTTTGAATTCGAAATGGATTTCGAATTCGATATGGATTTGAATTCGATAGAATTGATTTCAAATGGATTTTATCGTAATGGATTTCGAATCGAAATGATTGATCGATTGGATTTGAATTCAATGGATTTGATCGTAATGAATCGAATCGAAATTAAATGAATTTATCGATATGGATTTGAATTCGATTTAAATTTATGAATGAATTGAAATCAAATGGATTTGATATCAATATGGATTTGAATTGATATGAATTTCGAATACGAAATGGATTTGATTCAAATGGATTTAATTCAAATGGATTTTGAATCGTAATGGGTTTCAAATCGAGATGAAATCGATATGAATTGAATTGAAATGATTTGAATTCAAATGGATTTGAAATCGTTGATTGAATCGAAATGATTCGATCGAAATGAGTTGAAATCGATACGGATTTGATTCGAAATGGATTTGAATTCAAATGGATTTTGAAATCGTAATGGATTTCGAATCGAAATGAAATTCGAAATCGAAATGGAATTTGAAATTAAATGGAATTCGAATTCGATATGGATTTCGAATTCAATGGATTTCGAATTCGTGTTTGATCGTAATGGATTTCGAAATCGAAATGGAATTCAAAATCGAAATGGATTCGAAATCGAATGGAATTGAATTCGATATGGATTTCGAATTCGATATGAATTTCGAATTCGAAATGGATTTCGAATTCGATATGGATTACGATTTCGATATGGATTTCGAAATCGAAATGGAATTCGAATCGAAATGGATTTGATATTAAAATGGAATTCGAATTCGATATGGATTTCGAATTCGATATGAATTTCGAATTAGATATGGATTTCGAATTCGAAATGGATTTCGATTTCGATATGGATTTCGAAATCGAAATGGATTTCGAAATCGAAATGAAATTCGAAATCGAAATGGATTTTGAAATTGAAATGGAATTCGAATTCGATATGGATTCGAATTCGATATGAATTTCGATTAGATATGGATTTCGAATTCGAAATGGATTCGAATTCGAAATGGATTTCGAATTCAAATGGATTTCGAAATCGAAATGGATTTCGAAATCGATACGGATTTCGAATTCGAAATGGATTTCGAATTCAAAATGGATTTTGAAATCGATAATGGATTTCGAAATCGAAATGAAATTCGATATCGAAATGGAATTTGAATTAAATGGAATTCGAATTCGATATGGATTTCGAATTAAATGGATTTCGAATTCGAAATTATTTCGAAATCGTATGGATCGAATCGAATGGAATTCAAATCGAAATGGATTTCGAAATCGAAATGGAATTCGAATTCGATATGGCGATCGTATTTTCGATCGGATGGTCGAATTCGATATGATTGATTCGATATGGATTGATCGAAATGAATTGAAATCGAAATGATTGAAATTAAATGAATTCGAATTGATATATTTCGAATTCAAATGATTCGATTCATTATTTGAATCTATGGATTGATCGAAATGGTTCAATCGAAATGGATTCGAAATCGAAATGGTTCGAATTCGTAGGATTTTCAATACGGATTCGTTCGAATGATTCGAAATCGATTCGATCAATTCTGTGATATCGAATTCGATATGGATTGAATCGATATGGAATTTCGATTTCGAAATGGATTTCGAATTCGATATGGAGTTCGATATCGATATGGATTCGATTCAAATGGTTTGTCGTATGGATCAATCGATTCGTCGTTTGTCGTTGATTATTTGATTTTGAATCGTAATGGATTTCGAATCGAATAAATTCGATCGTAATGATTTGAATCGAAATGAAATTCGAATCGATTGATTGAAATCGAAATGATTCGAATCGATATGATTCGATTCGATGTTTTGTTCAAATGGATTTGAAATCGATATGGTTCGATTGAAATGGATTCGATTCGAAATGGATTTGAAATCGTAATGGATTTGAAATCGAAATGATTCGAATCGATATGGATTTCGATTCGATGTTTCGTTCATGTTTTGTTGTTGGTTTCGATCGAATGATTCGAAATCGATATGGATTTGATTCGAATGGATTGAATTCAAATGGATTTGAATGTAATGGATTTCGAATCGAAATGGATTCGAAATCGATTATTTCGAATTCGAATGGATTTCGAATTCAAATGGATTTCGAATTCGATATGGATTCGATTGATTGGTTTCGAAATCGATATGGAATTTGAAGTCGATCGAATGGATTTCGATTCGATATGGATTCGAATTCGATATGGATTCGAAATCATATGGATTTGAATCGAATGGATTCGATTCGATATGGATTTCGATCGATGGATTTCGAATCGATATGGATTGGTCGATTCGAAGTGGTCGAGTCGAATGTATGGTCTCGAATGGTTCGTTCAAATGGATTTTATCGTAATGGTTGAAATGAAATGGAGTTCGAATCGAATGGATTTCATTCTGGTTCGATTCTTTTTCGAATGGTTGTCTGTTTCGATGGTTTCGTGGTTCGTTTCGTTGTTTTGTTCGCGTGATTGATTCGTTGGTTGATCGATGTTGATATGGATTTATTCTGTTTCTGTTTTGTTTCGTGTTTCGATTTGTTCTTGATTCGTTCGAATGTTTGTTTTTTCGTTGTTGATTTTTTTTCGTGATTATCGTGATTTCGTTTCGAAATGGAATTCGATTGGTATGATTCGAATTGTATGATTTCAATTATGTTTAAATCGATATGAATTCGAAATTAAATGGATTTAATCGATGGTATAAATGGTTTGAATTTACGATTTGATTCGAATTGGATTTGAAACCGAAATGGATTTCAAAGCGAAATGGATTTCGAAATCGAATTGGATTTCGAAATCGAAATGGAATTCGAAATAGAAATGGATTTTGAAATCGATATGGATTTCGAATCAATATGGATTTCGAATTAAATATGGATTTCGATATCGATATGGATTTCGAAATCGAAATGGAATTTGAATTCAATATGGATTTCGAATTCGATATGGATTTCGATATCAATACGGATTTCGAATTCGATATGGATTTCGGTATCAAATAGATCGAATTCGATATGGATTTCGATATCGATATGGATTTCGAAATCGAAATGGAATTGAATTATATGGATTTCGAAATCGATATGGAATTTGAAGTCGAAATGGAATTCAAAATCGAAATGGATTTCGAATTCGATATTGATTAAGAATTCGATATGGATTACGAAATCGATATGGATTTCGAAATCGATATGGTTTGATTGAAATGGATTTCGAATTCGATATGGATTTCGTTCGATATGGATTTCGAAATCGATTGGATTGAAGTGATGAAGTGAAGTAGTGTTTGATTTGAATTGATGATTTATTTCAAAATGGATTTTAAAATCGTAATGGATTTCGAAATCGAAATGGAGTTCGAAATCGATATGGATTTCGAATTCAAAATGGATTTCGAATTCAAAATGTATTTTGAAATCGTAATGGATTTCGAAATCGAAATGGAATTCAAAATCGAAATGGATTTCGAAATCGAAATGGAATTCGAATTCGATATGGATTTCGAATTCAATATGAATTTCGAATTCGGAATGGATTTCGAATTCGATATGGATTACGATTTCGATATGGATTTCGAAATCGAAATGGATTTGAATAGAATGGATTTTGATTTAATAGGATTTGGATTCGAAATGGATTTGAAATAGATTTGAAATCGAAATTGATATGGATAACGAATTCGATATGGATTGAAATCGATATGGAATTTCGATTTCGAAATGGATTTGAATTCGATATGGATTCGAATTGATATGGATTTGAAATCGATTGGATTGAAGTCGATGAATTGAATCGAAATGGATTTGTTTCGAAATGAATTGAATTGATATGGATTGAATTGATATGGATTGAAATCGATATGGAATTTATCGATATGGATTGAAATTGAAATGATTTGTCGAATATTTAAATAGAAATGGATTTTGAATTAATAGATTTGGATTGAATTGGATTTGAAACCGAAATGATTCAAGGAAATGATTTGAAATAAATAATTGAAATGAATGGATTTTGAAATCGATTGGATTTGATATAATATGGATTTGTCGAATGATTTGAATTCAAATGGATTTTGATCGTTAATTGATCGAATTAAATGAATTTATTGATTGGATTTGATTGATTTAAATTTAAATCGAATGATTGTCGAAATGGATTTGATTAATATGATTTGATTGTTAATTTGTCGAATGATTTGGATTGTTGGATTTGAATTAAAATGGATTTTTAAATCGAAATGATTTGAAACCGTGAATTTAATAGAATGGATTTGAATTATACGGATTTGGATTGGTGATTGGATTGAATCGAATGATTTGTCGTGAATTTATAGATGGATTTTGATTTAATACGGATTTGGATTGAAATTATTTGAATCGAAATGGATTTTGAAATGTTGGATTTTGATCGATTGAATTTCGAATTCGATTTGGATTTGAATTGATATGGATTTGATTAAGATGGATTTCGAAATGGAATTGAAATCGAAATGATTTCGATGATCGAAATCGAAATGATTTCGAATTGATATGGATTTCGAATTGATATGGATTTTGAAATAAATGGATTGAAATCGATAAGGTTGATATCGATTGATTTTGAATTAAATGGATTTCGAATTCGATATGGATTTCGAATTCGATAAGGAATTCGATGTCGAAATAGATTTTGAATTCGAAATGGATTTCGAAATCGAAATGGAATTCCAATTCAATATGGATTTCGAATTCGATATGGATTTCGATATCAATAGGATTTCGAATTCGATATGGATTTGGTATCAAAATAGATTTCGAATTCGATATGGATTTGATATCGATATGGATTTGAAATCGAAATGGAATTGAATTATATGGATTTGAAATGATATGGAATTTGAAGTCGAAATGAATTAAAATCGAAATGGATTTGAATCGAAATGGAATTGAAATCGAAATGGATTTGAATTCGATATGGATTTCGAATTCGATATGGATTTTGAAATCCAAATGGAATTCGAAATCGATAAGGAATTTGATATCGATTGATTTCGAATTCGAAATGGATTTCGAATTCGATATGGATTTCGAATTCGATAAGGAATTCGATGTCGAAATAGATTTTGAATTCGAAATGGATTTTGAAATCGAAATGAATTCAATTAATATGATTTGAATTGATATGGATTTCGATTAATGATTTCGAATTGATATGGATTTGGTATAAAATAGATTTGAATTGATATGGATTTGATATAATATGGATTTGAAATCGAAATGGAATTGAATTCAATATGGATTTGAAATCGATTGGAATTTGAAGTCGAAATGGAATTCAAAATCGAATTGGATTTCGAAATCGAAATGGAATTCGAAAGCGAAATGGATTTTTTTTTTTTTTTAACGTTTTATTTGTTTGTTGGATCTCTTATAAGGCTAACAACAATTTTCTAGGTTTATCTTAATCTAACACATAACCTAACATCTGAAAGATTCTACATTGATCTATGGCCCTGATTAATTACTAGAGGGTTGGGAGGTCGTTTCGTTGAAGACGAGTACTTTCACGTACTCGGGTTAATGATTTGGCCAGGGTATTCGGGTGTGCCTGCAGTTTAGCGGTGTACTTAAGCTGTTGTACCTTTATTTCGGTTATTACGCTAGGAATGTGTAGGTCTTTCTGTACATTTTCATTTCGGATATACCAAGGTGCTCCCGTAATGGTTCTGAGAACCTTGGATTGAGCCCTTTGTATGGTTTCGATGTTGCTCTTGCTTGCGTTTCCCCATAGTGCAGAGCCATATGTCCAGATGGGTTTTAATACAGAGTTGTAGAGAAGAACTTTGAATTCCAGACATAGGGGAGATCGTGCGTTGATAAGCCAATGTAGACCGATTGCTTTGAGCTTTAGTTGCTTTTTCTTGGCTTCGATATGCTTACGCCAAGTTAATCTTCTATCGAGGTGAACTCCAAGATATACAACATCGTCGGATTGAGGCACTGGCACATTGTTAAGCGTCAATGATGGGCAGTTTCTTCTATTGAGGGTAAACGTAACGTGTTTGCATTTCTGTTCATTTACACGGATGCGCCAATCTGCTAGCCACTTTTCTACCTCCTTTAGGTGGGTTGCCAGTTGCTCAGCAGCTTTGATCGGACATTTGGAGCGGCTGAGGATAGCCGTGTCACCGGCGAAAGTAGATGTGATGAGTGTAGGGCTTGTTGGTATGTCCGCTGTGTACAAAAGATACAGAGTTGGGCCCAGCACGCTGCCTTGAGGTACACCTGCTTTTGATTCGAAGTCATCAGAGGTGAAGCTATTACATCGTACAGCGAATTTTCTGTTGGACAGATAAGATTCCATTAGCCTGTGTGTATATTGTGGGAGCGTCGCTTTTATTTTATATATTAGGCCGTCAATCCAGACTCGGTCAAAGGCTTGGGCGACATCGAGAAAAATTGCTGTGCAATATTTTTTTTGCTCGAATGCTGTGCGGATCTCTGAGGTGATACGGTTGACTTGTTCAATTGTGCCATGCTTTTCACGGAAGCCAAACTGATGATGAGGGATTATATTTTGGTTAACCAAGATTGTGTTTATACGGAGTTGTAGGACTTTTTCAAATAGTTTTGAAAGACTTGGTAATAAACTAATGGGTCTGTATGATGATGGCTGTGTTTTGTCCTTTCCGGGTTTTGGGATCATTATGATTACTGATTTTTTCCAACTTATGGGAAAATGACCACTTTTTACTATCGCGTTGAAAAGTTTGCAGATGTAACGCACGGCACAGATCGGGAGTTCTCGGATCATTTTCGGGGTTATTTTGTCATGGCCGGGCGACTTTCTTGGGTTTAGATAGTTTTTAATAATTGCAGAAATTTCCTCCGCTTGGAATTTCGGTTGCTCACTTTCCATTGGGGTGCGCAAGGTGGGGAGCTGAAAAGAGTTTGTTGACGGATTTGGCAGAAAGACCGTTTTTAGATGAGCTGCAAAGATGAGTGCTCTTTCTATGTCTGAACGGGCCCATTTGCCATTTGGGCATCGTATAGGTGAAATTATCTCGGCTGGAGCAGTTACGGTTGGATGTGCTTTCCACAGCGGATATTTGGTGCTGCTAGGGGTGAGCTTCTCGATGTGCAGCCGCTGTGTCCTTGCTTTTTCCTGCCTAAGCGCCTTTGCTAGAGTTCGCGAAGCTGCCTTTAGGCGTTG
This sequence comes from Drosophila austrosaltans, assembly GCA_035045865.1. Classification (NCBI taxonomy): domain Eukaryota; kingdom Metazoa; phylum Arthropoda; class Insecta; order Diptera; family Drosophilidae; genus Drosophila; species Drosophila austrosaltans. The sequence continues at coordinate 85,739 of JAWNOQ010000148.1, forward strand.
TTTTGCTGCCGGAGATCGAGACATTTGCCATTCTCGCCTGAGCCGTCTTTTGTCTGCTAGAAGTAGTTCAATTAGTCGGTTGTTGGACTTGTGTTTTTCCTGCGTGTGGCTGATAATCGGGGTAGAGATATCTGCTGCTTCAATAAGCGTCGACTCTAGTGCAGAGGTGCAAAACTCGATGTCTTCTTCGTCGTCCAGTTTGGGATTCAGCTCGATATGGGCGCTTATGTATTTTTTAAATCTGAGCCAGTTTGTTTTCCAATTTGTTAGCCCGAGTTGGTGCTTTATTATTTGTGGTTGTGTTAATATAGTGAAAACTACTGGCGAGTGGTCCGATGACAATTCTGCTAGTGACTCCGCCGTTATCAAATTGTGCGCAATTCCCCTGGTGATTGCAAAGTCTATTAGATCTGGGAGCTTGCGTGGATCTGCTGGCCACGTGGGCTTATTCGGTGAGGCATAGCCCATTTTGTTTGCTGGGTTGATGATTGTGTTATACAGCTGTTTGCCTTTTGGATTTACCAGGCGGGATCCCCAATGAGGGTGCTTGGCGTTGTAGTCTCCTGCAGCAATAAATCGTACTCCGAGTGTGTTGAAGAAGTCAGTAAACTCTTTTTCAGAGATTGAGAATCGTGGTGGACAGTACAGTGCAGCCACGGTTGTACTGCCGAAAGTGGTTTGGACACTGATTGAAGTTGCTTGTAGGTGTTGTTTGGCAAATCCATTGTGCAGACAGTGTTTAATCCGGTTTTTGATTAGGATACCAGTTCCTCCGTGAGCCTTGCCGTCTGGGTGATTTGTTGCGTAGAATACATACTTGGGTATTTGAAAGTTATTTTTGTTTGTGAGGTGTGTTTCTGATAGCAGCATAATATCAATATCATTTGAGTCCAGAAACAGTGACAATTCTTGTTTGTGCTTGGAAATGCCGTTTGCATTCCAGAGGCCTATATGTAGTGCTGACATTATTTGTTATTGTCCATAAGCTTTTGAATAAGCAAGTTCTGATTCCGCATTAGTTCCTGCATGCAATTTTGCATGAACGTCATGAAATTTGTCATGTTTTGGTTGAGCGAGATTAACAATGTTTCGATCCCGTTGGGGTTTTGGCCAAGTACTGATGGACTTGGGGCCGCGTTAGATTGAATGGTAGCGGGATCTATTGTTTGAGTGGGCTGTGCATTTCCGTTGCGTAGCACGCTTGCAAAAGTTACTCCAGGAGTAGTTGATATTGGGGTCGCTGATGACCTTACAGCTCTTGAGAAGAATATTCCCGGTGTTGTTTGAGAGGGAATTAGTGTCGAGCCCTGGATACGAGTCGTTGATTTCTTCGCGTTAAGGCGGGCCTTGAGTTCCTTATAAACGGGGCATCCTCTGTAGTTCGCTGTGTGATTACCACCACAATTGCCGCACTTCCTTGTATTTGTATTTGATTTGTCATCGGTGCAGACACAATCTTTATGAGTTTGTCCACAGCCAACGCAAACTGGGCGAAGGCTGCAGAAGGACTTTGTGTGCCCAAACTCCTGGCAATTAGTGCATTGTACCGGGTGTGTCCTCTTATGCGGCTCTTCGACAGTAATTCTGCGATGTAGCAGAAGTTGAAGATTGTAAATAGGGTGCACTGTGTTGGGTTTAAGTTTTTTATCACATGTGGGCTGTAACTCGACTTTGAATAGTATGTTCAGTATGTTTGAGACGGACTTTACCTCAAAGCCCTTCTCTTCCAATGCTTCAATTATTTCCTGAGTCGGAACCGTTGGTTCAATGCCTTTGATCACCGCTTGAAGGCCTTTGGCACTCTTTAGTTGGAATGTGTAGAAATTCACACTTTCCTTTCTAAAGTACTTTTCAATAGTACGATAGAATTCTTCACTTTTGGCTTGAACTTTGGTCTCTTTTATGTTACCCCTATTGAGTGGTGTCACATAAAAGTTGTTTTGACCAACTAGCGCTACCAATTTTGGCACCAAAGAAGTGCAGTTTGCACCACGGATATAGAATGGTGGTGGCTTGGCTACAGAGGGTTTAATTTGGGAATCTCCTTCTTGAGATTCCGGCTGATTTGCCAATATTTGGAATCTATTGCTTTCCAATGCTTTTTGTTCAACAATGTTGTTTTTCGACATCTTGGGAGTGTTGCCCTTTTTGTCTGAGGGCTAAGCTTTCGCTTGTTTATATTAATGTATCTGTCCATACCAGTCTGAACAGGTGACTTTGGATTCATCGTCACTGGATGGGCAGATTTTGTTGAGGTAGTCTGCTGGACGGTGATCGAAGGTATTGCAGACGTTGCTGCTGTTAGAGTTGTTGTTGGAGCAGTAGCTGCAATTGTTGTTGTTGTGAGCGCGCTAACGGCGGTCGGCGAACCCGATGACCCAATTAACACTTCAGGTGTCAGCGAATTTGACGGTGAAGCGCATTGGGCGCTCCAAGACAAATTGTTGTTGCTGGTTGGTGTAAGCAATTTGCTCGTACTCGTAGTAGTTGTGGTAGTTGGAGATACTACTGAGAAATACGCATTGTTACGTTGCACAGAGAGCCGACGCTCGTTTTGTTGGTGAAGAATTTGTTCTTGTAGTTTCTGCTGGCGAGAGTTAGTGAAGAAGGGCCCGAGTTAATCTCTTGACGCGTTGGCATTACTAGTAAATTTAGTTATTTACTAAGTATTGCTATTTGTAGATACAAATAACAATATAATTATAGTTGGGCGTCTCTGTGGCGACTGAGAGCCCTGTCACTTTGTTGTTTTAGTGTTGTTTTATTGCGCTGACACCGAAGAACTCGCGGAGTGCAATAAAAAGTACGTCCGATCGCGGTGACAGTCAATTGTCGAATGGATTTCGAAATCGAAATGGATTTCGAAATCGAAATGGAATTTGCAATAGAAATGGATTTTGATTTCAATACGGATTTCGGATTCGAATTGGATTTCGAAATCGAAATGGAATTCGAAAGCGAAATGGATTTCGAAATCAAAATGAAATTCGAAATGGAAATGGATTTTGAAATCGATATGGATTTCGATATCAATATGGATTTCGAAATCGAAATGGATTTCGAATTCAAAATGGATTTTGAAATCGTAATGAAATTCGAAATCGAAATTAAAATGGAATTCTAATTCGATATGGATTTCGAATTCGATATTAAATTTCAAATCGAAATGGAATTCGAAATCGAAATGGATTTCGATATCAATATGGATTTCGAATTCGATATGAATTTCGAATACGAAATGGATTTGGAATTCGATATGGATTTCGAATTCAAAATGGATTTTTAAATCGAAATGGATTTTGAATTCAATACGGATTTCGGATTCGGATCGATATGGAATTCGAAATCGAAATGGATTTCGAAATCGAAATGGAATTTGCAATAGAAATGGATTTTGATTTCAATACGGATTTCGGATTCGAAATGTATTTCGAAATCGAAATGGATTTTGAAATCGATATGGATTTTGAAATCGATGTGAATTTCGAATTCGATTTGGATTTCGAATTCGATATGGATTTCGATATCAAGATGGATTTCGAAATGGAATTCGAAATCGAAATGGATTTCGAAATGGAAATCGAAATCGAAATGGATTTCGAATTCGATATGGATTTCGAATTCGATATGGATTTTGAAATCCAAATGGAATTCGAAATCGATAAGGAATTTGATATCGAATGATTTTGAATTCGAAATGGATTTCGAATTCGATATGGATTTCGAATTCGATAAGGAATTCGATGTCGAAATAGATTTTGAATTCGAAATGGATTTCGAAATCGAAATGGAATTCCAATTCAATATGGATTTCGAATTCGATATGGATTTCGATATCAATACGGATTTCGAATTCGATATGGATTTCGGTATCAAAATAGATTTCGAATTCGATATGGATTTCGATATCGATATGGATTTCGAAATCGAAATGGAATTCGAATTCAATATGGATTTCGAAATCGATATGGAATTTGAAGTCGAAATGGAATTCAAAATCGAAATGGATTTCGAAATCGAAATGGAATTCGAAATCGAAATGGATTTCGAATTCGATATGGATTACGAATTCGATATGGATTTTGAAATCCAAATGGAATTCGAAATCGATAAGGAATTTGATATCGATTGATTTTGAATTCGAAATGGATTTCGAATTCGATATGGATTTCGAATTCGATAAGGAATTCGATGTCGAAATAGATTTTGAATTCGAAATGGATTTCGAAATCGAAATGGAATTCCAATTCAATATGGATTTCGAATTCGATATGGATTTCGATATCAATACGGATTTCGAATTCGATATGGATTTCGGTATCAAAATAGATTTCGAATACGATATGGATTTCGATATCGATATGGATTTCGAAATCGAAATGGAATTCGAATTCAATATGGATTTCGAAATCGATATGGAATTTGAAGTCGAAATGGAATTCAAAATCGAATTGGATTTCGAAATCGAAATGGAATTCGAAAGCGAAATGGATTTTTTTTTTTTTTAACGTTTTATTTGTTTGTTGGATCTCTTATATAGGTTTATAAGACTAACAACAATTTTCTAGGTTTATCTTAATCTAACACATAACCTAACATCTGAAGGATGCTACATTGATCTATGGCCCTGATTAATTACTAGAGGGTTGGGAGGTCGTTTCGTTGAAGACGAGTACTTTCACGTACTCGGGTTAATGATTTGGCCAGGGTATTCGGGTGTGCCTGCAGTTTAGCGGTGTACTTAAGCTGTTGTACCTTTATTTCGGTTATTACGCTAGGAATGTGTAGGTCTTTCTGTACATTTTCATTTCGGATATACCAAGGTGCTCCCGTAATGGTTCTGAGAACCTTGGATTGAGCCCTTTGTATGGTTTCGATGTTGCTCTTGCTTGCGTTTCCCCATAGTGCAGAGCCATATGTCCAGATGGGTTTTAATACAGAGTTGTAGAGAAGAACTTTGAATTCCAGACATAGGGGAGATCGTGCGTTGATAAGCCAATGTAGACCGATTGCTTTGAGCTTTAGTTGCTTTTTCTTGGCTTCGATATGCTTACGCCAAGTTAATCTTCTGTCGAGGTGAACTCCAAGATATACAACATCGTCGGATTGAGGCACTGGCACATTGTTAAGCGTCAATGATGGGCAGTTTCTTCTATTGAGGGTAAACGTAACGTGTTTGCATTTCTGTTCATTTACACGGATGCGCCAATCTCCTAGCCACTTTTCTACCTCCTTTAGGTGGGTTGCCAGTTGCTCAGCAGCTTTGATCGGACATTTGGAGCGGCTGAGGATAGCCGTGTCATTGGCGAAAGTAGATGTGATGAGTGTAGGGCTTGTTGGTATGTCCGCTGTGTACAAAAGATACAGAGATGGGCCCAGCACGCTGCCTTGAGTTACACCTGCTTTTGATTCGAAGTCATCAGAGGTGAAGCTATTACATCGTATTTTCTGTTGGACAGATAAGATTCCATTAGCCTGTGTGTATATTGTGGGAGCGTCGCTTTTATTTTATATATTAGGCCGTCAATCCAGACTCGGTCAAAGGCTTGGGCGACATCGAGAAAAATTGCTGTGCAATATTCTTTTTGCTCGAATGCTGTGCGGATCTCTGAGGTGATACGGTTGACTTGTTCAATTGTGCCATGCTTTTCACGGAAGCCAAACTGATGATGAGGGATTATATTTTGGTTAACCAAGATTGTGTTTATACGGAGTTGTAGGACTTTTTCAAATAGTTTTGAAAGACTTGGTAATAAACTAATGGGTCTGTATGATGATGGCTGTGTTTTGTCCTTTCCGGGTTTTGGGATCATTATGATTACTGATTTTTTCCAACTTATGGGAAAATGACCACTTTTTACTATCGCGTTGAAAAGTTTGCAGATGTAACGCACGGCACAGATCGGGAGTTCTCGGATCATTTTCGGGGTTATTTTGTCATGGCCGGGCGACTTTCTTGGGTTTAGATAGTTTTTAATAATTGCAGAAATTTCCTCCGCTTGGAATTTCGGTTGCTCACTTTCCATTGGGGTGCGCAAGGTGGGGAGCTGAAAAGAGTTTGTTGACGGATTTGGCAGAAAGACCGTTTTTAGATGAGCTGCAAAGATGAGTGCTCTTTCTTCGTCTGAACGGGCCCATTTGCCAGTTGGGCATCGTATAGGTGAAATTATCTCGGCTGGAGCAGTTACGGTTGGATGTGCTTTCCACAGCGGATATTTGGTGCTGCTAGGGGTGAGCTTCTCGATGTACAGCCGCTGTGTCCTTGCTTCTTCCTGCCTAAGCACCTTTGCTAGAGTTCGCGAAGCTGCCTTTAGGCGTTGTTTTGCTGCCGGAGATCGAGACATTTGCCATTCTCGCCTGAGCCGTCTTTTGTCTGCTAGAAGTAGTTCAATTAGTCGGTTGTTGGACTTGTGTTTTTCCTGCGTGTGGCTGATAATCGGGGTAGAGATATCTGCTGCTTCAATAAGCGTCGACTCTAGTGCAGAGGTGCAAAACTCGATGTCTTCTTCGTCGTCCAGTTTGGGATTCAGCTCGATATGGGCGCTTATGTATTTTTTAAATCTGAGCCAGTTTGTTTTCCAATTTGTTAGCCCGAGTTGGTGCTTTATTATTTGTGGTTGTGTTAATATAGTGAAAACTACTGGCGAGTGGTCCGATGACAATTCTGCTAGTGACTCCGCCGTTATCAAATTGTGCGCAATTCCCCTGGTGATTGCAAAGTCTATTAGATCTGGGAGCTTGCGTGGATCTGCTGGCCAGTACGTGGGCTTATTCGGTGAGGCATAGCCCATTTTGTTTGCTGGGTTGATGATTGTGTTATACAGCTGTTTGCCTTTTGGATTTACCAGGCGGGATCCCCAATGAGGGTGCTTGGCGTTGTAGTCTCCTGCAGCAATAAATCGTACTCCGAGTGTGTTGAAGAAATCAGTAAACTCTTTTTCAGAGATTGAGAATCGTGGTGGACAGTACAGTGCAGCCACGGTTGTACTGCCGAAAATGGTTTGGACACTTATTGAAGTTGCTTGTAGGTGTTGTTTGGCAAATCCATTGTGCAGACAGTGTTTAATCCGGTTTTTGATTAGGATACCAGTTCCTCCGTGAGCCTTGCCGTCTGGGTGATTTGTTGCGTAGAATACATACTTGGGTATTTGAAAGTTATTTTTGTTTGTGAGGTGTGTTTCTGATAGCAGCATAATATCAATATCATTTGAGTCCAGAAACAGTGACAATTCTTGTTTGTGCTTGGAAATGCCGTTTGCATTCCAGAGGCCTATATGTAGTGCTGACATTATTTGTTATTGTCCATAAGCTTTTGAATAAGCAAGTTCTGATTCCGCATCAGTTCCTGCATGCAATTTTGCATGAACGTCATGAAATTTGTCATGTTTTGGTTGAGCGAGATTAACAATGTTTCGATCCCGTTGGGGTTCTGGCCAAGTACGGATGGACTTGGGGCCGCGTTAGATTGAATGGTAGCGGGATCTATTGTTTGAGTGGGCTGTGCATTTCCGTTGCGTAGCACGCTTGCAAAAGTTACTCCAGGAGTAGTTGATATTGGGGTCGCTGATGACCTTACAGCTCTTGAGAAGAATATTCCCGGTGTTGTTTGAGAGGGAATTAGTGTCGAGCCCTGGATACGAGTCGTTGATTTCTTCGCGTTAAGGCGGGCCTTGAGTTCCTTATAAACGGGGCATCCTCTGTAGTTCGCTGTGTGATTACCACCACAATTGCCGCACTTCCTTGTATTTGTATTTGATTTGTCATCGGTGCAGACACAATCTTTTTGAGTTTGTCCACAGCCAACGCAAACTGGGCGAAGGCTGCAGAAGGACTTTGTGTGCCCAAACTCCTGGCAATTAGTGCATTGTACCGGGTGTGTCCTCTTATGCGGCTCTTCGACAGTAATTCTGCGATGTAGCAGAAGTTGAAGATTGTAAATAGGGTGCACTGTGTTGGGTTTAAGTTTTTTATCACATGTGGGCTGTAACTCGACTTTGAATAGTATGTTCAGTATGTTTGAGACGGACTTTACCTCAAAGCCCTTCTCTTCCAATGCTTCAATTATTTCCTGAGTCGGAACCGTTGGTTCAATGCCTTTGATCACCGCTTGAAGGCCTTTGGCACTCTTTAGTTGGAATGTGTAGAAATTCACACTTTCCTTTCTAAAGTACTTTTCAATAGTACGATAGAATTCTTCACTTTTGGCTTGAACTTTGGTCTCTTTTATGTTACCCCTATTGAGTGGTGTCACATAAAAGTTGTTTTGACCAACTAGCGCTACCAATTTTGGCACCAAAGAAGTGCAGTTTGCACCACGGATATAGAATGGTGGTGGCTTGGCTACAGAGGGTTTAATTTGGGAATCTCCTTCTTGAGATTCCGGCTGATTTGCCAATATTTGGAATCTATTGCTTTCCAATGCTTTTTGTTCAACAATGTTGTTTTTCGACATCTTGGGAGTGTTGCCCCTTTTTGTCTGAGGGCTAAGCTTTCGCTTGTTTATATTAATGTATCTGTCCATACCAGTCTGAACAGGTGACTTTGGATTCATCGTCACTGGATGGGCAGATTTTGTTGAGGTAGTCTGCTGGACGGTGATCGAAGGTATTGCAGACGTTGCTGCTGTTAGAGTTGTTGTTGGAGCAGTAGCTGCAATTGTTGTTGTTGTGAGCGCGCTAACGGCGGTCGGCGAACCCGATGACCCAATTAACACTTCAGGTGTCAGCGAATTTGACGGTGAAGCGCATTGGGCGCTCCAAGACAAATTGTTGTTGCTGGTTGGTGTAAGCAATTTGCTCGTACTTGCACTTTTGGATTCAGCGCTCGTTGTAGTTGTGGTAGTTGGAGATACTACTGAGAAATACGCATTGTTACGTTGCACAGAGAGCCGACGCTCGTTTTGTTGGTGAAGATTTTGTTCTTGTAGTTTCTGCTGGCGAGAGTCTAGTGAAGAAGGGCCCGAGTTAATCTCTTGACGCGTTGGCATTACTAGTAAATTTAGTTATTTACTAAGTATTGCTATTTGTAGATACAAATAACAATATAATTATAGTTGGGCGTCTCTGTGGCGACTGAGAGCCCTGTCACTTTGTTGTTTTAGTGTTGTTTTATTGCGCTGACACCGAAGAACTCGCGGAGTGCAATAAAAAGTACGTCCGATCGCGGTGACAGTCAATTGTCGAATGGATTTCGAAATCGAAATGGATTTCGAAATCGAAATGGAATTTACAATAGAAATGGATTTTGATTTCAATACGGATTTCGGATTCGAATTGGATTTCGAAATCGAAATGGAATTCGAAAGCGAAATGGATTTCGAAATCAAAATGAAATTCGAAATGGAAATGGATTTTGAAATCGATATGGATTTCGATATCAATATGGATTTCGAAATCGAAATGGATTTCGAATTCAAAATGGATTTTGAAATCGTAATGAAATTCGAAATCGAAATTAAAATGGAATTCTAATTCGATATGGATTTCGAATTCGATATTAAATTTCAAATCGAAATGGAATTCGAAATCGAAATGGATTTCGATATCAATATGGATTTCGAATTCGATATGAATTTCGAATACGAAATGGATTTCGAATTCGATATGGATTTCAAATTCAAAATGGATTTTTAAATCGAAATGGATTTCGAAACCGAAATGGAATTTGAAATAGAAATGGATTTTGAATTCAATACGGATTTCGGATTCGGATCGATATGGAATTCGAAATCGAAATGGATTTCGAAATCGAAATGGAATTTGCAATAGAAATGGATTTTGATTTCAATACGGATTTCGGATTCGAATTGGATTTCGAAATCGAAATGGAATTCGAAAGCGATATTTATTTCGAAATCGAAATGGATTTCGAATTCAATATGGATTTCGAATTCGAAATGGATTTCGAATTCAATATAGATTTTGAATTCGAAATGGATTTCGATATCAAAATGGATTTCGAATTCGATATGGATTTCGAATTCGATATGGAATTCGATATCAAAATGTATTTTGAAATCGATATGGATTTCGATATCAAAATGGATTTCGAATTCGATATGGATTACTAATTCGATATGGATTTCGAAATCGTATGGAATTTGATATCGAAATGGAATTCAAAATCGAAATGGATTTCAAAATCGAAATGGAATTTGAAATAGAAATGGATTTTGAATTCAATACGGATTTCGGATTCGAAATGTATTTCGAAATCGAAATGGATTTTGAAATCGATATGGATTTTGAAATCGATGTGAATTTCGAATTCGATTTGGATTTCGAATTCGATATGGATTTCGATATCAAGATGGATTTCGAAATGGAATTCGAAATCGAAATGGATTTCGAAATGGAAATCGAAATCGAAATGGATTTCGAATTCGATATGGATTTCGAAATCGATATGGATTTTGAAATCCAAATGGAATTCGAAATCGATAAGGAATTTGATATCGATCGATTTTGAATTCGAAATGGATTTCGAATTCGATATGGATTTCGAATTCGATAAGGAATTCGATGTCGAAATAGATTTTGAATTCGAAATGGATTTCGAAATCGAAATGGAATTCCAATTCAATATGGATTTCGAATTCGAAATGGATTTCGAATTCAATATGGATTTTGAATTCGAAATGGATTTCGATATCAAAATGGATTTCGAATACGATATGGACTTCGAATTCGATATGGATTTCGAATTCGATACGGAATTCGATATCAAAATGTATTTTGAAATCGATATGGATTTCGATATCAAAATGGATTTCGAATTCGATATAGATTTCGAATTCGATATGGATTTCGAAATCGAAATGGATTTCGAATTCGATATGGATTTCGAATTCGATATGGATTATGAATTCGATATGGATTTCGTAATCGATATGGAATTTGAAATCGAAATGGAATTCTAAATCGAATTGGATTTCGAAATCGAAATGGATTTCGAAATCGAAATGGATTTCGAAATCGAAATGGATTTCGAAATCCAAATGGATTTCGAAATCGAAATGGTTTTTGAAATCGAAATGGATTTTGAAATCGAAATGAAATTAGAAATCGAAATGGATTTCGATTTCGATATGGATTTCGATATCAATATGGATTTCGAATTCGATATGAATTTCGATTTCGATATGAATTTCGAATTCGAAATGGATTTCGAATTCGATATGGATTATGAATTCGATATGGATTTCGTAATCGATATGAAATTTGAAATCGAAATGGAATTCTAAATCGAATTGGATTTCGAAATCGAAATGGATTTCGAAATCGAAATGGATTTCGAAATCGAAATGGATTTCGAAATCGAAATGGATTTCGAAATCGAAATGGTTTTCGAAATCGAAATGGATTTTGAAATCGAAATGAAATTAGAAATCGAAATGGATTTCGATTTCGATATGGATTTCGATATCAATATGGATTTCGAATTCGATATGAATTTCGATTTCGATATGAATTTCGAATTCGAAATGGATTTCGAATTCGATATGGATTATAAATTCGATATGGATTTCGAAATCGATATGGAATTTGAAGTCGAAATGGAATTCGAAATTCATATGGATTTCGAATTCGAATTGGATTTCGAATTCAATATGGATTTCGAATTCGAAATGGATTTCGATATCAAAATGGATTTCGATATGGAATTCGATATGGATTTCGAATTCGATATGGATATGGAATTCGATATGGATTTCGAATTCAATATGGAATTCGATATCAAAATGTATTTTGAAATCGATATGGATTTCGAAATCGATATGAATTTCGAATTCGAAATGGATTTCGAATTCGATGTGGATTTCGAATTCGATATGGATTTCGAATTCGATATGAATTTCGAATTCGAAATGGATTTCGAATTCGAAATGGATTTCGAATTCGAAATGGATTTCGAATTCGATATGGATTCCGAATTCGATATGGATTTCGAATTCGATAAGGAATTTGAAATCGAAATGGAATTCGAAATCGAAATGGATTTCGCAATCGGAAAGGAATTTGAAATTAAAATAGAATTCGAAATCGATATGTTTTTTAAATTCGAAATGGAGTTCAAAAACGATATGGATTTCGAATTCGAAATGGTATTCGATATCAAAATGGATTTTGAAATCGAAATGGAATTCGAAATCGATATGGATTTCGAATTCGAAATGGAGTTCGAATTCGATATGGATTACGAATTCGATATGGATTTCGAAATCGATAAGGAATTTGAAGTCGACATGGAATTCGAAATCGATATGAATTTCGAATTCGAAATGGATTTCGAATTCGATGTGGATTTCGAATTCGATATGGATTTCGAATTCGATATGAATTTCGAATTCGAAATGGATTTCGAATTCGATATGGAATTTCAAGTCGAAATGGAATTCGAAATCGATATGAATTGCGAATTCGAAATGGATTTCGAATTCGATGTGGATTTCGAATTCGATATGGATTACAAATTCGATATGGAATTTGAAGTCGAAATGGAATTCGAAATTGATATGGATTTCGAATTCGAATTGGATTTCGAATTCAATATGGATTTTGAATTCGAAATGGATTTCGATATCAAAATGGATTTCGATATGGAATTCGATATGGATTTCGAATTCGATATGGATATGGAATTCGATATGGATTTCGAATTCAATATGGAATTCGATATCAAAATGTATTTTGAAATCGATATGGATTTCGAAATCGATATGAATTTCGAATTCGAAATGGATTTCGAATTCGATGTGGATTTCGAATTCGATATGGATTTCGAATTCGATATGAATTTCGAATTCGAAATGGATTTCGAATTCGATATGGATTACGAATTCGATATGGATATCGAATTCGATAAGGAATTTGAAATCGAAATGGAATTCGAAATCGAAATGGATTTCGCAATCGGAAAGGAATTTGAAATTAAAATAGAATTCGAAATCGATATGTTTTTTAAATTCGAAATGGAGTTCAAAAACGATTTGGATTTCGAATTCGAAATGGAATTCGATATCAAAATGGATTTTGAAATCGAAATGGAATTCGAAATCGATATGGATTTCGAATTCGAAATGGAGTTCGAATTCGATATGGATTACGAATTCGATATGGATTTCGAAATCGATAAGGAATTTGAAGTCGACATGGAATTCGAAATCGATATGAATTTCGAATTCGAAATGGATTTCGAATTCGATGTGGATTTCGAATTCGATATGGATTTCGAATTCGATATGAATTTCGAATTCGAAATGGATTTCGAATTCGAAATGGATTTCGAATTCGATATGGAATTTCAAGTCGAAATGGAATTCGAAATCGATATGAATTGCGAATTCGAAATGGATTTCGAATTCGATGTGGATTTCGAATTCGATATGGATTACGAATTCGATATAAATTTCGAATTCGAAATGGATTTCGAATTCGATATGTATTTCAAATTAGATATGGATTACGAATTCGATATAAATTTCGAATTCGAAATGGGTTTCGAAATCGATATGGAATTTGAAGTCAAAATGGAATTCGAAATTAATATGGATTTCGAATTCGAATTGGATTTCGAATTCAATATGGATGTGAAATCGAAATGGATTTTGAAATCGAAATGGAATTCGAAATCGATATGGATTTCGAATTCGAAATGGAGATCGAATTCAAAATGTATTTTGAAATCGTAATGGATTTCGAAATCGAAATGGATTTTGAATTCGAAATGGATTTCGATATCAATATGGATTTCGAATTCGATATGGATTTCGGTATCAAAATGGATTTCGAATTCGATATGGATTTCGATACCGATATGGATTTCGAAATCGAAATGGAATTCGAATTCGATATGGATTACGAATTCGATACGGAATTCGATATCAAAATGTATTTTGAAATCGATATGGATTTCGATATCAAAATGGATTTCGAATTCGATATAGATTTCGAAATCGAAATGGATTTCGAATTCGATATGGATTTCAAATTCGATATGGATTACGAATTCGGTATGGATTTCGAAATCGATATGGAATTTGAAGTCGAAATGGAATTCGAAATTCATATGGATTTCGAATTCGAATTGGATTTCGAATTCAATATGGATTTTGAATTCGAAATGGATTTCGATATCAAAATGGATTTCGATATGGAATTCGATATGGATTTCGAATTCGATATGGATATGGAATTCGATATGGATTTCGAATTCAATATGGAATTCGATATCAAAATGTATTTTGAAATCGATATGGATTTCGAAATCGCTATGAATTTCGAATTCGAAATGGATTTCGAATTCGATGTGGATTACGAATTCGATATGGATTTCGAATTCGATAAGGAATTTGAAATCGAAATGGAATTCGAAATCGAAATGGATTTCGCAATCTTAAAGGAATTTGAAATTAAAATAGAATTCGAAATCGATATGTTTTTTAAATTCGAAATGGAGTTCAAAAACGATATGGATTTCGAATTCGAAATGGAATTCGATATCAAAATGGATTTTGAAATTGAAATGGAATTCGAAATCGATATGGATTTCGAATTTGAAATGGAGTTCGAATTCGATATGGATTACGAATTCGATATGGATTTCGAAATCGATAAGGAATTTGAAGTCGACATGGAATTCGAAATCGATTCGAATTTCGAATTCGAAATGGATTTCGAATTCGAAATGGATTTCGAATTCGAAATGGATTTCGAATTCGATATGGAATTTGAAGTCGAAATGGAATTCGAAATCGATATGAATTGCGAATTCGAAATGGATTTCGAATTCGATGTGGATTTCGAATTCGATATGGATTACGAATTCGATATAAATTTCGAATTTGAAATGGATTTCGAATTCGATATGGATTTCAAATTAGATATGGATTACGAATTCGATATAAATTTCGAATTCGAAATGGATTTCGAAATCGATATGGAATTTGAAGTCAAAATGGAATTCGAAATTGATATGGATTTCGAATTCGAATTGGATTTCGAATTCAATATGGATGTGAAATCGAAATGGATTTTGAAATCGAAATGGAATTCGAAATCGATATGGATTTCGAATTCGAAATGGAGATCGAATTCAAAATGTATTTTGAAATCGTAATGGATTTCGAAATCGAAATGGATTTTGAATTCGAAATGGATTTCGATATCAATATGGATTTCGAATTCGATATGGATTTCGGTATCAAAATGGATTTCGAATTCGATATGGATTTCGATATCGATATGGATTTCGAAATCGAAATGGAATTCGAATTCAATATGGATTACGAATTCGATATGGAATTCGATATCAAAATGTATTTTGAAATCGATATGGATTTCGAAATCGAAATGGAGTTCGAAATCGATATGGATTTCGAATTCGAAATGGATTGCGAATTCAAAATGGATTTTGATTTCGTAATGGATTTCGAAATCGAAATGGAGTTCGAAATCGATATGGATTTCGAATTCGAAATGGATTTCGAATTCAAAATGGATTTTGAAATCGTAATGGATTTCGAAATCGAAATGAAATTCGAAATCGAAATGGATTTCGAATTCGATATAGGTTTCGAATTCAAAATGGATTTCGAATTCGATATGGACTACGAATTCGATATGGATTTCGAAATCGATATGGAATTTCGAATTCGAAATGGATTTCGAATTCGAAATGGAGTTTGAAATCGATATGGATTTCGAATTCGAAATGGATTGCGAATTCAAAATGGATTTTGAAATCGTAATGGATTTCGAAATCGAAATGGAGTTCGAAATCGATATGGATTTCGAATTCGAAATGGATTTCGAATTCAAAATGGATTTTGAAATCGTAATGGATTTCGAAATCGATATGGATTTCGAATTCGATATAGGTTTCGAATTCAAAATGGATTTCGAATTCGATATGGACTACGAATTCGATATGGATTTCGAAATCGATATGGAATTTCGAATTCGAAATGGATTTCGAATTCGAAATGGAGTTTGAAATCGATATGGATTTCGAATTCGAAATGGATTGCGAATTCAAAATGAATTTTGAAATCGTAATGGATTTCGAAATCGAAATAGAGTTCGAAATCGATATGGATTTCGAATTCGAAATGGATTTCGAATTCAAAATGGATTTTGAAATCGTAATGGATTTCGAAATCGATATGGATTTCGAATTCGAAATGGATTTCGATACGAAATGGATTTCGAATTCAAAATGGAGTTCGAAATCGATATGGAGTTCGAAATCGATATGGATTACGAATTCGATATGCGTTTAAGAATAAACACCGTAATTGTTGAAGCGGTATAAAATAATACATTTGAATATTCACATTTAAAAGAATAAATAAGTAACGTACGATTCATATTCAGCCTAGCTCACATGCCGAGAATATGTGTATTTTTAGCCGAAGCATTCAGCTAGGCATCTAACGGCGAACGCAGGCTTAGATTAAAATAGATCTCACCCCAAACCATCCGTTTGGTGGAATTCATGCATGCGTTTTAGAACTAAGATTCCACCACCAAATATGTGACCCCCTAGACTCTAAGACCTGTCCTTACAAACATTTTAGTAAATAAATTCAGTTCAGATTGTGAATTCAACAAATGAAGATCGGGTTAATTATTTCTTCTCCTCGGAAGCCCTAGTCATTTTGGTCCTTCGAGCTCCTCGGAGATCCAATTCATTTTGGTCCTTCGAGTAAAGACTCTGTTGTTTTCCCCCACCAGTGGTAAGAGACAAAGAGGTTGACCAGCTCCTTAAAGTCTGCGATCTAGCTACGTTTTATGCTAAGACCAGCTAAAGGTAGCAAAATAAAAAACTCCTGTTTTCCCCCACCAGTGGTAAGAAACGGAGTATAACTGAAAATATTTAAAATATTTAATTTAAAAAAAAAGTGCGTCCGTATTTAAAAGGCAGTTGGCTGTGGAGCAATTCCAGAAATTCGTGTCGGCAAAATTTGGTGTGGCGTGTTCGAAGCCAGTATATCGAACTCGCGTAAAGAAGGAAAGTTCCGCAAAAAAAAAAATTTCTCAACTCGCGACTCGGGTTAACATTCCGGTGTGAGTGAAAAAAAAAAATTAAAGGGACAGAAAAAGAGCCCAATAGACAGTTCCAGTAAAGATTGCCATTGGCAGGAACAGTATCAAAGAGCCCAGTGGAAGTGGCCAGTGACCAGAGTATACTCAGTGGCGGTATACAGTGCAAGTGAGAATCCCTAGAATTCACAAAGACGTGGGCGCAAAGACGAAGCCCCTTAATATCGCTCATCATCACCCATCAAGAAGGAAGGACGACATCAGCAATAACACCGGCAATAGAGGCATCAGCAGCAGCAGCAGCAGCAGCAGCAACAGATAAGATAAAATAAGATTTATATTTGTTTCTATTTATTTACATATTTATATATTAAATAAGATTTAAATTATAATGATGTCAGAAAAAACAATTACATTGCTAACGAAGCAGTCCAAATTGATGGAAAGATTGAGGTTTTTGGAAGGTTTAGATGCTAGCAAGATAAATAAGGAGATTTTGAAGGAGGTAGATGAGATCCAAACCCAGTGGTTAGGAAATCATAGTATGCTTTTAAAGATTGGACTAGTCGATCACGATTACTTCAATAGTATTAGAGTTGATGAGGGGCAAGTAATAATTAAAAGGATAAAAAACAAAGGCAATGTAGATACTAATAAGTCAACTGTCGTTGAAGAAGGCGTTAGACCTAGTACTAGTAAAGAAGCCGCTGCTAGGGTGGATACGGTCATAGGTAAGGACAGTGTAGGTGAAGAAAATGGGTTTGAAGAAAGAGTTCGCCAACTTCGGGAATACCTGGAGGAGGTAAAAAATGATATCAGGGAAAAGAAGGTGGAAATATTTAAATTCCACAAAAATAAAATTGATTTCATGTGGCAGAGGGTACACAAGAAGGTAGAAGAGTTGTACGAAAGATTTGTGTCTAATAGTGAGTTTGAGGATGCAACAGAGGAGCTAGAGTTTGATGTGCAAAATACTCTAGGAGCAATGGAAGAGCTAATAAATAAACCGGCAGGAGTCAAAGTTGAGAATGTGTGTATGAGAGAGGAACTGCCGGTGTTACCGAAAATTCAGGTACCCACGTTTTTCGGAGAACCGAAAGAGTGGGACCTGTTCGCGGAATTATTTGTAGAACTAATAGATAAAAGAGAGGATCTTAGCCCTGCTCTTAAATTTAATTATTTAAAGTCCGCGTTACGGGGAGAAGCGAGGAGCATGGTAGCTCATTTATTGTCGGGTTCGGCCGACAACTATAGTGCCGCTTGGGATTTACTAACCAAGCGGTATGAAAATCATCGGAGGATATTTTCCGAACAATTAAACCGGATAGTAGATTTACCGGTAATTAATAATGAGTCTGCAAAAAATATAAAAGATGTGATCGACGTAATTAATGAGTCAATACACCTTATTAAAGTGAAAGCCAATCCGTCCGATGAAGTTGACGTGATATTCGCTCAACTCATATTAAGGAAGTTGGATAAAGAGGCTCTTCAATTGTATGAGAGCCAAGTTAAGAAGACGAAGCAGATACAGCAGTTATCTGACGTCTTAGAATATTTGGAGCAGAGATATTGTTCTTTAAGCTCCATTAAAGAAGAAAAAAGACCGATGCAAAAAATGGCATATACGGCTTTTAAAGAAAATTGTCCGATTTGCAAAGTTGCCGGACATAGCACATTACAGTGCTATAAATTTAAAGGATTGACTCCAATGGAAAGAGTAGAATTAGCCAAGAAAGTGCAATTATGCACAAGTTGCTTGAAACATTCAAACAATAAGAGATGCACAAATGAGGATGTTTGCTCAGTGTGCGGTAGGGGCACCACACATTACTTCACATTGGTGAAAGAATAGAGATAGTGAATACATGTGTAACGACGCATCCGGCGTTGTTGGCCACCGCCCTAATAAAAGTAAAGGCAGTGAATGGTGGGTATGAGACCCTAAGAGCCTTAATAGATAGTGGATCACAAAGCACTATCGTTTCTGAGGAAGCAGCTCAGATTTTAAAATTACAAAAAATGAAGGCACACACGGAGATAAGCGGTGTGTCTTCACCAAAATCTAAAACATCAAAATACAAAGTCAACTTGGGAATAAAAGTGCGAGAACCATGGAAAAAGCTTCTTAAGGTTGAAGCGATTGTGTTGCCGAAATTAATGACAGCTCTTCCAGAAAAAGAAGCAAACGTAGATATGTCGAAATGGCAATCGTACGTGTTAGCCGATCCAAATTTCAATAAGCCTGGTCGGGTTGACGTAATATTGGGAGTTGATGTATACACCCACATTGTAAAAAGTGGTGTTACGAAAATTGACGGGTTGTTGGGACAGAATACGCAGTTTGGATGGATTGTTTCGGGAAATACAAAGTCGGAAGGAAACAATTCTATTATCGCCACAACGATAGGTCTGACAAGATCAAAATATAAGAAGCGTTGGCAGATAAATAAAAGTAAAAAAGCAACAGAAAATATGGTTAGATCTCGCCCCCCGGCAGGACCTCGCTTCGGAGGTGTTTTTGAAGCTGGGGTTAAAACTGATAAATACCAACAAAAAAGAGTTAAAATGGAGAAAAATAAAAAAGATAAAAATAACTATCCTGTTAGATGGCCTTTGGAGAAAAGTATTGGTGCTCACAAAGGTCGGGAAAACACAAAGGTGGAGAAATTTGTGAAAAACTTTAAAGATAAAAAATACCATTTTCGTAGATGGCCTTTGAAGAGAATTGGAAGTACTCTCAAAGAAGAGGACAATATAAATAAAATAAAAATACAGCAGGCGTCGATTACAAGACCGGTAAAAAAGATTTGTCCAGTAGAGTTAAAGAGAGCACAGAAGGGGGATGCTCGAGAAACGTATTTACGAATAAATAAAAACTTTTCAAAAAGTAAAAGAAGAAAAAATTAGTTTAAAAATATCAAAGAAGCTAACTTCGGCTTTGCCGAAGTTTGTATACCCTTGCAGCTTCATTGTTTTATTATTTAATTTAAAAACAAAAATTTTAAAGTAATTGGTATTACTGTTTAATAAAATCGAAAAACAAAAAGAAGAAAAAACTCATCTAAATATTTTCCGTATTCACCGAGAACCGAACCATCGCGCGACAGATCTTTACGTACTACGACACCATCCTCACTTAACTCACTTAAGCTTGTTCGACATATGTATGTATATAGCAAACGCATGGCACCTCGCTCCTTCAATTTCGTTCTGTTCAACAACACAACGCAAATGTTTCCGTCTCTCTCACACCGCATGGTGACAAATTTTTGCATATGCATGTGTGTGCGTGATTGCTTAGAATTTGTTTTTGTTTCTTTGCTGCCAAAGAAAATTGCTTATTTTACTCGAGGTACCTCCACGTTTTAGTTAATAACTCTAGTGATAATTATCCGATCCGACTAATTTTTAAACTTTACCTGCTCAATCGATTGAGGAACTTAACTTTTCATGTTTCAACCATGTAGCTGAAAATTTAAGCTCGAAAACGTATGGCTAAACAGACAGACGGACGGACGGACAGACGGACAGACGGACATGTCTCAATCGACTCGGCTATTGATGCTGATCAAGAATATATATACTTTATGGGGTCGGAAATATGTATTTCTATGCGTTACAAACATCTGACCAATTTTATAATACCCTCTGCAAGGGTATAAATATATAAACCTTGTTGATAGATAGCTAATTATGAGGGTAAGAATTAACTGGTAGGCAACCATTCTTTTTAATACGTACATACAGCGAGAGTTATTATTTTATGACCGAATCCACCTTAAACAAATGTCAGACGTGGCAATCTAATAGTCGGTCTAATTATGTCTACAAAACGATAGGTGACTTGAAATCGATCGATGTAGAAAGTAGAAGTAGTTGACTGTTTTAAAGGTCTAAATCATTCTAAAGCTAGAGTCCAGTGTGGTAGTGCACAACAGGAATTGGTAGATATTCCTGAACAAGGTATTTTCAGCATAAGATCAGATTGCACCGCTAGAACGCAAGATAAGATTTTAGTGGCTCATCACAGTATCCAGGCAGAATTATATCAAACTATCGCGACCTCACACATAAGGGATATTAGCGATTTTCCGAAAATAATGTGGGATCCAGTAGGAGTTAAAATGGAAAATAATAGAGCAGCGTTGAAAGGTTAAAAATTGAATTACAATCGTTAAAAGACCACCACATAGAATTTTTTGGTGTAAATTTCCATCATAACTGGTCCTGCTTCTCTAATAATAACAATTGTATTAATTATAATAATTATAATAATAAACGCTATAATGAAAATTAATATAACTAGAAGGCTACAAACCATAACGTTTGGCGGCCCTTTTGCAGAATGTTTAAGAATAAACACCGTAATTGTTGAAGCGGTATAAAATAATACATTTGAATATTCACATTTAAAAGAATAAATAAGTAACGTACGATTCATATTCAGCCTAGCTCACATGCCGAGAATATGTGTATTTTTAGCCGAAGCATTCAGCTAGGCATCTAACGGCGAACGCAGGCTTAGATTAAAATAGATCTCACCCCAAACCATCCGTTTGGTGGAATTCATGCATGCGTTTTAGAACTAAGATTCCACCACCAAATATGTGACCCCCTAGACTCTAAGACCTGTCCTTACAAACATTTTAGTAAATAAATTCAGTTCAGATTGTGAATTCAACAAATGAAGATCGGGTTAATTATTTCTTCTCCTCGGAAGCCCTATTCAATATGGATTTCGAAATCGATAAGGAATTTGAAGTCGACATGGAATTCGAAATCGAAATGGAGTTCGAAATCGATATGGATTTCGAATTCAAAATGGATTTTGAAATCGTAATGGATTGCGAAATCGAAATGAAATTCGAAATCGTAATGGATTTCGAAATCGAAATGAAATTCGAAATCGATATGGACGTTGAAATCGAAATGTTATGAACGTTGAGTTCGAAATCGATATGGATTTTGAATTCGAAATGGATTTCGAATTCAAAATGGATTTTGAAATCGAAATGGATTTCGAAATCGAAATGGATTTCGAAGTCGATATGGATTTCGAATTCGAAATGGAGTTCGAAATCGATATGGATTTCGAATTCGAAATGGATTGCGAATTCAAAATGGATTTTGAAATCGTAATGGATTTCGAAATCGAAATGGAGTTCGAAATCGATATGGATTTAGAATTCGAAATGGATTTCGAATTCAAAATGGATTTTGAAATTGTAATGGATTTCGAAATCGAAATGGAGTTCGAAATCGATATGGATTTCGAATTCGAAATGGATTTCGAATTCAAAATGGATTTCGAATTCGATATGGATTACGAATTCGATATGGATTTCGAAATCGATATGGAATTTGAAGTCGAAATCGAAAGTGAAGTCGAAGTTCGAAATTGATATGGATTTCGAATTCGAAATGGATTTCGAATTCAAAATGGATTTTGAAATCGTAATGGATTTCGAAATCGAAATGGAGTTCGAAATCGATATGGATTTCGAATTCGAAATGGATTTCGAATTCAAAATTGATTTTGAAATCGTAATGGATTTCGAAATCGAAATGGATTTCGAGTTCGATATGGATTACGAATTCGATATGGATTTCGAAATCGATATGGAATTTGAAGTCGAAATCGAAAGTGAACTCGAAGTTCGAAATTGATATGGATTTCGAATTCGAAATGGATTTCGAGTTCGATATGGATTACGAATTCGATATGGATTTCGAAATCGATATAAATTTCGAATTCGAAATGGATTTCGAATTCGATATGGATTACGAATTCGATATGGATTTCGAATTCAAAATGGATTTCGAATTCGATATGGATTACGAATTCGATATGGATTTCGAAATCGATATAAATTTCGAATTCGAAATGGATTTCGAATTCGATATGGATTACGAATTCGATATGGATTTCGAAATCGATATGGAATTTGAAGTCGAAATCGAAAGTGAACTCGAAGTTCGAAGTTGATATGGATTTCGAATTCGAAATGGATTTCGAGTTCGATATGGATTACGAATTCGATATGGATTTCGAAATCGATATAAATTTCGAATTCAAAATGGATTTCGATATGGATTACGAATTCGATATGGATTTCGAAATCGATATGGAATTTGAAGTCGAAATCGAAAGTGAAGTCGAAGTTCGAAATTGATATGGATTTCGAAATGGATTTCGAATTCAAAATGGATTTTGAAATCGTAATGGATTTCGAAATCGAAATGGAGTTCGAAATCGATATGGATTTCGAATTCGAAATGGATTTCGAATTCAAAATGGATTTTGAAATCGTAATGGATTTCGAAATCGAAATGGAATCCAAAATCGAAATGGATTTCGAAATCGAAATGGAATTCGAATTCGATATGGATATCGAATTCGATATGAATTTCGAATTCGGAATGGATTTCGAATTCGATATGGATTACGTATTCGATATGGATTTCGAAATCGAAATGGAATTTGAAATAGAAATGGATTTTGATTTCAATACGGATTTCGGATTCGAAATGGATTTCGAAATCGATTTCGAAATCGAAATTCGATATGGATTACCAATTCGATATGGATTTCGAAATCGATATGGAATTTCGATTTCGAAATGGATTTCGAATTCGATATGGATTACGAATTCGATATGGATTTCGAAATCGATATGGAATTTGAAGTCGAAATGGAATTCGAAATCGAAATGGATTTCGTATTCGAAATGGAATTCGAATTCGATATGGATTACGAATTCGAATTATGGATTTCGAAATCGATATGGAATTTGAAATCGATATGGAATTCGAAATTGAAATGGATTTCGAAATCGACATGGAATTTGCAAAATAAATGGATTTTGATTTCAATACGGATTTCGGATTCGAATTGGATTTCGAAATCGAAATGGAATTCGAAAGCGAAATGGATTTCGAAATCGAAATGGATTTCGAAATCGAAATGGAATTCGAAATAGAAATGGATTTTGAATTCAATACGGATTTCGGATTCGAATTGGATTTCGAAATCGAAATGGATTTCGAATTCATTATGGATTTTGAATTCGAAATGGATTTCGATATCAAAATGGATTTCGATATGGAATTCGATATGAATTTCGAATTCGATATGGATATGGAATTCGATATGGATTTCGAATTCGATATGGAATTCGATATCAAAATGTATTTTGAAATCGATATGGATTTCGAAATCGATATGAATTTCGAATTCGATGTGGATTTCGAATTCGATATGGATTTCGAATCCGATATGAATTTCGAATTCAAAATGGATTTCGAATTCGATAAGGAATTTGAAATCGAAATGGAATTCGAAATCGAAATGGATTTCGCAATCGAAAAGGAATTTGAAATTAAAATAGAATTCGAAATCGATATGTATTTCAAATTCGAAATGGAGTTCAAAAACGATATGGATTTCGAATTCGAAATGGAATTCGATATCAAAATGGATTTTGAAATCGAAATGGAATTCGAAATCGATATGGATTTCGAATTCGAAATGGAGTTCGAATTCGATATGGATTACGAATTCGATATGGATTTCGAAATCGATAAGGAATTTGAAGTCGAAATGGAATTCGAAATCGATATGAATTTCGAATTCGAAATGGATTTCGAATTCGTTGTGGATTTCGAATTCGATATGGATTTCGAATTCGATATGAATTTCGAATTCGAAATTTATTTCGAATTCGAAATGGATTTCGAATTCGATATGGATTACGAATTCGATATGGATTTCGAAATCGATATGGAATTTGAATTCGAAATGGAATTCGAAATCGATATGAATTTCGAATTCGAAATGGATTTCGAATTCGATGTGGATTTCGAATTCGATATGGATTACGAATTCGATATAAATTTCGAATTCGAAATTTATTTCGAATTCGATATGGATTTCAAATTCGATATGGATTACGAATTCGATATGGATTTCGAAATCGATATGGAATTTGAAGTCGAAATGGAATTCGAAATCGAAATGGATTTCGTATTCGAAATGGAATTCGAATTCAAAATGGATTTCGATATCAATATGGATTTCGAATTCGATATGGATTTCGGTATCAAAATGGATTTCGAATTCGATATTTATTTATTTATTTCGATATCGATATATCGAATTTGAAGTCAAAATGGAATTCGAAATTGATATGGATTTCGAATTCGAATTGGATTACGAATTCATTATGGATTTTGAATTCGAAATGGATTTCGATATCAAAATGGATTTCGAATTCGATATGGATTTCGATATCGATATGGATTTCGAAATCGAAATGGAATTCGAATTCAATATGGATTACGAATTCGATATGGAATTCGATATGAATTTCGAATTCGATATGGATATGGAATTCGATATGGATTTCGAATTCGATATGGAATTCGATATCAAAATGTATTTTGAAATCGATATGGATTTCGAAATCGATATGAATTTCGAATTCGAAATGGATTTCGAATTCGATGTGGATTTCGAATTCGATATGGATTTCGAATTCGATATGGATTACGAATTCGATATAAATTTCGAATTCGAAATGGATTTCGAATTCGATATGGATTTCAAATTCGATATGGATTACGAATTCGATATGGATTTCGAAATCGATATGGAATTTGAAGTCAAAATGGAATTTGTAATTGATATGGATTTCGAATTCGAATTGGATTTCGAATTCAATATGGATTTGATATCGAAATGGATTTTGAAATCGAAATGGAATTCGAAATCGATATGGATTTTGAATTCGAAATGGATTTCGATATCAATATGGATTTCGTATTCGATATGGATTTCGGTATCAAAATGGATTTCGAATTCGATATGGATTTCGATATCGATATGGATTTCGAAATCGAAATGGAATTCGAATTCAATATGGATTACGAATTCGATATGGAATTCGATATCAAAATGTATTTTGAAATCGATATGGATTTGGAATTCGATGTGGATTTCGAATTCGATATGGATTTCGAAATCGATATGGAATTTGAAGTCGAAATGGAATTCGAAATCGAAATGGATTTCGTATTCGAAATGGAATTCGAATTCAAAATGGATTTCGATATCAATATGGATTTCGAATTCGATATGGATTTCGGTATCAAAATGGATTTCGAATTCGATATTTATTTATTTATTTTATTTATATATTTATTTATTTATTTTAAAGTCAACTTAACTAATGCAAATGACTTAACTAATTAAAATATAAGAATTAAAAACTAAGGAGTAAATTAAAAGTAAGGTGGCCGCAGGCCAAAACAAAAAGAAGAAAATAGATGAAGATTAGACAATTAGGAGTGAAGAACAGTTCGAAGGAAGTCAAAGAGTACAATACGTAAAGAAGAAGGAGAAAAGTGAGGAGAAATAATATGAGAAAACTCATTATAGTCTCTACACAAAATTCGAAGAGGTTCATGACTGCTAAATATGGAGACGAATGTACTTAAATGAAGAGGGACAAAATTACGTGTAGGACGAAATGGAACAGCAAAGTTAATTTTCGCTAACAAAAATGGAGAGTCTATTTCCCCTAATAACAGTTTTTGGAGAAAAAGAATACCAGAAACGCGTCTTCGATTTATTAAAGAAGGAAGATTAAGGAGACAAAGGCTACTTGAGTAATGTGGGAGGGGCCTAATTGGCTCCCAGTTTAGGCCACGTAGGGCGAACAAAAGGAATTGTTTTTGGACCGACTCAATACGTTGCTGGTGAACGGCATATTGAGGACTCCAAACTGGTGAGCAGTATTCTAATACAGGGCGAACCAATGATGTAAATAAGACCTTGGTGATGTAGGGATCATTAAACTCCCTAGACCAACGCTTTATAAAACCTAGCAAAGATGTTGCTTTATTAGTCACTGATGAAATGTGCAGCAGGAAGTTTAGTTTGGGATCAAAAATGATGCCCAAATCGTTAATGGAAAAAACTCTATTTAGGATAGCGCCATTCATGTAGTAAGTAGCAAGAAACGGCGAACGACGACAAAATGTCATAGATGAGCATTTCAGTGTGTTGAGATGGAGGTGATTTAACTTACACCACTCACTAAGCTTATTAATATCCGCTTGCAAAATGGAATGATTAGCTGGATCTTTAAATGAAAAGCAAAGTTTAACGTCATCAGCAAACATAAATACATGAGAGTTATTTAAAACATTAGGTAAATCGTTTATAAACAAAGTGAAGAGTAGTGGGCCCAGATGACTTCCTTGGGGAACACCAGATAAGACATTAACATTTTTAGAGAGCGAAGTTCTAAACAAAACTCTTTGAGTTCTATTGGTGAGGTACGACTTTAACCAAGCAAGAAGATTAGGAGAAAAACCTAGCAGACCAAGTTTCATTAACAACAGTTTATGATCAACACTATCAAACGCTTTGCTGAAATCAGTGTAAATAACATCCGTTTGAGATTTATTACGAAAACCTTCATGAACCAAAGTACTGAATTCAAGAAGATTTGTAAGTGATGAACGTCCCTTCAAAAATCCATGCTGATGCGGAGAAATTAAAGATTTGCATTGGTGTTTCAGATTCATCGAAATCATTTCCTCAAAAAGTTTTGGAATAGCCGAGAGTTTAGCTATACCTCTGTAATTAGATATGTCCGATTTGTTTCCTTTTTTAACTAAGGGAATTATAAATGAATTATTCCAAAAAGAGGGAAAGCGACCAGATTCAATGAAGAGAGTAAAAAGCCTTAACAAAGGTACTGTTAACGAACGAGAGCATGTCTTCAGAATACAACTGGGAACGTTGTCCGGACCAGGTAAAAATGAACACTTCAAGGAGGCTAAACCGATTATGAGTGATTCTTCGAAAAAAATTAGCAAAAAGATCAGCTATATTAGAGTCAGAGTCCGCTGTTTCCGCATTAAAAAAGTATGACGAAGGAGATGTGTTTGAACGCCGTTTAGAATTGACAAATTTATAAAATTGCTTTGGATTTTGGAAAAAATCGGCTTTACAACGCGATAAGTAATCATTATAGCATTGCTTATTTAATATGAGGAACTTGGATTTTGCTGAGTTGTATCTAATATAATCGATATGTGATTGGGTTTTTTTGAAGCGCTTAGAGTACCTTGATTTTACGTTTTTCAAATTCGAGAGGGTACGAGTGAACCAGGGAGGCTTTGTTGAGGTGTTTTCACAAAAGGTGTTGGGCACACAAACATCAAAAGCTGCATAAATAGTTGTGTAAAAACGCTCAACGGCAGTGTCCAAATCTACGTCATTAAAAAGATTATACCAGTCAATCATCAACAGCATAGAATCAAGGCGGGCAAAGTTAGTTTTACGAAAACATTTTCGCCGATGAGGTTGAGAAGATGGGTTGATATAAGATGAAGAATTAAGGGCAAGATTGATTTCAAGTGTAGGGTGATACGAATCTTCAGGAAGCGATAAAGGATGACATCGCTCAATATTTATAGATGCAGAATCACTAACGAAAACCAAGTCGAGAAGTCTATTGGATGAGTTGATTATCGTGTTCAATTGAAACATGGGAAAGTCAAACAGCTCACCTAAAAAATCATTATGTGCTGAAGGGATTAGATAAGGAACATCCAGTTGGTTTTGCCACGATACATGAGGTAAATTAAAATCACCCAAGATGATTAAATGATCACGATCACGGAGAGAAGAGAAAATATTTTTGAAGACAACTGCGTGGTAATTATATACAGAAGTGTCAGACGCTGGAGGAATATAGCAGCAAATTATGAAGACATTAGTGTCTTGCCGAATAATTTTTACACAAATTGTTTCGATATAATGAGGGACGTCAATGCTCACCATCCCACTGGAAAGGTCAGATTTGATGGCAACCAGTACGCCTCCACCTCGACGCGCTGGTCTATCATTTCTGTAAACCACATATTGACTTGAAAAACACTCTGAGCTTAAAACGTTAGGTTTGAGCCAAGTCTCAGAAAACGCAATGACAAAGAGATGTTAATTTGCTAAGCAGACCCTTCACATTTTGATAAGAAACCTTAAACGAAGATATATCTCTAGCCTTACTAAACTTAAATTTTCTGACTATGATATCCGAGGCAGGAAATTCTTTATGTATGAAAGCAATAAGGTCATCTTCAGCAGTGTTTACATGCAGGCGGGACACAAAAATATGCTTCTTTGGCGCAATTGCTTTAAGACTGCAAGAACGACGCACACCGGTAGAAGCGGCAACGTCTGTAGTAAAAGTTGCAGTAGAAGTAGCAGGCGTTACCACAGCATTAGTGCTTAAGTTAATTATTGGGATAGCAATTTCAGCTGTAGCATTGGAGCAGTAGTAGCAGCAGAACCATTTTCGATGGCTTCAGTTCCATCACTTGGAGCAGTAACTAAAATTCTATTCGCAGCTAATGCCGCGGCACCAATACTCTCGTCTCCGTCAACAAGCATTTTGGCAGCATCACTTTCCACAATATTAGTGCCACGGTTTAATTCCGACGGCATATCAACATTAAGAGGCGTCACAAAAACAGGTGTTGTTGTTTCCGTATTAGGAGTGGCAGGCAATGAAGAAACGTCTACAGTCAGATGATTAGATTTCTTTCTCTTTGGCGACTCACTTAAAACTTTCAGTGAGAGGAAGTTAGACTCTAGATCGTTGAACTTCTTCATGAAAGAGCATAAGTCAGAGTGAAGACTCTTAAAACCATCCCGCGTTTGACGCATGAATGCTCTCATCTCCAATTCAACAGTGCGGCAACTATCACAAGTCCAGTTCAGCCCAATCCTTTTTCGAATTGTGTCTCGGACACGTCCAGTGAGACCTGCACATTTAATATGTGCATAATTATCACATAGCCAGCACGAGACATAGAGATCGTCGGCTATAAGTTGTCTTCAATCCATATCGAATTCGAAATCCATATCGATTTCAAAATACATTTTGATATCGAATTCCATATCGAATTCGAAATCCATATCGAATTCCATATCCATATCGAATTCGAAATCCATATCGAATTCCATATCCATATCGAATTCGAAATCCATATCGAATTCCATATCCATATCGAATTCAATATGGATTTTGATATCGAAATCCATATCGATTTCCAATTCCATTTTGATTTCGAAGTCCATTTCGAATACGAAATCCATTTCGAAAATGAAATTGAATTCGAATTCAATATGGATTTCGATTTCGAAATCCATATCGATATCGAAATCCATATCGAATTCGAAATCCATTTCGATTTCAAAATCCATTTTGAATTCGAATTCCATTTCGAATACGAAATCCATTTCGATTTCGAATTCCATTTCGACTTCAAATTCCATATCGATTTCGAAATCCATATCGAATTCGAAATCCATTTTGATACCGAAATCCATATCGAATTCGAAATCCATATTGATATCGAAATCCATATCGATTTCAAAATCCATTTCTATTTCGATTTCCATTTCGATTTCGAAATCCATTTCGATTTCAAAATCCATTTTGAATTCGAATTCCATTTCGAATACGAAATCCATTTCTATTTCAAATTCCATTTCGGTTTCGAATTTCATTTCGATTTCGAAATCCATTACGATTTCAAAATCCATTTTGAATTCGAAATCCATTTCGAATTCGAAATCCATATCGATTTCGAACTCCATTTCGAATTCGAAATCCATATCGAAATCGAATTCCATTTTAATTTGAAATTCCATTTCGATTTCGAAATCCATTTCGATTTCGAAATCCATTTCGATTTCGAAATCCATTTCGATTTCGAATTCCATTTCGATTTCAAATCCCATATCGATTTCGAAATCCATTTCGAATTCGTAATCCATATCGAATTCGAAATCCATATCGAATTCGAAATCCATTTCGATTTCGAATTCCATTTCGATTTCGAAATCCATATCGATTTCAAAATCCATTTCGATTTCAAATTCCATTTCGATTTCGAAATTCAATTCGAATCCGAAATCCGTATTGAAATCGAAATCCATTTCTATTTCATATTCGATTTCGATTTCTAAATCCATTTCGATTTCAAAATCCATTTCGAATTCCATTTCGAATCCGAAATCCGTATTGAAATCAAAATCTATTTCTATTTCAAATTCCATTTCGATTTCGAAATCCATATCGAATTCGAATTCCATTTTAATTTGAAATTCCATTTCTATTTCAAATTCCATTTCGATTTCGAAATCCATATCGATTTCAAAATCCATTTCGATTTCGAAATCCAATTCGAATCCGAATTCCATTTCGATTTCGAAATCCATATCGATTTCAAAAGTCATTTCGATTTCGATATCCATTTCGATTTCGAATTCCATTTCGATTTCAAATTCCATATCGATTTCGAAATCCATATCGAATTCGTAAACCATATCGAATTCGAAATCCATATCGATTTCGAACTCCATTTCGAATTTGAAATCCATATCGAATTCGAATTCCATTTTAATTTCAAATTCCATTTCGATTTCGAAATCCATATCGAATTCGAAATCAATTTTGAATTCGAAATTCCATATCGATTTCGAAACCCATATCGATTTCGAAATCCATATAGAATTCGAAATCCATATCGAATTCGAAATCCATTTTGAGATCGAAATCCATTTCAAATTCAAAATCCATTTGAATTCGAAATCCAATTCGAATTCGAAATCCATATCGATTTCGAAATCCATATCGAATTCGTAATCCATATCGAATTCGAAATCCATATCGATTTCGAAATTCATATCGAATTCGAAATCCATATCGAATTCCAAATCCATTTTGATTCGAGTCCGAAATCCGTATTGAATTCAAAATCCATTTCTATTTCAAATTCCACTTCAGTTTCGAAATCCATTTCTATTTCAAAAACCATTTTGAATTCGAATTCCATTTCGAATACGAAATCCATTTCGATTTCGAATTCCATTTCGACTTCAAATTCCATATCGAATTCCAAATCCATTTTGATATCGAAATCCATATCGATTTCAAAATACATTTTGGTATCGAAATCCATATCGATTTCAAAATACATTTTGATATCGAATTCCATATCGAATTCGTAATCCATATTGAATTCGAATTCCATTTCGATTTCGAAATCCATATCGATATCGAAATCCATATCATATAATAAACTTCACTTCACTGAAGCAAGTCGTGTTTTTTGCCGCTCCACTTAAATCCGAAAATTATTGTGCTGTTGACCACTTATAATTAAATTATTGTGCCTAAACATACATTAAATTTTTCGGTGTTTCAAACAACATCATTAACATTCAATTGAAGTTAAAGTTTTAACTGCAATAAAAATCTAAATTGTAAAATAATTTTAGACTTTTTCCTGTGTGTCTGCAGCCGCTCGCTTTTTGTGCCTCTCTTCTCAACTAAAAAGAGTGTGATATCAAAATCCATATTGAATTCGATATGGATATGGAATTCGATATGGATTTCGAATTCGATATGGATATGGAATTCGATATGGATTTCGAATTCGATATGGAATTCGATATCAAAATGTATTTTGAAATCGATATGGATTTCGAATTCGATATGGATTTTGAATTCGAAATGGATTTCGATATCAAAATCCATATTGAATTCGATATGGATATGGAATTCGATATGGATTTCGAATTCGATATGCATATGGAATTCGATATGGATTTCGAATTCGATATGGAATTCGATATCAAAATGTATTTTGAAATCGATATGGATTTCGAATTCGATATGGATTTCGAAATCGATATGGAATTTAAAGTCGAAATTGAATTCGAAATGGTTTTCGCATTTGAAATGGAATTCGAATTCAAAATGGATTTCGTACTCGAAATGGACTTCGAAATCAAAATGGAATTCGAAATCGATATGGATTTCGAATTCGAATTGGATTTCGAATTCAATATGGATTTTGAATTCGAAATGGATTTCGATATCAAAATGGATTTCGAATTCGATATGGATTTCAAATTCGATATGGAATTCGATATCAAAATGTATTTTGAAATCAATATGGATTTCAAAATCGATATGAATTTCGAATTCGATATGGATTTCGAATTCGATATGGATTTCGAATTCGATATGGATTTCGAATTCGATATGGATTTCGAATTCGATATGGATTTCGAATTCGATATGAATTTCGAATTCAAAATGGATTTCGAATTCGAAATGGATTTCGAATTCGATATGGATTACGAATTCGATATGGATTTCGAAATCGATATGGAATTTAAAGTCAAAATTGAACTCGAAATGGTTTTCGCATTCGAGATGGAATTCGAATTCAAAATGGATTTCGAATTCGATATGGATTTCGAATTCGATATGGAATTCGAAATCGAAATGGAATTCGAAATCGAAATGGATTTTTGAAATCGATATGGATTTCGAATTCGAAATGGAATTCGGATTCGAATTGGATTTCGAAATCGAAATGGATTTGGAAATCGATATGGATTTCGAAATCGAAATGGAATTTGAAATAGAAATGGAATTTCAAATTAAAATGGAATTCGAATTCGATATGGATTTCGAAATCGAAATGGAATTTGAAATAGAAATAGATTTTGATTTCAATACGGATTTCGGATTCGAAATGGAATTCGAAATGGATTTTGAAATCGAAATGGATTTCGAAATCGAAATCGAATATGAAATAGAAATGGATTTCGATTTCAATACGGATTTCGGATTCGAATTGAATTTCGAACTCGAAATGGATTTTGCAATCGAAATGGAATTTGAAATTAAAATGGATTTCGAATTCGATATATATTTCGAAATCGAAATGGAATTTGAAATAGAAATGGATTTTGAAATCGATATGGATTTCGATATCAATATGGATTTCGAATTCGATATGAATTTCGAATTCGAATTGGATTTCGAATTCAATATGGATTTTGAATTCGAAATGGATTTCGATATCAAAATGGATTTCGAAATCGATATGGATTTCGAATTCGATATGGAATTCGATATCAAAATGTATTTTGAAATCGATATGGATTTCGAAATCGATATGAATTTCGAATTCGAAATGGATTTCGAATCCGATATGGATTTCGCATTCGATAATTTATTTCAATACGGATTTCGGATTCGAAATGGATTTCGAATTCAAAATGGATTTTGAAATCGTAATGGATTTCGAAATCGATATGGAATTTGAAGTCGAAATGGCATTCGAAAGCGAATTGGATTTCGTATTCGAAATGGAATTCGAATTCAAAATGGATTTCGATATCAATATGGATTTCGAATTCGATATGGATTTCGGTATCAAAATGGATTTCGAATTCGATATGGATTTCGATATCGATATGGATTTCGAAATCGAAATGGAATTCGAATTCAATATGGATTACGAATTCGATGTGGAATTCGATATCAAAATGGATTTGGAATTCGATATGGATTTCGATATGGATTTCGAAATCGATATGGAATTTGAAGTCGAAATGGAATTCGAAATCGAAATGGATTTCGTATTCGAAATGGAATTCGAATTCAAAATGGATTTTGAAATAGAAATGGATTTCGAAACCGAAGTGGAATTTGAAATAGAAATGGATTTTGAATTCAATACGGATTTCGGACTCGAATCAAAATGGATTTGGAATTCGATATGGATTTCGAATTCGATATGAATTTCGAAATCGATATGGATTTCAAAATTAAAATGGAATTCGAATTCGATATGGATTTCGAATTCGAATTGGATTTCGAATTCAAATGGATTTTTAATTTGAAATGGATTTCGATCTCAAAATGGATTTCGAATTCGATATGGATTTCGAATTCTATATGGATTTCGAATTCGATATGGATTTCGAATTCGATATGGAATTCGATATCAAAATGTATTTTGAAATCGATATGGATTTCGATATCAAAATGGATTTGGATTTCGATATGGATTTCGAATTCGATATGGTTTACGGGTTCGATATGGATTTCGAAATTGATATGGAATTTGAAGTCGAAATGGAATTCGAAATCGAAATGGATTTCGCATTCGAAATGGAATTCGAATTCAAAATAGATTTTGAAATCGAAATGGATTTCGAGACCGAAATGGAATTTGAAATAGAAATGGACTTTGAATTCAATACGATTTCGGATTCGAATTGGATTTCGAAATCGAAATGGATTTTGAATTCCATATGGATTTCGAAATCGAAATGGAATTTGAAATAGAAATGGATTTTGATTTCAGTACGGATTTCGGATTCGGAATGGAATTCGAAATCGAAATGGATTTTGAAATCGAAATGGATTTCGAAATCGAAATGGAATTTGAAACAGAAATGGATTTTGATTTCAATACGGACTTCGGATTCGAATTGGATTTCGAAATCGAAATGGAATTCGAAAGCGAAATGGATTTTGAAATCGATATGGATTTCGATATCAATATGGATTTCGAATTCGATATGGATTTCGGTATCAAAATGGATTTCGAATTCGATATGGATTTCGAAATCGATATGAAATTTGAAGTCGAAA
Source organism: Drosophila austrosaltans (assembly GCA_035045865.1). Classification (NCBI taxonomy): domain Eukaryota; kingdom Metazoa; phylum Arthropoda; class Insecta; order Diptera; family Drosophilidae; genus Drosophila; species Drosophila austrosaltans. Next base: position 121,326 of record JAWNOQ010000148.1, read on the forward strand.
TGGAATTCGAAATCGAAATGGATTTCGTATTCGAAGTGGAATTCGAATTCAAAATGGATTTCGAAATCGAAATGGATTTCGAATTCGATATGGATTTCGATATCGATATGGGTTTCGAAATCGAAATCCATATTGAATTCGAATTCAATTTCGTTTTCGAAATGGATTTCGTATTCGATATGGATTTCGAATTCGGGATAGATTTCGAATTCGATATGGATTTCGAATTCGATATGGATTTCGAATTCGAAATGGATTTCGATATCAAAATGGATTTCGAATTCGAAATGGATTTCAAATCCGATATGGAATTCGATATCAAAATGTATTTTGAAATCGATATGGATTTCGAATTCGAAATGGATTTCGAATTCGATATGGATTTCGAATTCGATATGGATTTCGAATTCGATATGGATTTCGAATTCGATATGGATTTCGAATTCGATATAAATTTCGAATTCGATATGAATTTCGAATTCGAAATGGATTTCGAATTCGATATGGATTACGAATTCGATATGGATTTCGAAATCGATATGGAATTTAAAGTCGAAATTGAACTCGAATTGGTTTTCGCATTCGAAATGGAATTCGAATTCAAAATGGATTTTGAAATCGATATGGATTTCGAATTCGAAATGGATTTCGAATTCGAAATGGATTTCGAATTCGAAATGGATTTCGAATTCGATATGGATTTCGAATTCGATATGGATTTCGAAATCGATATGGAATTTGAAGTCGAAATGGAATTCGAAATCGAAATGGATTTCGTATTCGAAGTGGAATTCGAATTCAAAATGGATTTCGAAATCGAAATGGATTTTGAATTCGATATGGATTTCGATATCGATATGGGTTTCGAAATCGAAATCCATATTGAATTCGAATTCAATTTCGTTTTCGAAATGGATTTCGTATTCGATATGGATTTCGAATTCGGTATGGATTTCGAATTCGATATGGATTTCGAATCCGATATGGATTTCGAATTCGATATGAATTTCGATATCAAAATGGATTTCGAATTCGATATGGATTTTGAATTCGAAATGGATTTCGATATCAAAATGGATTTCGAATTCGATATGGATTTCAAATTCGATATGGAATTCGATATCAAAATGGATTTTGAAATCGAAATGGATTTTGAAATCGAAATGAATTTCGAAATCGAAATGGAATTCGAAATAGAAATGGATTTTGAAATCGATATGGATTTCGATATCAATATGGATTTCGAATTCGATATGAATTTCGAATTCGAATTGGATTTCGAATTCAATATGGATTTTGAATTCGAAATGGATTTCGATATCAAAATGGATTTCGAATTCGATATGGATTTCGAATTCGATATGGAATTTGAAATCGAAATGGAATTCGAAATCGAAATGGATTTCGCAATCGAAAAGGAATTTGAAATTAAAATAGAATTCGAAATCGATATGTATTTCAAATTCGAAATGGAGTTCAAAAGCGATATGGATTTCGAAATCGATATGGAATTTGAAATCGAATTGGAATTCCAAATCGAAATGGATTTCGCAATCGAAATGGAATTTGAAATTAATATGGAATTCGAATTCGATATGTATTTCGAAATCGAAATGGAATTTGAAATAGAAATGGATTTTGAAATCGATTTGGATTTCGATATCAATATGGATTTCGAATTCGATATGAATTTCGAATTCGAATTGGATTTCGAATTCAATATGGATTTTGAATTCGAAATGGATTTCGATATCAAAATAGATTTCGAATTCGATATGGATTTCGAATTCGATATGGATTTCGAATTCGATATGGAATTCGATATCAAAATGTATTTTGAAATCGATTTGGATTTCGAAATCGATATGAATTTCGAATTCGAAATGGATTTCGAATCCGATATGGATTTCGCATTCGATAATTTATTTCAATACGGATTTCGGATTCGAAATGGATTTCGAATTCAAAATGGATTTTGAAATCGTAATGGATTTCGAAATCGAAATGAAATTCGAAACCGAAATGGAATTTGAAATTAAAATGCAATTCGAATTCGATATGTATTTCGAAATCGAAATGGAATTTGAAATAGAAATGGATTTTGAAATCGATATGGATTTCGAAATCGAAATGGAATTCGAAATCGAAATGGATTTCGAATTCGAAATGGATTTCGAATTCAATATGGTTTACGAATACGATATGGATTACGAATACGATATGGACTTCGAAATCGATAAGGAATTTGAAATCGAAAAGGAATTCGAAATGGATTTCGAAATCGAAATGGAATTTCAAATTAAAAGGGAATTCGAACTCGATATGGATTTCGAAATCGAAATGGAATTTGAAATAGAAATGGATTTTGATTTCAATACGGATTTCGGATTCGAATTGGATTTCGAAATCGAAATGGAATTCGAAATCGAAATGGATTTTGAAATCGATATGGATTTCGAAATCGAAATGGAATTTGAAATCGAAATGGATTTCGAATTCGATATGGATTTCGAATTCGATATGGATTACGAATACGATATGGACTTCGAAATCGATAAGGAATTTGAAATCGAAAAGGAATTCGAAATGGATTTCGAAATCGAAATGGAATTTCAAATTAAAAGGGAATTCGAACTCGATATGGATTTCGAAATCGAAATGGAATATGAAATAGAAATGGATTTTGATTTCAATACGGATTTCGGATTCAAATTGGATTTCGAAATCGAAATGGAATTCGAAATCGAAATGGATTTTGAAATCGATATGGATTTCGAAATCGAAATGGAATTTGAAATCGAAATGGATTTCGAATTCGATATGGATTTCGAATTCGATATGGATTACGAATTCGAAATGGATTTCGAAATCGATATGGGATTTGAAATCAAAATGGAATTCGAAATCCAAATGGATTTCGAAATCGAAATGGAATTTGAAATTAAAATGGAATTCGAATTCGATTTGGATTTCAAATTCGAAATTGAGTTCGAAATCGATATGGATTTCGAATTCGAAATGGATTTTGAAATCGTAATGGATTTCGAAATCGAAATAAAATTCGAAACCGAAATAGAATTTGAAATAGAAATGGATTTCGTATTCGAAGTGGAATTCGAATTCAAAATGGATTTTGAAATCGAAATGGATTTCGAAATCGAAATGGAACTCGAAATAGAAATGGATTTTGAAATCGATATGGATTTCGATATCAATATGGATTTCGAATTCGATATGGATTTCGGTATCAAAATGGATTTCGAATTCGATATGGATTTCGAAATCGATATGGAATTTGAAGTCGAAATGGAATTCGAAATCGAAATGGATTTCGTATTCGAAATGGAATTCGAATTCAAAATGGATTTTGAAATCGAAATGGATTTCGAATTCGATATGGATTTCGATGTCGATATGGATTTCGAAATCGAAATCCATATTGAATTCGAAATCAACTTCGTTTTCGAAATGGATTTCGTATTCGAAATCAACTTCGTTTTCAAAATGGATTTCGTATTCGAAATGGACTTCGAAATCAAAATGGAATTCGAAATCGATATGGATTTCGAATTCGAATTGGATTTCGAATTCAATATGGATTTTGAATTCGAAATGGATTTCAAATTCGATATGGAATTCGATATCAAAATGTATTTTGAAATCGATATGGATTTCGAATTCGAAATGGATTTCGAATTCGATATGGATTTCGAATTCGATATGGATTTCGAATTCGATATGGATTTCGAATTCGATATGGATTTCGAATTCGATATGAATTTCGAATTCGATATGAATTTCGAATTCGAAATGGATTTCGAATTCGATATGGATTACGAATTCGATATGGATTTCGAAATCGATATGGAATTTAAAGTCGAAATTGAACTCGAAATGGTTTTCGCATTCGAAATGGAATTCGAATTCAAAATGGATTTTGAAATCGATATGGATTTCGAATTCGAAATGGATTTCGAATTCGATATGGATTTCGAATTCGATATGGATTTTGAATTCGATATGGATTTCGAATTCGAAATGGATTTCGAATTCGAAATGGATTTCGAATTCGAAATGGATTTCGAATTCGATATGGATTTCGAATTCGATATGGATTTCGAAATCGATATGGAATTTAAAGTCGAAATGGATTTCGAATTCGATATGGATTTCGAATTCGATATGGATTTCGAAATCGATATGGAATTTAAAGTCGAAATGGAATTCGAAATCGAAATGGATTTCGAATTCGATATGGATTTCGATATCGATATGGGTTTCGAAATCGAAATCCATATTGAATTCGAATTCAATTTCGTTTTCGAAATGGATTTCGTATTCGATATGGATTTCGAATTCGGTATGGATTTCGAATTCGATATGGATTTCGAATTCGATATGAATTTCGAATTCGAATTGGATTTCGAATTCAATATGGATTTTGAATTCGAAATGGATTTCGATATCAAAATGGATTTCGAATTCGATATGGATTTCGAATTCGATATGGATTTCGAATTCGATATGGATTTCGAATTCGATATGGAATTCGATATCAAAATGTATTTTGAAATCGATATGGATTTCGAAATCGATATGAATTTCGAATTCGAAATGGATTTCGAATCCGACATGGATTTCGCATACGATAATTTATTTCAATACGGATTTCGGATTCGAAATGGATTTCGAATTCAAAATGGATTTTGAAATCGTAATGGATTTCGAAATCGAAATGCATATTGAATTCGAATTCAATTTCGTTTTCGAAATGGATTTCGTATTCGATATGGATTTCGAATTCGGTATGGATTTCGAATTCGATATGGATTTCGAATTCGATATGAATTTCGATATCAAAATGGATTTCGAATTCGATATGGATTTTGAATTCGAAATGGATTTCGATATCAAAATGGATTTCGAATTCGATATGGATTTCAAATTCGATATGGAATTCGATATCAAAATGGATTTTGAAATCGAAATGGATTTTGAAATCGAAATGAATTTCGAAATCGAAATGGAATTCGAAATAGAAATGGATTTTGAAATCGATATGGATTTCGATATCAATATGGATTTCGAATTCGATATGAATTTCGAATTCGAATTGGATTTCGAATTCAATATGGATTTTGAATTCGAAATGGATTTCGATATCAAAATGGATTTCGAATTCGATATGGATTTCGAATTCGATATGGAATTTGAAATCGAAATGGAATTCGAAATCGAAATGGATTTCGCAATCGAAAAGGAATTTGAAATTAAAATAGAATTCGAAATCGATATGTATTTCAAATTCGAAATGGAGTTCAAAAGCGATATGGATTTCGAATTCGAAATGGATTTCGAAATCGATATGGAATTTGAAATCGAATTGGAATTCCAAATCGAAATGGATTTCGCAATCGAAATGGAATTTGAAATTAATATGGAATTCGAATTCGATATGTATTTCGAAATCGAAATGGAATTTGAAATAGAAATGGATTTTGAAATCGATTTGGATTTCGATATCAATATGGATTTCGAATTCGATATGAATTTCGAATTCGAATTGGATTTCGAATTGAATATGGATTTTGAATTCGAAATGGATTTCGATATCAAAATGGATTTCGAATTCGATATGGATTTCGAATTCGATATGGATTTCGAATTCGATATGGAATTCGATATCAAAATGTATTTTGAAATCGATATGGATTTCGAAATCGATATGAATTTCGAATTCGAAATGGATTTCGAATCCGATATGGATTTCGCATTCGATAATTTATTTCAATACGGATTTCGGATTCGAAATGGATTTCGAATTCAAAATGGATTTTGAAATCGTAATGGATTTCGAAATCGAATTGAAATTCGAAACCGAAATGGAATTTGAAATTAAAATGCAATTCGAATTCGATATGTATTTCGAAATCGAAATGGAATTTGAAATAGAAATGGATTTTGAAATCGATATGGATTTCGAAATCGAAATGGAATTCGAAATCGAAATGGATTTCGAATTCGAAATGGATTTCGAATTCAATATGGTTTACGAATACGATATGGATTACGAATACGATATGGACTTCGAAATCGATAAGGAATTTGAAATCGAAAAGGAATTCGAAATGGATTTCGAAATCGAAATGGAATTTCAAATTAAAAGGGAATTCGAACTCGATATGGATTTCGAAATCGAAATGGAATTTGAAATAGAAATGGATTTTGATTTCAATACGGATTTCGGATTCGAATTGGATTTCGAAATCGAAATGGAATTCGAAATCGAAATGGATTTTGAAATCGATATGGATTTCGAAATCGAAATGGAATTTGAAATCGAAATGGATTTCGAATTCGATATGGATTTCGAATTCGATATGGATTACGAATACGATATGGACTTCGAAATCGATAAGGAATTTGAAATCGAAAAGGAATTCGAAATGGATTTCGAAATCGAAATGGAATTTCAAATTAAAAGGGAATTCGAACTCGATATAGATTTCGAAATCGAAATGGAATATGAAATAGAAATGGATTTTGATTTCAATACGGATTTCGGATTCAAATTGGATTTCGAAATCGAAATGGAATTCGAAATCGAAATGGATTTTGAAATCGATATGGATTTCGAAATCGAAATGGAATTTGAAATCGAAATGGATTTCGAATTCGATATGGATTTCGAATTCGATATGGATTACGAATTCGAAATGGATTTCGAAATCGATATGGGATTTGAAATCAAAATGGAATTCGAAATCCAAATGGATTTCGCAATCGAAATGGAATTTGAAATTAAAATGGAATTCGAATTCGATTTGGATTTCAAATTCGAAATTGAGTTCGAAATCGATATGGATTTCGAATTCGAAATGGATTTTGAAATCGTAATGGATTTCGAAATCGAAATAAAATTCGAAACCGAAATGGAATTTGAAATAGAAATGGATTTCGTATTCGAAGTGGAATTCGAATTCAAAATGGATTTTGAAATCGAAATGGATTTCGAAATCGAAATGGAACTCGAAATAGAAATGGATTTTGAAATCGATATGGATTTCGATATCAATATGGATTTCGAATTCGATATGGATTTCGGTATCAAAATGGATTTCGAATTCGATATGGATTTCGAAATCGATATGGAATTTGAAGTCGAAATGGAATTCGAAATCGAAATGGATTTCGTATTCGAAATGGAATTCGAATTCAAAATGGATTTTGAAATCGAAATGGATTTCGAATTCGATATGGATTTCGATATCGATATGGATTTCGAAATCGAAATCCATATTGAATTCGAAATCAGCTTCGTTTTCGAAATGGATTTCGTATTCGAAATCAACTTCGTTCTCGAAATGGATTTCGTATTCGAAATGGACTTCGAAATCAAAATGGAATTCGAAATCGATATGGATTTCGAATTCGAATTGGATTTCGAATTCAATATGGATTTTGAATTCGAAATGGATTTCAAATTCGATATGGAATTCGATATCAAAATGTATTTTGAAATCGATATGGATTTCGAATTCGAAATGGATTTCGAATTCGATATGGATTTCGAATTCGATATGGATTTCGAATTCGATATGGATTTCGAATTCGATAAGGATTTCGAATTCGATATGAATTTCGAATTCGATATGAATTTCGAATTCGAAATGGATTTCGAATTCGATATGGATTACGAATTCGATATGGATTTCGAAATCGATATGGAATTTAAAGTCGAAATTGAACTCGAAATGGTTTTCGCATTCGAAATGGAATTCGAATTCAAAATGGATTTTGAAATCGATATGGATTTCGAATTCGAAATGGATTTCCAAATCGAAATGGAATTCGAAAGCGATATGGATTTCGAATTCGATATGGATTTCGAATTCGAAATGGATTTCGAATTCGAAATGGATTTCGAATTCGAAATGGATTTCGAATTCGATATGGATTTCGAATTCGATATGGATTTCGAAATCGATATGGAATTTAAAGTCGAAATGGAATTCGAAATCGAAATGGATTTCGTATTCGAAGTGGAATTCGAATTCAAAATGGATATCGAAATCGAAATGGATTTCGAATTCGATATGGATTTCGATATCGATATGGGTTTCGAAATCGAAATCCATATTGAATTCGAATTCAATTTCGTTTTCGAAATGGATTTCGTATTCGATATGGATTTCGAATTCGGTATGGATTTCGAATTCGATATGGATTTCGAATTCGATATGGATTTCGAATTCGATATGAATTTCGATATCAAAATGGATTTCGAATTCGATATGGATTTTGAATTCGAAATGGATTTCGATATCAAAATGGATTTCGAATTCGATATGGATTTCAAATTCGATATGGAATTCGAAATCAAAATGGATTTTGAAATCGAAATGGATTTTGAAATCGAAATGAATTTCGAAATCGAAATGGAATTCGAAATAGAAATGGATTTTGAAATCGATATGGATTTCGATATCAATATGGATTTCGAATTCGATATGAATTTCGAATTCGAATTGGATTTCGAATTCAATATGGATTTTGAATTCGAAATGGATTTCGATATCAAAATGGATTTCGAATTCGATATGGATTTCGAATTCGATATGGATTTCGAATTCGATATGGAATTTGAAATCGAAATGGAATTCGAAATCGAAATGGATTTCGCAATCGAAAAGGAATTTGAAATTAAAATAGAATTCGAAATCGATATGTATTTCAAATTCGAAATGGAGTTCAAAAGCGATATGGATTTCGAATTCGAAATGGATTTCGAAATCGATATGGAATTTGAAATCGAATTGGAATTCCAAATCGAAATGGATTTCGCAATCGAAATGGAATTTGAAATTAATATGGAATTCGAATTCGATATGTATTTCGAAATCGAAATGGAATTTGAAATAGAAATGGATTTTGAAATCGATTTGGATTTCGATATCAATATGGATTTCGAATTCGATATGAATTTCGAATTCGAATTGGATTTCGAATTCAATATGGATTTTGAATTCGAAATGGATTTCGATATCAAAATGGATTTCGAATTCGATATGGATTTCGAATTCGATATGGAATTTGAAATCGAAATGGAATTCGAAATCGAAATGGATTTCGCAATCGAAAAGGAATTTGAAATTAAAATAGAAATCGAAATCGATATGTATTTCAAATTCGAAATGGAGTTCAAAAGCGATATGGATTTCGAATTCGAAATGGATTTCGAAATCGATATGGAATTTGAAATCGAATTGGAATTCCAAATCGAAATGGATTTCGCAATCGAAATGGAATTTGAAATTAATATGGAATTCGAATTCGATATGTATTTCGAAATCGAAATGGAATTTGAAATAGAAATGGATTTTGAAATCGATTTGGATTTCGATATCAATATGGATTTCGAATTCGATATGAATTTTGAATTCGAATTGGATTTCGAATTCAATATGGATTTCGAATTCGATATGGATTTCAAATTCGATATGGAATTCGAAATCAAAATGGATTTTGAAATCGAAATGGATTTTGAAATCGAAATGAATTTCGAAATCGAAATGGAATTCGAAATAGAAATGGATTTTGAAATCGATATGGATTTCGATATCAATATGGATTTCGAATTCGATATGAATTTCGAATTCGAATTGGATTTCGAATTCAATATGGATTTTGAATTCGAAATGGATTTCGATATCAAAATGGATTTCGAATTCGAAATGGAATTCGAAATCGAAATGGATTTTGAAATCGATATGGATTTCGAAATCGAAATGGAATTTGAAATCGAAATGGATTTCGAATTCGATATGGATTTCGAATTCGATATGGATTACGAATACGATATGGACTTCGAAATCGATAAGGAATTTGAAATCGAAAAGGAATTCGAAATGGATTTCGAAATCGAAATGGAATTTCAAATTAAAAGGGAATTCGAACTCGATATGGATTTCGAAATCGAAATGGAATTTGAAATAGAAATGGATTTTGATTTCAATACGGATTTCGGATTCGAATTGGATTTCGAAATCGAAATGGAATTCGAAATCGAAATGGATTTTGAAATCGATATGGATTTCGAAATCGAAATGGAATTTGAAATCGAAATGGATTGGAATTCGATATGGATTCGAATTCGATATGGATTGGAATTCGAAATGGATTTCGAAATCGATATGGGATTTGAAATCAAAATGGAATTCGAAATCGAAATGGATTTCGAAATCGAAATGGAATTTGAAATTAAAATGGAATTCGAATTCGATATGGATTTCAAATTCGAAATTGAGTTCGAAATCGATATGGATTTCGAATTCGAAATGGATTTTGAAATCGTAATGGATTTCGAAATCGAAATAAAATTTGAAACCGAAATGGAATTTGAAATAGAAATGGATTTCGTATTCGAAGTGGAATTCGAATTCAAAATGGATTTTGAAATCGAAATGGATTTCGAAATCGAAATGGAACTCGAAATAGAAATGGATTTTGAAACCGATATGGATTTCGTATTCGAAATGGAATTCGAATTCAAAATGGATTTTGAAATCGAAATGGATTTCGAATTCGATATGGATTTCGATATCGATATGGATTTCGAAATCGAAATCCATATTGAATTCGAAATCAACTTCGTTTTCGAAATGGATTTCGTATTCGAAATCAACTTCGTTTTCGAAATGGATTTCGTATTCGAAATGGACTTCGAAATCAAAATGGAATTCGAAATCGATATGGATTTCGAATTCGAATTGGATTTCGAATTCAATATTGATTTTGAATTCGAAATGGATTTCGATATCAAAATGGATTTCGAATTCAATATTGATATGGAATTCGATATGGATTTCGAATTCGATATGGATATGGAATTCGATATGGATTTCGAATTCGATATGGAATTCGATATGGATTTCGAATTCGATATGGAATTCGATATCAAAATGTATTTTGAAATCGATGTGAATTTCGAATTCGAAATGGATTTCGAATTCGATATGGATTTCGAATTCGATATGGATTTCGAATTCGATACGGATTTCGAATTCGATATGAATTTCGAATTCGAAATGGATTTCGAATTCGATATGGATTACGAATTCGATATGGATTTCGAAATCGATATGGAATTCGAAATCGAAATGGAATTCGAAATCGAAATGGATTTCGAAATCGATATGGAATTTGAAGTCGAAATGGAATTCGAAATCGAAATGGATTTCGAATTCGATACGGATTTCGAATTCGATATGGATTTCGAATTCGATACGGATTTCGAATTCGATATGAATTCGAATTGAAATGGATTCGAATTCGATATGGATTACGAATTCGATATGGATTTCGAAATCGATATGGAATTCGAAATCGAAATGGAATTCGAAATCGAAATGGATTTCGTATTCGAAATGGAATTCGAATTCGAAATGGAATTCGAATCCGATATGGATTTCGCATTCGATAATTGATTTCAATACGGATTTCGGATTCGAAATGGATTTCGAATTCAAAATGGATTTTGAAATCGTAATGGATTCGAAATTTCGAAATCGATATGAAATTCGAAACCGAAATGGAATTTGAAATTAAAATGGAATTCGAATTCGATATGAATTTCGAAATCGAAATGGAATTTGAAATAGAAATGGATTTTGAAACCGATATGGAATTTGAAATCGAAATGAAATTCGAAATCGAAATGGATTTCGAAATCGAAATGGATTTTGAAATCGATATGGATTTCGAATTCGAAATGGAATTCGAATTCAAAATGGATTTTGAAATCGTAATGGATTTCGAAATCGAAATGGAATTTGAAATAGAAATGGATTTCGAAATCGAAATGGAATTTGAAATAGAAATGGATTTTGATTTCAATATGGATTTCGGATTCGAATTGGATTTCGAAATCGAAATGGATTTCGAAATCGAAATGGAATTTGAAATCGAAATGGATTTCGAAATCGAAATGGAATTCGAAATCGAAATGGATTTCGAATTCGATATGGATTTCGTGTTCGAAATGGACTTCGAAATCAAAATGGAATTCGAAAACGATATGGATTTCGAATTTGAATTGGATTTCGAATTCAATATGGATTTTGAATTCGAAAAGGATTTCGAATTCGATATGGATTTCGAATTCGATATGGATATGGAATTCGATATGGATTTCGAAATCGATATGGAATTTAAAGTCGAAATTGAATTCGAAATGGTTTTTGCATTTGAAATGGAATTCGAAATCGATATGGGATTTGAAATCGAAATTTAATTCGATATCGAAATGGATTTCGAAATCGAAATGGAATTTGAAATTAAAATGGAATTCGAATTCGATATGGATTTCAAATTCGAAATGGAGTTCGAAATCGATATGGATTTCGAATTCGAAATGGATTTCGAATTCAAAATGGATTTTGGAATCGTAATGGATTTTGAAATCGAAATGGATTTCGAAATCGAAATGGAATTCGAAATAGAAATGGATTTTGAAATCGATATGGATTTCGAAATAGAAATGGAATTCGAAATCAAAATGGATTTCGAATTCGATATGGATTTCGAATTCGATATGGTTTACGAATTCGATATGGCATTCGAAATCGAAATGGATTTCGAATTCGATATGGATTTCGAATTCGATATGGATTACGAATTCGATATGGATTTCGAAATCGATATGGAATTTGAAATCGAAATGGAATTCGAAATCGAAATGGATTTCGACATCGAAATGGAATTTCAAATTACAATGGAATTCGAATTCGATATGGAATTCGAATTCGAATTGGATTTCGAATTCAAATGGATTTTGAATTTGAAATGGATTTCGATCTCAAAATGGATTTCGAATTCGATATGGATTTCGAATTCGATATGGATTTCGAATTCGATTTGGAATTCGATATCAAAATGTATTTTGAAGTCGATATGGATTTCGATATCAAAATGGATTTGGATTTCGATATGGATTTCGAATTCGATATGGATTACGGCTTCGATATGGATTTCGAAATTGATATGGAATTTGAAGTCGAAATAGAATTCGAAATGGATTTCGCATTCGAAATGGAATTCGAATTCAAAATAGATTTTGAAATCGAAATGGATTTCGAAACCGAAATGGAATTTGAAATAGAAATGGACTTTGAATTCAATACGATTTCGGATTCAAATTTGATTTCGAAATCGAAATGGATGGGGGGGGGGGGGGGGGGGGGGGGGGGGGGGGGGGGGGGGGGGGGGGGGGGGGGGGGGGGGGGGGGGGGGGGGTTTGAAATCCATATGGATTTCGAAATCGAAATGGAATTTGAAATAGAAATGGATTTTGATTTCAATACGGACTTCGGATTTGAATTGGAATTCGAAATCGAAATGGAATTCGAAAGCGAAATGGATTTTGAAATCGATATGGATTTCGATATCAATATGGATTTCGAATTCGATATGGATTACGAATTCGATATGGATTGCGAATTCGATATGGATATCGAAATCGATATGGAATTTCGAATTCGAAATGGATTTCGAATTCGGTATTGATTTCGAAATCGAAATGCAATTTGAAATTAAAATGGAATTCGAATTCGATATGGATTTCAAATTCGAAATGGAGTTCGAAATCGATATGGATTTCGAATTCGATATGCTTTATGAATTCGATATGGAATTTGAAATCGAAATGGAATTCGAAATCGAAATGGATTTCGAAATCGAAATGGATTTTGAAATCGATATGAATTTCGAAATCGAAATGGAATTCAGATTCGAATTGGATTTCGGAATCGAAATGGATTTTGAAATCAATATGGATTTCGAAATCGAAATGGAATTTGAAATAGTAATGGATTTTGAAATTGATATGGATTTCGAAATCGAAATGGAATTCGAAATCAAAATGGATTTCGAATTCGATATGGATTTCGAATTCGATATGGTTTACGAATTCGATATGGCATTGGAAATCGAAATAGATTTCGAATTCGATATGGATTTCGAATTCGATATGGATTACGAATTCGATATGGATTTCGAAATCGATATGGAATTTGAAATCGAAATGGACTTCGAAATCGAAATGGATTTCGAAATCGAAATGGAATTTCAAATTCGATATGGATTTCGAAATCGAAATGGAATTTGAAATAGAAATGGATTTTGATTTCAATACGGATTTCGGATTCGAAATGGAATTCGAAATGGATTTTGAAATCGAAATGGATTTCGAAATCGAAATGGAATTTGAAATGGAAATGGATTTTGATTTCAATACGGATTTCGGATTCGAATTGAATTTCGGATTCGAATTGAATTTCGAAATCGAAATGGAATTCGAAATCGAAATGGATTTTGAAATCGATATGGATTTCGAAATCGAAATGGAATTCGAAATCGATATGGATTACGAAATCGAAATGGAATTCGAAATCAAAATGGGTTTCGAATTTGATATGGATTTCGAATTCGATATGGTTTACGAATTCTATATCGCATTCGAAATCGAAATGGATTTCGAATTCGATATGGATTACGACTTCGATATGGCATTCGAAATCGAAATGGATTTCGAATTCGATATGGATTTCAAATTCGATATGGATTACGAATTTGATATGGATTTCGAAATCGATACGGAATTTGAAATCGAAATGGAATTCGTAATCGAAATGGATTTCGAAATCGAAATGGAATTTCAAATTAAAATGGAATTCGAATTCGATATGGATTTCGAAATCGAAATGGAATTTGAAATAGAAATGGATTTTGATTTCAATACGGATTTCGGATTCGAAATGGAATTCGAAATGGATTTTGAAATCGAAATGGATTTCGAAATCGAAATGGAATTTGAAATGGAAATGGATTTTGATTTCAATGCGGATTTCGGATTCGAATTCAATTTCGAAATTGAAATGGATTTCGAATTCGATATGGATTTTGAATTCGAAATGGATTTCGATATCAAAATGGATTTCGATATGGAATTCGATATGAATTTCGAACTCGATATGGAATTCGATATGGATTTCGAATTCGATATGGAATTCGATATCAAAATGTATTTTGAAATCGATATGGATTTCGAAATCGATATGAATTTCGAATTCGAAATGGATTTCGAATTCGATGTGGATTTCGAAATCGATATGGGATTTGAAATCGAAATGGAATTCGAAATCGAAATGGAATTTCAAATTAAAATGGAATTCGAATTCGATATGGATTTCAAATTCGAAATGGAGTTCGAAATCGATATGGATTTCGAATTCGAAATGGATTTCGAATTCAAAATGGATTTTGAAATCGTAATGGATTTCGAAATCGAAATGAAATTCGAAACCGAAATGGAATTTGAAATAGAAATGGTCTTCGTATTCGAAATGGAATTCGAATACAAAATGGATTTTGAAATCGAAATGGATTTCGAAATCGAAATGGAATTCGAAATAGAAATGGATTTTGAAATCGATATGGATTTCGATATCAATATGGATTTCGAATTCGATATGGATTTCGGTATCAAAATGGATTTCAAATTCGATATGGATTTCGAAATCGATATGGAATTTGAAGTCGAAATGGAATTCGAAATCGAAATGGATTTCGTCTTCGAAATGGAATTCGAATTCAAAATGGATTTTGAAATCGAAATGGATTTCGAATTCGATATGGATTTCGATATCGATATGGATTTCGGAATCGAAATCCATATTGAATTCGAATTCAATTTCGTTTTCGAAATGGATTTCGTATTCGAAATGGACTTTGAAATCAAAATGGAATTCGAAATCGATATGGATTTCGAATTCGAATTGGATTTCGAATTCAATATGGATTTTGAATTCGAAATGGATTTCGATATCAAAATGGATTTCGAATTCGATATGGATATGGAATTCGATATGGATTTCGAATTCGATATGGATATGGAATTCGATATGGATTTCGAATTCGATATGGAATTCGATATCAAAATGTATTTTGAAATCGATATGGATTTCGAATTCGATATGGATTTCGAAATCGAAATGGAATTTGAAATGGAAATGGATTTTGATTTCAATACGGATTTCGGATTCGAATTGAATTTCGAAATCGAAATGGAATTCGAAATCGAAATGGATTTTGAAATCGATATGGATTTCGAAATCGAAATGGAATTCGAAATCAATATGGATTTCGAAATCGAAATGGAATTCGAAATCAAAATGGATTTCGAATTCGATATGGATTTCGAATTCGATATGGTTTACGAATTCGATATGGCATTCGAAATCGAAATGGATTTCGAATTCGATATGGATTACGAATTCGATATGGCATTCGAAATCGAAATGGATTTCGAATTCGATATGGATTTCGAATTCGATATGGATTACGAATTCGATATGGATTTCGAAATCGATATGGAATTTGAAATCGAAATGGAATTCGAAATCGAAATGGAATTTCAAATTAAAATGGAATTCGAATTCGATATGGATTTCGAAATCGAAATGGAATTTGAAATAGAAATGGATTTTGATTTCAATACGGATTTCGGATTCGAAATGGAATTCGAAAAGGATTTTGAAATCGAAATGGATTTCGAAATCGAAATGGAATTTGAAATGGAAATGGATTTTGATTTCAATACGGATTTCGGATTCGACTTGAATTTCGAAATCGAAATGGAATTCGAAATCGAAATGGATTTTGAAATCGATATGGATTTCGAAATCGAAATGGAATTCGAAATCGAAATGGATTTCGAATTCGATATGGATTTCGAATTCGATATGGTTTACGAATTCGATATGGCATTCGAAATCGAAATGGATTTCGAATTCGATATGGATTTCGAAATCAAAATGGAATTTGAAATGGAAATGGATTTTGAAATCGATATGGATTTCGAAATCGAAATGGAATTCGAAATCAAAATGGATTTCGAATTCGATATGGATTTCGAATTCGATATGGTTTGCGAATTCGATATGGCATTCGAAATCGAAATGGATTTCGAATTCGATATGGATTTCGAATTCGATATGGATTACGAATTCGATATGGATTTCGAAATCGATATGGAATTTGAAATCGAAATGGAATTCGAAATCGAAATGGATTTCGAAATCGAAATGGAATTTCAAATTAAAACGGAATTCGAATTCGATATGGATTTCGAAATCGAAATGGAATTTGAAATAGAAATGGATTTTGATTTGAATACGGATTTCGGATTCGAAATGGAATTCGAAATGGATTTTGAAATCGAAATGGATTTCGAAATCGAAATGGAATTTGAAATGGAAATGGATTTTGATTTCAATACGGATTTCGGATTCGAATTGAATTTCGAAATCGAAATGGAATTCGAAATCGAAATGGATTTTGAAATCGATATGGATTTCGAAATCGAAATGGAATTCGAAATCGAAATGGATTTCGAATTCGATATGGATTTCGAATTCGATATGGATTACGAATTCGAAATGGATTTCGAAATCGATATGGGATTTGAAATCGAAATGGAATTCGAAATCGAAATGGATTTCGAAATCGAAATGGAATTTCAAATTAAAATGGAATTCGAATTCGATATGGATTTCAAATTTGAAATGGAGTTCGAAATCGATATGGAGTTCGAAATCGATATGGATTTCGAATTCGAAATGGATTTCGAATTCAAAATGGATTTTGAAATCGAAATGGATTTCGAAAAAGAAATGGATTTTGAAATCGATATGGATTTCGATATCAATATGGATTTCGAATTCGATATGGATTTCGGTATCAAAATGGATTTCGAATTCGATATGGATTTCGAAATCGATATGGAATTTGAAGTCGAAATGGAATTCGACATCGTAATGGATTTCGAAATCGAAATGAAATTCGAAACCGAAATGGAATATGAAATAGAAATGGATTTCGTATTCGAAATGGAATTCGAATTCAAAATGGATTTTGAAATCGAAATGGATTTCGAAATAGAAATGGATTTTGAAATCGATATGGATTTCGATATCAATATGGATTTCGAATTCGATATGGATTTCGGTATCAAAATGGATTTCGAATTCGATATGGATTTCGAAATCGATATGGAATTTGAAGTCGAAATGGAATTCGACATCGAAATGGATTTCGTATTCGAAATGGAATTCGAATTCGAAATGGATTTCGAAATCGAAATCCATATTGAATTCGAATTCAATTTTGTTTTCGAAATGGATTTCGTATTCGAAATGGACTTCGAAATCAAAATGGAACTCGAAATCGATATGGATTTCGAATTCGAATTGAATTCGAATTCAATATGGATTTTGAATTCGAAATGGATTTCGATATCAAAATGGATTTCGAATTCGATATGGATATGGAATTCGATATGGATTTCGAATTCGATATGGATATGGAATTCGATATGGATTTCGAATTCGATATGGAATTCGATATCAAAATGTATTTTGAAATCGATATGGATTTCGAATTCGATATGGATTTCGAAATCGATATGGAATTTAAAGTCGAAATTGAATTCGAAATGGTTTTCGCATTTGAAATGGAATTGAATTCAAATGGATTTCGTACTCGAAATGGACTTCGAAATCAAAATGGAATTCGAAATCGATATGGATTTCGAATTGGATTTCGAATTCAATATGGATTTTGAATACGAAATGGATTTCGATATCAAAATAGATTTCGAATTCGATATGGATTTCAAATTCGATATGGAAGTCGATATCAAATGTATTTTGAAATCGATATGGATTTCGAAATCGATATGAATTTCGAATTCGAAATGGATTTCGAATTCGATATGGATTTCGAATTCGATATGGATTTTGAATTCGACATGGATTTCGAATTCGATATGGATTACGAATTCGATATGGATTTCGAAATCGATATGGAATTTAAAGTCGAAATTGAACTCGAAATGGTTTTCGCATTCAAAATGGAATTCGAATTCAAAATGGATTTTTAAAACGAAATGGATTTCGAAATCGAAATGGAATTCGAAATAGAAATGGATTTTGAAATCGATATGGATTTCGATATCAATATGGGTTTCGAATTCGATATGAATTTCGAATTCGAATTGGATTTCGAATTCAATATGGATTTTGAATTCGAAATGGATTTCGATATCAAAATGGATTTCGAATTCGATATGGATTTCGAATTCGATATGAAATTTAAATCGAAATGGAATTCGAAATCGAAATGGATTTCGCAATCGAAAGGGAATTTGAAATTAAAATGGAATTCGAATTCGATATGTATTTCGAAATCGAAATGGATTTTGAAATCGATATGGATTTCGATATCAATATGGATTTCGAATTCGATATGAATTTCGAATTCGAATCGGATTTCGAATTCAATATGGATTTTGAATTCAAAATGGATTTCGATATCAAAATGGATTTCGAATTCGATATGGATTTCGAATTCGATATGGAATTCGATATCAAAATGTATTTTGAAATCAATATGGAATTTGAAATCGAAATGGAATTCGAAATCGAAATGGATTTCGCAATCGAAAGGGAATTTGAAATTAAAATGGAATTCGAATTCGATATGTATTTCGAAATCGAAATGGAATTTGAAATAGAAATGGATTTTGAAATCGATATGGATTTCGATATCAATATGGATTTCGAATTCGATATGAATTTCGAATTCGAATCGGATTTCGAACTCAATATGGATTTTGAATTCAAAATGGATTTCGATATCAAAATGGATTTCGAATTCGATATGGATTTCGAATTCGATATGGAATTCGATATCAAAATGTATTTTGAAATCAATATGGATTTCGAAATCGATATGAATTTCGAATTCGAAATGGATTTCGAAGCCGATATGGATTTCGCATTCGATAATTTATTTCAATACGGATTTCGGATTCGAAATGGATTTCGAATTCAAAATGGATTTTAAAATCGTAATGGATTTCGAAATAGAAATGAAATTCGAAACCGAAATGGAATTTGAAATTAAAATGGAATTCGATATGTATTTCGAAATCGAAATGGAATTTGAAATAGAAATGGATTTTGAAATCGATATGGATTTCGAAATCGAAATGGAATTCGAAATCGAAATGGATTTCGAATTCGATATGGATTTCGAATTCAATATGGTTTACGAATTCGATATGGATTTCGAAATCGATATGGAATTCGAAATCGAAATGAAATTCGAAACCGAAATGGAATATGAAATAGAAATGGATTTCGTATTCGAAATGGAATTCGAATTCAAAATGGATTTTGAAATCGAAATGGATTTCGAAATAGAAATGGATTTTGAAATTGATATGGATTTCGATATCAATATGGATTTCGAATTCGATATGGATTTCGGTATCAAAATGGATTTCGAATTCGATATGGATTTCGAAATCGATATGGAATTTGAAGTCGAAATGGAATTCGACATCAAAATGGATTTCGTATTCGAAATGGAATTCGAATTCAAAATGGATTTCGAAATCGAAATCCATATTGAATTCGAATTCAATTTCGTTTTCGAAATGGATTTCGAATTCGATATGGATTTCGGTATCAAAATGGATTTCGAATTCGATATGGATTTCGAAATCGATATGGAATTTGAAGTCGAAATGGAATTCGACATCAAAATGGATTTCGTATTCGAAATGGAATTCGAATTCAAAATGGATTTCGAAATCGAAATCCATATTGAATTCGAATTCAATTTCGTTTTCGAAATGGATTTCGTATTCGAAATGGACTTCGAAATTAAAATGGAATTCGAAATCGATATGGATTTCGAATTCGAATTGAATTTCGAATTCAATATGGATTTTGAATTCGAAATGGATTTCGATATCAAAATGGATTTCGAATTCGATATGGATATGGAATTCGATATGGATTTCGAATTCGATATGGATATGGAATTCGATATGGATTTCGAATTCGATATGGAATTCGATATCAAAATGTATTTTGAAATCGATATGGATTTCGAATTCGATATGGATTTCGAAATCGATATGGAATTTAAAGTCGAAATTGAATTCGAAATGGTTTTCGCATTTGAAATGGAATTCGAATTCCAAATGGATTTCGTACTCGAAATGGACTTCGAAATCAAAATGGAATATGAAATAGAAAAGGATTTCGTATTCGAAATGGAATTCGAATTCAAAATGGATTTTGAAATCGAAATGGATTTCGAAATAGAAATGGATTTTGAAATCGATATGGATTTCGATATCAATATGGATTTCGAATTCGATATGGATTTCGGTATCAAAATGGATTTCGAATTCGATATGGATTTCGAAATCGATATGGAATTTGAAGTCGAAATGGAATTCGACATCAAAATGGATTTCGTATTCGAAATGGAATTCGAATTCAAAATGGATTTCGAAATCGAAATCCATATTGAATTCGAATTCAATTTCGTTTTCGAAATGGATTTCGAATTCGATATGGATTTCGGTATCAAAATGGATTTCGAATTCGATATGGATTTCGAAATCGATATGGAATTTGAAGTCGAAATGGAATTCGACATCAAAATGTATTTCGTATTCGAAATGGAAATCGAATTCAAAATGGATTTCGAAATCGAAATCCATATTGAATTCGAATTCAATTTCGTTTTCGAAATGGATTTCGTATTCGAAATGGACTTCGAAATCAAAATGGAATTCGAAATCGATATGGATTTCGAATTCGAATTGAATTTCGAATTCAATATGGATTTTGAATTCGAAATGGATTTCGATATCAAAATGGATTTCGAATTCGATATGGATATGGAATTCGATATGGATTTCGAATTCGATATGGATATGGAATTCGATATGGATTTCGAATTCGATATGGAATTCGATATGAAAATGTATTTTGAAATCGATATGGATTTCGAATTCGATATGAATTTCGAAATCGATATGGAATTTAAAGTCGAAATTGAATTCGAAATGGTTTTCGCATTTGAAATGGAATTCGAATTCAAATGGATTTCGTACTCGAAATGGACTTCGAAATCAAATGGAATTCGAAATCGATATGGATTTCGAATTCGAATTGAATTTCGAATTCAATATGGATTTTGAATTCGAAATGGATTTCGATATCAAAATAGATTTCGAATTCGATATGGATTTCAAATTCGATATGGAAGTCGATATCAAAATGTATTTTGAAATCGATATGGATTTCGAAATCGATATGAATTTCGAATTCGAAATGGATTTCGAATTCGATATGGATTTCGAATTCGATATGGATTTTGAATTCGACATGGATTTCGAATTCGATATGGATTACGAATTCGATATGGATTTCGAAATCGATATGGAATTTAAAGTCGAAATTGAACTCGAAATGGTTTTCGCATTCAAAATGGAATTCGAATTCAAAATGGATTTTGAAATCGAAATGGATTTCGAAATCGAAATGGAATTCGAAATAGAAATGGATTTTGAAATCGATATGGATTTCGATATCAATATGGATTTCGAATTCGATATGAATTTCGAATTCGAATTGGATTTCGAATTCAATATGGATTTTGAATTCGAAATGGATTTCGATATCAAAATGGATTTCGAATTCGATATGGATTTCGAATTCGATATGAAATTTAAATCGAAATGGAATTTGAAATCGAAATGGATTTCGCAATCGAAATGGATTTCGCAATCGAAAGGGAATTTGAAATTAAAATGGAATTCGAATTCGATATGTATTTCGAAATCGAAATGGAATTTGAAATAGAAATGGATTTTGAAATCGATATGGATTTCGATATCAATATGGATTTCGAATTCGATATGGATTTGGAATTCGATATGGAATTCGATATCAAAATGTATTTTGAAATCAATATGGAATTTGAAATTGAAATGGAATTCGAAATCGAAATGGATTTCGCAATCGAAAGGAATTTGAAATTAAAATGGAATTCGAATTCGATATGTATTTCGAAATCGAAATGGAATTTGAAATAGAAATGGATTTTGAAATCGATATGGATTTCGAATTCGATATGGATTTTGAATTCAAAATGGATTTCGATATCAAAATGGATTTCGAATTCGATATGGATTTCGAATTCGATATGGAATTCGAAATCAAAATGTATTTTGAAATCAATATGGATTTCGAAATCGATATGAATTTCGAAATCGAAATGGATTTCGAAGCCGATATGGATTTCGCATTCGATAATTTATTTCAATACGGATTTCGGATTCGAAATGGATTTCGAATTCAAAATGGATTTTAAAATCGTAATGGATTTCGAAATAGAAATGAAATTCGAAACCGAAATGGAATTTGAAATTAAAATGGAATTCGATATGTATTTCGAAATCGAAATGGAATTTGAAATAGAAATGGATTTTGAAATCGATATGGATTTCGAAATCGAAATGGAATTCGAAATCGAAATGGAATTCGAAATCGAAATGGATTTCGAATTCAATATGGATTTTGAATTCAAAATGGATTTCGATATCAAAATGGATTTCGAATTCGATATGGATTTCGAATTCGATATGGAATTCGATATCAAAATGTATTTTGAAATCAATATGGAATTTGAAATCGAAATGGAATTCGAAATCGAAATGGATTTCGCAATCGAAAGGGAATTTGAAATTAAAATGGAATTCGAATTCGATATGTATTTCGAAATCGAAATGGAATTTGAAATAGAAATGGATTTTGAAATCGATATGGATTTCGATATCAATATGGATTTCGAATTCGATATGGATTTTGAATTCCAAATGGATTTCGATATCAAAATGGATTTCGAATTCGATATGGCTTTCGAATTCGATATGGAATTCGATATCAAAATGTATTTTGAAATCAATATGGATTTCGAAATCGATATGAATTTCGAATTCGATATGGATTTCGAAGCCGATATGGATTTCGCATTCGATAATTTATTTCAATACGGATTTCGGATTCGAAATGGATTTCGAATTCAAAATGGATTTTAAAATCGTAATGGATTTCGAAATAGAAATGAAATTCGAAACCGAAATGGAATTTGAAATTAAAATGGAATTCGATATGTATTTCGAAATCGAAATGGAATTTGAAATAGAAATGGATTTTGAAATCGATATGGATTTCGAAATCGAAATGGAATTCGAAATCGAAATGGATTTCGAATTCGATATGGATTTCGAATTCAATATGGTTTACGAATTCGATATGGATTTCGAAATCGATATGGAATTTGAAATCGAAATGGAATTCGAAATCGAAATGGATTTCGAAATCGAAATGGATTTTGAAATCGATATGGATTTCGGTATCAAAATGGATTTCGAATTCGATATGGATTTCGAAATCGATATGGAATTTGAAGTCGAAATGGAATTCGACATCAAAATGTATTTCGTATTCGAAATGGAAATCGAATTCAAAATGGATTTCGAAATCGAAATCCATATTGAATTCGAATTCAATTTCGTTTTCGAAATGGATTTCGTATTCGAAATGGACTTCGAAATCAAAATGGAATTCGAAATCGATATGGATTTCGAATTCGAATTGAATTTCGAATTCAATATGGATTTTGAATTCGAAATGGATTTCGATATCAAAATGGATTTCGAATTCGATATGGATATGGAATTCGATATGGATTTCGAATTCGATATGGATATGGAATTCGATATGGATTTCGAATTCGATATGGAATTCGATATGAAAATGTATTTTGAAATCGATATGGATTTCGAATTCGATATGAATTTCGAAATCGATATGGAATTTAAAGTCGAAATTGAATTCGAAATGGTTTTCGCATTTGAAATGGAATTCGAATTCCAAATGGATTTCGTACTCGAAATGGACTTCGAAATCAAAATGGAATTCGAAATCGATATGGATTTCGAATTCGAATTGGATTTCGAATTCAATATGGATTTTGAATTCGAAATGGATTTCGATATCAAAATAGATTTCGAATTCGATATGGATTTCAAATTCGATATGGAAGTCGATATCAAAATGTATTTTGAAATCGATATGGATTTCGAAATCGATATGAATTTCGAATTCGAAATGGATTTCGAATTCGATATGGATTTCGAATTCGATATGGATTTTGAATTCGACATGGATTTCGAATTCGATATGGATTACGAATTCGATATGGATTTCGAAATCGATATGGAATTTAAAGTCGAAATTGAACTCGAAATGGTTTTCGCATTCAAAATGGAATTCGAATTCAAAATGGATTTTGAAATCGAAATGGATTTCGAAATCGAAATGGAATTCGAAATAGAAATGGATTTTGAAATCGATATGGATTTCGATATCAATATGGATTTCGAATTCGATATGAATTTCGAATTCGAATTGGATTTCGAATTCAATATGGATTTTGCATTCGAAATGGATTTCGATATCAAAATGGATTTCGAATTCGATATGGATTTCGAATTCGATATGAAATTTAAATCGAAATGGAATTTGAAATCGAAATGGATTTCGCAATCGAAATGGATTTCGCAATCGAAAGGGAATTTGAAATTAAAATGGAATTCGAATTCGATATGTATTTCGAAATCGAAATGGAATTTGAAATAGAAATGGATTTTGAAATCGATATGGATTTCGATATCAATATGGATTTCGAATTCGATATGGATTTGGAATTCGATATGGAATTCGATATCAAAATGTATTTTGAAATCAATATGGAATTTGAAATTGAAATGGAATTCGAAATCGAAATGGATTTCGCAATCGAAAGGGAATTTGAAATTAAAATGGAATTCGAATTCGATATGTATTTCGAAATCGAAATGGAATTTGAAATAGAAATGGATTTTGAAATCGATATGGATTTCGAATTCGATATGGATTTTGAATTCAAAATGGATTTCGATATCAAAATGGATTTCGAATTCGATATGGATTTCGAATTCGATATGGAATTCGAAATCAAAATGTATTTTGAAATCAATATGGATTTCGAAATCGATATGAATTTCGAAATCGAAATGGATTTCGAAGCCGATATGGATTTCGCATTCGATAATTTATTTCAATACGGATTTCGGATTCGAAATGGATTTCGAATTCAAAATGGATTTTAAAATCGTAATGGATTTCGAAATAGAAATGAAATTCGAAACCGAAATGGAATTTGAAATTAAAATGGAATTCGATATGTATTTCGAAATCGAAATGGAATTTGAAATAGAAATGGATTTTGAAATCGATATGGATTTCGAAATCGAAATGGAATTCGAAATCGAAATGGAATTCGAAATCGAAATGGATTTCGAATTCAATATGGATTTTGAATTCAAAATGGATTTCGATATCAAAATGGATTTCGAATTCGATATGGATTTCGAATTCGATATGGAATTCGATATCAAAATGTATTTTGAAATCAATATGGAATTTGAAATCGAAATGGAATTCGAAATCGAAATGGATTTCGCAATCGAAAGGGAATTTGAAATTAAAATGGAATTCGAATTCGATATGTATTTCGAAATCGAAATGGAATTTGAAATAGAAATGGATTTTGAAATCGATATGGATTTCGATATCAATATGGATTTCGAATTCGATATGGATTTTGAATTCCAAATGGATTTCGATATCAAAATGGATTTCGAATTCGATATGGCTTTCGAATTCGATATGGAATTCGATATCAAAATGTATTTTGAAATCAATATGGATTTCGAAATCGATATGAATTTCGAATTCGATATGGATTTCGAAGCCGATATGGATTTCGCATTCGATAATTTATTTCAATACGGATTTCGGATTCGAAATGGATTTCGAATTCAAAATGGATTTTAAAATCGTAATGGATTTCGAAATAGAAATGAAATTCGAAACCGAAATGGAATTTGAAATTAAAATGGAATTCGATATGTATTTCGAAATCGAAATGGAATTTGAAATAGAAATGGATTTTGAAATCGATATGGATTTCGAAATCGAAATGGAATTCGAAATCGAAATGGATTTCGAATTCGATATGGATTTCGAATTCAATATGGTTTACGAATTCGATATGGATTTCGAAATCGATATGGAATTTGAAATCGAAATGGAATTCGAAATCGAAATGGATTTCGAAATCGAAATGGATTTTGAAATCGATATGGATTTCGAAATCGAAATGGAATTCGAAATCGAAATGGATTTCGGATTCGAATTGGATTTCGAAATCGAAATGGAATTCGAAATCGAAATGGATTTGGAAATCGATATGGATTTCGAAATCGAAATGGAATTCGAAATCGAAATTGATTTCGAATTCGATATGGATTTCGAATTCGATATGGATTACGAATTCGAAATGGATTTCGAAATCGATATGGGATTTGAAATCGAAATGGAATTCGAAATCGAAATGGATTTCGAAATCGAAATGGAATTTGAAATTGAAATGGAATTCGAATTCGATATGGATTTCAAATTCGAAATTGAGTTCGAAATCGATATGGATTTCGAATACGAAATAGATTTTGAAATCGTAATGGATTTCGAAATCGAAATGAAATTCGAAACCGAAATGGAATTTGAAATAGAAATGGATTTCGTATTCGAAATGGAATTTGAATTCAAAATGGATTTTGAAATCGAAATGGATTTCGAAATCGAAATGGAATTCGAAATAGAAATGGATTTTGAAATCGATATGGATTTCGATATCAATATGGATTTCGAATTCGATATGGATTTCGGTATCAAAATGGATTTCGAATTCGATATGGATTTCGAAATCGATATGGAATTTGAAGTCGAAATGGAATTCGAAATCGAAATGGATTTCGAATTCGAAATGGAACTCGAATTCAAAATGGATTTTGAAATCGAAATGGATTTCGAATTCGATATGGATTTCGATATCGATATGGATTTCGAAATCGAAATCCATATTGAATTCGAATTCAACTTCGTTTTCGAAATGGATTTCGTATTCGAAATGGACTTCGAAATCAAAATGGAATTCGAAATCGATATGGATTTCGAATTCGAATTGGATTTCGAATTCAATATGGATTTTGAATTCGAAATGGATTTCGATATCAAAATGGATTTCGAATTCGATATGGATATGGAATTCGATATGGATTTCGAATTCGATATGGATATGGAATTCGATATGGATTTCGCATTCGATAATTTATTTCAATACGGATTTCGGATTCGAAATGGATTTCGAATTCAAAATGGATTTTAAAATCGTAATGGATTTCGAAATAGAAATGAAATTCGAAACCGAAATGGAATTTGAAATTAAAATGGAATTCGATATGTATTTCGAAATCGAAATGGAATTTGAAATAGAAATGGATTTTGAAATCGATATGGATTTCGAAATCGAAATGGAGTTCGAAATCGAAATGGATTTCGAATTCAATATGGATTTTGAATTCAAAATGGATTTCGATATCAAAATGGATTTCGAATTCGATATGGATTTCGAATTCGATATGGAATTCGATATCAAAATGTATTTTGAAATCAATATGGAATTTGAAATCGAAATGGAATTCGAAATCGAAATGGATTTCGCAATCGAAAGGGAATTTGAAATTAAAATGGAATTCGAATTCGATATGTATTTCGAAATCGAAATGGAATTTGAAATAGAAATGGATTTTGAAATCGATATGGATTTCGATATCAATATGGATTTCGAATTCGATATGGATTTTGAATTCAAAATGGATTTCGATATCAAAATGGATTTCGAATTCGATATGGATTTCGAATTCGATATGGAATTCGATATCAAAATGTATTTTGAAATCAATATGGATTTCGAAATCGATATGAATTTCGAATTCGAAATGGATTTGGAAGCCGATATGGATTTCGCCTTCGATAATTTATTTCAATACGGATTTCGGATTCGAAATGGATTTCGAATTCAAAATGGATTTTAAAATCGTAATGGATTTCGAAATAGAAATGAAATTCGAAACCGAAATGGAATTTGAAATTAAAATGGAATTCGATATGTATTTCGAAATCGAAATGGAATTTGAAATAGAAATGGATTTTGAAATCGATATGGATTTCGAAATCGAAATGGAATTCGAAATCGAAATGGATTTCGAATTCGATATGGATTTCGAATTCAATATGGTTTACGAATTCGATATGGATTTCGAAATCGATATGGAATTTGAAATCGAAATGGAATTCGAAATCGAAATGGGTTTCGAAATCGAAATGGATTTTGAAATCGATATGGATTTCGAAATCGAAATGGAATTCGAAATCGAAATGGATTTCGGATTCGAATTGGATTTCGAAATCGAAATGGAATTCGAAATCGAAATGGATTTGGAAATCGATATGGATTTCGAAATCGAAATGGAATTCGAAATCGAAATTGATTTCGAATTCGATATGGATTTCGAATTCGATATGGATTACGAATTCGAAATGGATTTCGAAATCGATATGGGATTTGAAATCGAAATGGAATTCGAAATCGAAATGGATTTCGAAATCGAAATGGAATTTGAAATTAAAATGGAATTCGAATTCGATATGGATTTCAAATTCGAAATTGAGTTCGAAATCGATATGGATTTCGAATACGAAATGGATTTTGAAATCGTTATGGATTTCGAAATCGAAATGAAATTCGAAACCGAAATGGAATTTGAAATAGAAATGGATTTCGTATTCGAAATGGAATTTGAATTCAAAATGGATTTTGAAAT
Organism: Drosophila austrosaltans; assembly: GCA_035045865.1. Taxonomy (NCBI): domain Eukaryota; kingdom Metazoa; phylum Arthropoda; class Insecta; order Diptera; family Drosophilidae; genus Drosophila; species Drosophila austrosaltans. The sequence goes on from JAWNOQ010000148.1 coordinate 151,084, forward strand.
CGAAATGGATTTCGAAATCGAAATGGAATTCGAAATAGAAATGGATTTTGAAATCGATATGGATTTCGATATCAATATGGATTTCGAATCCGATATGGATTTCGGTATCAAAATGGATTTCGAATTCGATATGGATTTCGAAATCGATATGGAATTTGAAGTCGAAATGGAATTCGAAATCGAAATGGATTTCGAATTCGAAATGGAACTCGAATTCAAAATGGATTTTGAAATCGAAATGGATTTCGAATTCGATATGGATTTCGATATCGATATGGATTTCGAAATCGAAATCCATATTGAATTCGAATTCAACTTCGTTTTCGAAATGGATTTCGTATTCGAAATGGACTTCGAAATCAAAATGGAATTCGAAATCGATATGGATTTCGAATTCGAATTGGATTTCGAATTCAATATGGATTTTGAATTCGAAATGGATTTCGATATCAAAATGGATTTCGAATTCGATATGGATATGGAATTCGATATGGATTTCGAATTCGATATGGAATTCGATATCAAAATGTATTTTGAAATCGATATGGATTTCGAAATCGATATGAATTTCGAATTCGAAATGGATTTCGAATTCGATATGGATTTCGAAATCGATATGGATTTCGAATTCGATATGAATTTCGAATTCGAAATGGATTTCGAAATCGAAATGGATTTTGAAATCGATATGGATTTCGAAATCGAAATGGATTTTGAAATCGATATGGATTTCGAAATCGATATGGAATTTGAAATCGAAATGAAATTCGAAATCGAAATGGATTTCGAAATCGAAATGGATTTTGAAATCGATATGGATTTCGAAATCGAAATGGATTTCGAAATCGAAATGGAATTCGAAATCGATATGGATTTCGAAATCGATATGGGATTTGAAATCGAAATGGAATTCGAAATCGAAATGGATTTCGAAATCGAAATGGAATTTGAAATTAAAATGGAATTCGAAATCGAAATGGATTTCGAAATCAAAATGGAATTCCAAATCGATATGGATTTCGAATTCGAATTGGATTTCGAATTCAATATGGATTTTGAATTCGAAATGGATTTCGAATTCGATATGGATTTCGAATTCGCTATGAATTTCGAATTCGAAATGGATTTCAAATTCGAAATGGAGTTCGAAATCGATATGGATTTTGAAATCGTAATGGATTTCGAAATCGAAATGGAATTTGAAATAGAAATGGATTTCGCATTCAAAATGGAATTCGAATTCAAAATGGATTTGGAAATCAAAATGGAATTCGAAATCGATATGGATTTCGAATTCGAATTGGATTTCGAATTCAATATGGACTTTGAATTCGAAATGGATTTCGAATTCGATATGGATTTCGAATTCGCTATGAATTTCGAATTCGAAATGGATTTCAAATTCGAAATGGATTTCGAATTCAAAATGGATTTTGAAATCGTAATGGGTTTCGAAATCGAAATGGAATTTGAAATAGAAATGGATTTCGTATTCAAAATGGAATTCGAATTCAAAATGGATTTTGAAATCGAAATGGAATTCGAAATAGAAATGGATTTTGAAATCGATATGGATTTCGATATCAATATGGATTTCGAATTCGATATGGATTTCGGTATCAAAATTGATTTCGAATTCGAAATGGATTTTGAATTCGATATGGATTACGAATTCGATATGGATTTCGATATCAAAATGTATTTTGAAATCGATATGGATTTCGAAATCGATATGAATTTCGAATTCGATATGGATTTCGAATTCGAAATGGATTTCGAATTCGATATGGATTACGAATTCGATATGGATTTCGAAATCGATATGGAATTTAAAGTCGAAATTGAATTCGAAATGGTTTTCGCATTCGAAATCCATATCGAATTCGAAATTCATATCGATTTCGAAATCCATATCGATTTCAAAATACACTTTGATATCGAAATCCATATCGAATTCGTAATCCATATCGAATTCAAAGTCCACTTCGAATTCGAAATTCACATCGAATTCGAAGTCCATATCGAATTCGAAACCCATGTCGAATTCGAAATTCATATCGATTTCGAAATCCATATTGATTTCAAAATACATTTTGATATCGAATTCCATATCGAATTCGACATCCATTTTGATATCGAAATCCATTTCGAGTTCAAAATCCATATTGAATTCGAAATCCAATTCGAATTCGAAATCCATACCGATTTCGAATTCCATTTTGATATCGAAATCCATTTCGAATTCAAAATCCATATCGAATTCGAAATCCACTTTGATATCGAAATCCATTTCGAATTCAAAATCCAAATTGAATTCGAAATCCATTTCGTATTCGAAATTCATATTGATTTCGAAATCCATATCGATTTCAAAATCCATTTTGAATTCGAATTCTATTTCGAATACAAAATCCATTTCGATTTCGAATTCCATTTCGACTTCAAATTCCATATCGATTTCGAAATCCATATCGAATTCGAAATCCATATCGAATTCCAAATCCATTTTGATATCGAAATCCATATCGATTTCAAAATACATTTTGATATCGAATTCCATATCGAATTCGTAATCCATATTGAATTCGAATTCCATTTTGATACCGAAATCCATATCGAATTCGAAATCCATATTGATATCGAAATCCATATCGATTTCAAAATCCATTTCTATTTCGAATTCCATTTCGATTTCGAAATCCATTTCGATTTCAAATTCCATTTCGAATGCGAAAGCCATTTCGAATTCAATTTCGACTTTAAATTCCATATCGATTTCGAAATCCATATCGAATTCGTAATCCATATCGAATTCGAAATTCATATCGATTTCGAAATCCATATCGATTTCAAAATACATTTTGATATCGAATTTCATATCGAATTCGAAATCCATATCGAATTCGAAATCCATTTTGATATCGAAATCCATTTCGAATTCAAAATCCATATTGAATTCGAAATCCATATCGATTTCGAATTCCATTTTGATTTCGAATTCCATTTCGAGTACGAAATCCATTTTGAATTCGAATTCCATTTCAAATGCGAAAACCATTTCGAATTCAATTTCGACTTTAAATTCCATATCGATTTCGAAATCCATATCGAATTCGTAATCCATATCGAATTTGAAATCCATTTCGAATTGGAAATCCATTTTGAATTCGAAATTCATAGCGAATTCGAAATCCATATCGAATTCGAAATCCATTTCGAATTTGTAATCCATATCGAATTCGAAATCCATTTCGAATTCGAAATCCATATCGAATTCGAAATCCACATCGAATTCGAAGTCCATATCGAATTCGAAATCCATGTCGAATTCGAAATTCATATCGATTTCGAAATCCATATTGATTTCAAAATACATTTTGATATCGAATTCCATATCGAATTCGACATCCATTTTGATATCGAAATCCATTTCGAGTTCAAAATCCATATTGAATTCGAAATCCAATTCGAATTCGATATCCATACCGATTTCGAATTCGATTTTGATTTCGAAGTCCATTTCGATTACGAATTCCATTTTGAATTCGAATTCCATTTCAAATGCGAAAACCATTTCGAATTCAATTTCGACTTTAAATTCCATATCGAATTCGTAATCCATATCGAATTCCCAATCCATTTCGATTTCGAATTCCATTTCGAATCCGAAATCCGTATTGAAATCAAAAACCATTTCTATATCAAATTCCATTTCGATTTCGAACCCCATATCGAATTCGAATTCCATTTTAATTTGAAATTCCATTTCGATTTCGAAATCCATTTCGATGTCGAATTCCATTTCGATTTCAAATTCCATATCGATTTTGAAATCCATATCGAATTCGTAATCCATATCGAATTCGAAATCCATATCGAATTCGAAATCCATTTCGATTTCGAATTCCATTTCGATTTCGAAATCCATATCGATTTCGAATTCCATTTCGATTTCGAAATCCATATCGATTTCAAAATCCACTTCGATTTCGAAATCCATTTCGATTTCGAATTTCATTTCGATTTCAAATTCCATATCGATTTCAAAATCCATTTCTATTTCAAATTCCATTTCGATTTCGAAATACATATCGAATTCGAATTCCATTTTAATTTCAAATTCCATTTCGGTTTCGAATTTCATATCGATTTCGAAATCCATTACGATTTCAAAATTCGAATTCCATTTTGAGTTCGAAGTAAAAATGGATTTCGAATTCGATATGGATTTCGAATTCGATATGGAATTCGGTATCAAAATGTATTTTGAAATCGATATGGATTTCGAAATCCATATCGAATTCGTAATCCATAGCGAATTCGAAATCCATTTCGAATTCGAAATCCATTTCGAATTCGAAATTCATAGCGAATTCGAAATCCATATCGAATTCGAAATCCATATCGATTTCAAAATACATTTTGATATCGAATTCCATATCGAATTCGAAATCCATTTCGAATTCAAAATCCATTTTGAATTCGAAATCCATATCGAATTCGAAGTCCATATCGAATTCGAAATCCATTTCGAATTCTAAATTCATATCGATTTCAAAATACATTTTGAAATCGAATTCCATATCGAATTCGAAATAAATATCGAATTCCATATCCATATCGAATTCGAAATCCATTTTGATATCGAAATTCATATCGAATTCGAAATCCAAATTGATATCGAAATCCATATCGATTTCAAAATCCATTTCTATTTCGAATTCCATTTCGATTTCGAAATCCATTTCGATTTCAAAATCCATTTTGAATTCGAATTCCATTTCGAATGCCAAAAACCATTTCGAATTCAATTTTGACTTTAAATTCCATATCGATTTCGAAATCCATATTGAATTCGTAATCCATATCGAATTCGAAATCCATTTCGTATTCGAAATCCATATTGAATTCGAAATCCAATTCGAATTCGAAATCCATATCGATTTCGAATTCCATTTTGATTTCGAAGTCCATTTCGAATACGAAATCCATTTCGATTTCGAATTCCATTTCGACTTCAAATTCCATATCGATTTCGAAATTCATATCGAATTCGCAATCCATATCGAATTCGAAATCCATTTCGAATTCGAAATCCATTTCGAATTCGAAATTCATATTGAATTCGAAATCCATATCGAATTCGAAATCCATATCGAATTCAAAATCCATTTCGAATTCGAAATTCATATCGATTTCGAAATCCATATCGATTTCAAAATACATTTTGATATCGAATTCCATATCGAATTCGAAATCCATATCGAATTCCATATCCATATCGAATTCGAATTCCATTTCGATTTCGAAATCCAATTCGAATCCGAAATCCATTTCGATTTCGAATTCCATTTCGATTTCGAAATCCATATCGATTTCAAAATCCATTTTGATATCGAAATCCATTTCGAATTCAAAATCCATATCGAATTCGAAATCCATTTTTACTTCGAACTCAAAATGGAATTCGAATTTTGAAATCGTAATGGATTTCGAAATCGATATGAAATTCGAAACCGAAATGGAATATGGAATTCGATTTCAAAATGTATTTTGAAATCGATATGAATTTAGAATTCGAAATGGATTTCGAATTCGATATGGACTTCGAATTCGATATGGATTTCGAATTCAATATGGATTTTGAATTCGAAATGGATTTCGATATCAAAATGGATTTCGAATTCGATATGGAATTCGATATCAAAATGTATTTTGAAATCGATATGGATTTCGAATTCGATATGGATTTCGAATTCGCTATGAATTTCGAATTCGAAATGGATTTCGAATTCGAAATGGATTTCGAATTCGCTATGGATTACGAATTCGATATGGATTTCGAAATCCATATCGATTTCAAAATACATTTTGATATCGAATTCCATATCGAATTCGAAATCCATATCGAATTCGAAATCATTTTTACTGAACTCAAAATGGAATTCGAATTTTGAAATCGTAATGGATTTCGAAATCGATATGAAATTCGAAACCGAAATGGAATTTGAAATTAAAATGGAATTCGAATTCGATATGTATTTCGAAATCGAAATGGAATTTGAAATGAAATGGATTTTGAAATCGATATGGAATTTGAAATCGAAATGAAATTCGAAATCGAAATGGATTTCGAAATCGAAATGGATTTGAAATCGATATGGATTTCGAAATCGAAATGGAATTCGAAATCGATATGGATTCGAAATCGAAATGGAATTCGAAATCGAAATGGATTTCGAATTCGATATGGATTTCGAATTCGATATGGATTACGAATTCGATATGGATTTCAAAGTCGATATGGAATTTGAAATCGAAATGGAATTCGACATCGAAATGGATTTCGAAATCGAAATGGAATTTCAAATTAAAATGGAATTCGAATTCGATATGGGGTTCGAAATCGAAATGGAATTTGATATAGAAATGGTTTTTGATTTCAATACGGATTTCGGATTCGAAATGGAATTCGAAATCGAAATGGATTGGGAATTCGATATGGATTACGAATTCGATATGGAATTTAAAGTCGAAATTGAATTCGAAATGGTTTTCGCATTTGAAATGGAATTCGAATTCAAAATGGATTTCGTAATCGAAATGGACTTCGAAATCAAAATCGAATTCGAAATCGGTATGGATTTCGAATTCGAATTGGATTTCGAATTCAATATGGATTTTGAACTCGAAATGGATTTCGATATCAAAATGGATGTCGAATTCGATATGGAATTCGATATCAAAATGTATTTTGAAATCAATATGGATTTCGAAATCGATATGAATTTCGAATTCGACATGGATTTCGAATTCGATATGGACTTCGAATTCGATGTGGATTTCGAATTCGATATGGATTTCGAATTCGAAATGGATTTCGAATTCGATATGGATTACAAATTCGAAATGGATTTCGAATTCGATATGGATTTCGAATTCGCTATGAATTTCGAATTCAAAATGGATTTCCAATTCGAAATGGATTTCAAATTCGATATGGATTACGAATTCGATATGGATTTCGAAATCGATATGGAATTTAAAGTCGAAATTGAATTCGAAATGGCTTTCGCATTCGAAATGGAATTTGAAATCGAAATGGATTTCGAAATCGAAATGGAATTCGAAATAGAAATGGATTTTGAAATCGATATGGATTTCGATATCAATATGGATTTCGAATTCGATATGGATTTCGGTATCAAAATGGAATTCGAATTCAATATGGATTACGAATTCGATATGGAATTCGATATCAAAATGTATTTTGAAATCGATATGGATTTCGATATCAAAATGGATTTGGAATTCGATATGGATTTCGAATTCGATATGGATTTCGAAATCGATATGGAATTTGAAGTCGAAATGGAATTCGAAATCGAAATGGATTTTGTATTCGAAATAGAATTCGAATTCAAAATGGATTTTGAAATCGATATGGATTTCGAAATCAATATGAATTTCGAATACGAAATGGATTTCGAATTCAATTTGGATTTTGAATTCGAAATGGATTTCGATATCAAAGTGGATTTCGAATTCGATATGGATTTTGAATTCGAAATGGATTTCGATATCAAAATGGATGTCGAATTCGATATGGAATTCGATATCAAAATGTATTTTGAAATCAATATGGATTTCGAAATCGATATGAATTTCGAATTCGACATGGATTTCGAATTCGATATGGACTTCGAATTCGATGTGGATTTCGAATTCGATATGGATTTCGAATTCGAAATGGATTTCGAATTCGATATGGATTACAAATTCGAAATGGATTTCGAATTCGATATGGATTTCGAATTCGCTATGAATTTCGAATTCAAATGGATTTCAATTCGAAATGGATTTCAAATTCGATATGGATTACGAATTCGATATGGATTTCGAAATCGATATGGAATTTAAAGTCGAAATTGAATTCGAAATGGTTTTCGCATTTGAAATGGAATTCGAATTCAAAATGGATTTCGTACTCGAAATGGAATTCGAAATCAAAATGGAATTCGAAATCGATATGGATTTCGAATTCAATATGGATTTTGAATTCGAAATGGATTTCGATATCAAAATGGATTTCGAATTCGATATGGATTTCGAATTCGATATGGATTTTGAACTCGAAATGGATTTCGATATCAAAATGGATGTCGAATTCGATATGGAATTCGATATCAAAATGTATTTTGAAATCAATATGGATTTCGAAATCGGTATGGATTTCGAATTCGAATTGGATTTCGAATTCAATATGGATTTTGAACTCGAAATGGATTTCGATATCAAAATGGATTCGAATTCGAAATCCATATCGATTTCGAATTCCATTTTGATTTCGAAGTCCATTTCGAATACGAAATCCATTTCGATTTCGAATTCCATTTCGACTTCAAATTCCATATCGATTTCGAAATTCATATCGAATTCGCAATCCATATCGAATTCGAAATCCATTTCGAATTCGAAATCCATTTCGAATTCGAAATTCATATTGAATTCGAAATCCATATCGAATTCGAAATCCATATCGAATTCAAAATCCATTTCGAATTCGAAATTCATATCGATTTCGAAATCCATATCGATTTCAAAATACATTTTGATATCGAATTCCATATCGAATTCGAAATCCATATCGAATTCCATATCCATATCGAATTCGAATTCCATTTCGATTTCGAAATCCAATTCGAATCCGAAATCCATTTCGATTTCGAATTCCATTTCGATTTCGAAATCCATATCGATTTCAAAATCCATTTTGATATCGAAATCCATTTCGAATTCAAAATCCATATCGAATTCGAAATCCATTTTTACTTCGAACTCAAATGGAATTCGAATTTTGAAATCGTAATGGATTTCGAAATCGATATGAAATTCGAAACCGAAATGGAATATGGAATTCGATTTCAAAATGTATTTTGAAATCGATATGAATTTAGAATTCGAAATGGATTTCGAATTCGATATGGACTTCGAATTCGATATGGATTTCGAATTCAATATGGATTTTGAATTCGAAATGGATTTCGATATCAAAATGGATTTCGAATTCGATATGGAATTCGATATCAAAATGTATTTTGAAATCGATATGGATTTCGAATTCGATATGGATTTCGAATTCGCTATGAATTTCGAATTCGAAATGGATTTCGAATTCGAAATGGATTTCGAATTCGCTATGGATTACGAATTCGATATGGATTTCGAAATCAATATCGATTTCAAAATACATTTTGATATCGAATTCCATATCGAATTCGAAATCCATATCGAATTCGAAATCCATTTTTACTTCGAACTCAAAATGGAATTCGAATTTTGAAATCGTAATGGATTTCGAAATCGATATGAAATTCGAAACCGAAATGGAATTTGAAATTAAAATGGAATTCGAATTCGATATGTATTTCGAAATCGAAATGGAATTTGAAATAGAAATGGATTTTGAAATCGATATGGAATTTGAAATCGAAATGAAATTCGAAATCGAAATGGATTTCGAAATCGAAATGGATTTTGAAATCGATATGGATTTCGAAATCGAAATGGAATTCGAAATCGATATGGATTTCGAAATCGAAATGGAATTCGAAATCGAAATGGATTTCGAATTCGATATGGATTTCGAATTCGATATGGATTACGAATTCGATATGGATTTCAAAGTCGATATGGAATTTGAAATCGAATGGAATTCGACATCGAAATGGATTTCGAAATCGAAATGGAATTTCAAATTAAAATGGAATTCGAATTCGATATGGGGTTCGAAATCGAAATGGAATTTGATATAGAAATGGTTTTTGATTTCAATACGGATTTCGGATTCGAAATGGAATTCGAAATCGAAATGGATTGGGAATTCGATATGGATTACGAATTCGATATGGAATTTAAAGTCGAAATTGAATTCGAAATGGTTTTCGCATTTGAAATGGAATTCGAATTCAAAATGGATTTCGTAATCGAAATGGACTTCGAAATCAAAATCGAATTCGAAATCGGTATGGATTTCGAATTCGAATTGGATTTCGAATTCAATATGGATTTTGAACTCGAAATGGATTTCGATATCAAAATGGATGTCGAATTCGATATGGAATTCGATATCAAAATGTATTTTGAAATCAATATGGATTTCGAAATCGATATGAATTTCGAATTCGACATGGATTTCGAATTCGATATGGACTTCGAATTCGATGTGGATTTCGAATTCGATATGGATTTCGAATTCGAAATGGATTTCGAATTCGATATGGATTACAAATTCGAAATGGATTTCGAATTCGATATGGATTTCGAATTCGCTATGAATTTCGAATTCAAAATGGATTTCCAATTCGAAATGGATTTCAAATTCGATATGGATTACGAATTCGATATGGATTTCGAAATCGATATGGAATTTAAAGTCGAAATTGAATTCGAAATGGCTTTCGCATTCGAAATGGAATTTGAAATCGAAATGGATTTCGAAATCGAAATGGAATTCGAAATAGAAATGGATTTTGAAATCGATATGGATTTCGATATCAATATGGATTTCGAATTCGATATGGATTTCGGTATCAAAATGGAATTCGAATTCAATATGGATTACGAATTCGATATGGAATTCGATATCAAAATGTATTTTGAAATCGATATGGATTTCGATATCAAAATGGATTTGGAATTCGATATGGATTTCGAATTCGATATGGATTTCGAAATCGATATGGAATTTGAAGTCGAAATGGAATTCGAAATCGAAATGGATTTTGTATTCGAAATAGAATTCGAATTCAAAATGGATTTTGAAATCGATATGGATTTCGAAATCAATATGAATTTCGAATACGAAATGGATTTCGAATTCAATTTGGATTTTGAATTCGAAATGGATTTCGATATCAAAGTGGATTTCGAATTCGATATGGATTTTGAATTCGAAATGGATTTCGATATCAAAATGGATGTCGAATTCGATATGGAATTCGATATCAAAATGTATTTTGAAATCAATATGGATTTCGAAATCGATATGAATTTCGAATTCGACATGGATTTCGAATTCGATATGGACTTCGAATTCGATGTGGATTTCGAATTCGATATGGATTTCGAATTCGAAATGGATTTCGAATTCGATATGGATTACAAATTCGAAATGGATTTCGAATTCGATATGGATTTCGAATTCGCTATGAATTTCGAATTCAAAATGGATTTCCAATTCGAAATGGATTTCAAATTCGATATGGATTACGAATTCGATATGGATTTCGAAATCGATATGGAATTTAAAGTCGAAATTGAATTCGAAATGGATTTCGCATTTGAAATGGAATTCGAATTCAAAATGGATTTCGTACTCGAAATGGAATTCGAAATCAAAATGGAATTCGAAATCGATATGGATTTCGAATTCAATATGGATTTTGAATTCGAAATGGATTTCGATATCAAAATGGATTTCGAATTCGATATGGATTTCGAATTCGATATGGATTTTGAACTCGAAATGGATTTCGATATCAAAATGGATGTCGAATTCGATATGGAATTCGATATCAAAATGTATTTTGAAATCAATATGGATTTCGAAATCGGTATGGATTTCGAATTCGAATTGGATTTCGAATTCAATATGGATTTTGAACTCGAAATGGATTTCGATATCAAAATGGATGTCGAATTCGATATGGAATTCGATATCAAAATGTATTTTGAAATCAATATGGATTTCGAAATCGATATGAATTTCGAATTCGACATGGATTTCGAATTCGATATGGACTTCGAATTCGATGTGGATTTCGAATTCGATATGGATTTCGAATTCGAAATGGATTTCGAATTCGATATGGATTACAAATTCGAAATGGATTTCGAATTCGATATGGATTTCGAATTCGCTATGAATTTCGAATTCAAAATGGATTTCCAATTCGAAATGGATTTCAAATTCGATATGGATTACGAATTCGATATGGATTTCGAAATCGATATGGAATTTAAAGTCGAAATTGAATTCGAAATGGTTTTCGCATTTGAAATGGAATTCGAATTCAAAATGGATTTCGTACTCGAAATGGAATTCGAAATCAAAATGGAATTCGAAATCGATATGGATTTCGAATTCAATATGGATTTTGAATTCGAAATGGATTTCGATATCAAAATGGATTTCGAATTCGATATGGATTTCGAATTCGATATGAATTTCGATATCAAAATGTATTTTGAAATCGATATGGATTTCGAAATCGATATGAATTTCGAATTCGAAATGGATTTCGAATTCAATATGGATTTTGAATTCGAAATGGATTTCGATATCAAAATGGATTTCGATATCAAAATGTATTTTGAAATCGATATGGATTTCGAAATCGATATGAATTTCGAATTCGAAATGGATTTCGAATTCGAAATGGATTTCGAATTCGATATGGATTACGAATTCGATATGGATTTCGAAATCGATATGGAGTGTAAAGTCGAAATTGAATTCGAAATGGCTTTCGCATTCGAAATGGAATTTGAAATTGAAATGGATTTCGAAATCGAAATGGAATTCGAAATAGAAATGGATTTTGAAATCGATGTGGATTTCGATATCAATATGGATTTCGAATTCGATATGGATTTCGGTATCAAAATGGAATTCGAATTCAATATGGATTACGAATTCGATATGGAATTCGATATCAAAATGCATTTTGAAATCGATATGGATTTCGATATCAAAATGGATTTGGAATTCGATATGGATTTCGAATTCGATATGGATATCGAAATCGATATGGAATTTGAAGTCGAAATGGAATTCGAAATCGAAATGGATTTTGTATTCGAAATAGAATTCGAATTCAAAATGGTTTTTGAAATCGATATGGATTTCGAAATCAATATGAATTTCGAATACGAAATGGATTTCGAATTCAATTTGGATTGTGAATTCGAAATGGATTTCGATATCAAAATGGATTTCGAATTCGATATGGATTTTGAATTCGAAATGGATTTCGATATCAAAATGGATTTCGAATTCGATATCGATTTCGAATTCGATATGGAATTCGATATCAAAATGTATTTTGAAATCGATATGGATTTCGAAATCGATATGAATTTCGAATTCGAAATGGATTTCGAATTCAATATGGATTTTGAATTCGAAATGGATTTCGATATCAAAATGGATTTCGATATCAAAATGTATTTTGAAATCGATATGGATTTCGAAATCGATATGAATTTCGAATTCGAAATGGATTTCGAATTCGATATGGATTTCGAATTCGATATGGATTTCGAATTCGATATGGATTTCGAATTCGATATGAATTTCGAATTTGACATGGATTTCGAATTCGAAATGGATTTCGAATTTGATATGGATTACGAATTCGACATGGATTTCGAAATCGATATGGAATTCAAAATAGAAATGGACTTTGAAATCGATATGGATTTCGATATCAAAATGGATTTCGAATTCGATATGAATATGGAATTCGATATGGATTTCGAATTCGATATAGAATTCGATATCAAATTGTATTTTGAAATCGATATGAATTTCGAAATCGATATGAATTTTGAATTCGAAATGGACTTCGAATTCGAAATGGATTTCGAATTCGATACGGATTACGAATTCGATATGAATTTCGAAATCGATATGAATTTTGAATTCGAAATGGACTTCGAATTCGAAATGGATTTCGAATTCGATATGGATTACGAATTCGATATGGATTTCGAAATCGATATGGAATTTGAAGTCGAAATGGAATTCGAAATCGAAATGGATTTCGTATTCGAAATGGAATTCGAGTTCAAAATGGATTTTGAAATCGAAGTGGATTTTGAAATCGAAATGGAATTCGAAATCGATATGGATTTTGAATTCGAAATGGATTTCGATATTAATATGGATTTCGAATTCGATATGGATTTCGGTATCAAAATGGATTTCGAACTCGATATGGATTTCGATATCGATATGAATTTTGAAATCGAAATGGAATTCAAAATAGAAATGGACTTTGAAATCGATATGGATTTCGATATCAAAATGGATTTCGAATTCGATATGAATATGGAATTCGATATGGATTTCGAATTCGATATGAAATTCGATATCAAAATGTATTTTGAAATCGATATGGATTTCGATATCAAAATGGATTTGGAATTCGATAAGGATTTCGAAATCGATATGGAATTTGAAGTCGAAATGGATATGGAATTCGATATGGATTTCGAATTCGATATGGAATTCGATATCAAAATGTGTTTTGAAATCGATATGGATTTCGAAATCGATATGAATTTCGAATTCGAAATGAATTTCGAATTCGATGTGGATTTCGAATTCGATATGGATTTCGAATTCGATATGGATTTCGAATTCGAAATGGAATTCGAAATCGAAATGGATTTCGTATTCGAAATGGAATTCAAATTCAAAATGTATTTTTAAATAGAAATGGATTTCGAAACCGAAATGGAATTTGAAGTCGAAATGGATATGGAATTCGATATGGATTTCGAATTCGATATGGAATTCGATATCAAAATGTGTTTTGAAATCGATATGGAGTTCGAAATCGATATGAATTTCGAATTCGAAATGGATTTCGAATTCGATGTGGATTTCGAATTCGATATGGATTTCGAATTCGATATGGATTTCGAATTCGAAATGGAATTCGAAATCGAAATGGATTTTGTATTCGAAATGGTATTCAAATTCAAAATGGATTTTTAAATAGAAATGGATTTCGAAACCGAAATGGAATTTGAAATAGAAATAGATTTTGAATTCAATACGGATTTCGGACTCGAATCAAAATGGATTTGGAATTCGATATGGATTTCGAATTCGATATGAATTTCGAAATCGATATGGATTTCGAATTCGATATGGATATGGAATTCGATATGGATTTCGAATTCGATATGGAATTCGATATCAAAATGTGTTTTGAAATCGATATGGATTTCGAAATCGATATGAATTTCGAATTCGAAATGGATTTCGAATTCGATATGGATTTCGAATTCGATATGGATTTCGAATTCGATATGGATTTCGAATTCGATATGAATTTCGAATTCGACATGGATTTCGAATTCGAAATGGATTTCGAATTTGATATGGATTACGTATTCGATATGGATTTCGAAATCGATATGGAATTTAAAGTCGAAATTGAATTCGAAATGGTTTTCGCATTCGAAATGGAATTCGAATTCAAAATGGATTTTTAAATAGAAATGGATTTCGAAACCGAAATGGAATTTGAAATAGAAATGGATTTTGAATTCAATACGGATTTCGGACTCGAATCAAAATGGATTTGGAATTCGATATGGATTTCGAATTCGATATGAATTTCGAAATCGATATGGATTTCGAATTCGATATAGATATGGAATTCGATATGGATTTCGAATTCGATATGGAATTCGATGTCAAAATGTGTTTTGAAATCGATATGGATTTCGAAATCGATATGAATTTCGAATTCGAAATGGATTTCGAATTCGATATGGATTTCGAATTCGATATGGATTTCGAATTCGATATGGATTTCGAATTCGATATGGATTACGAATTCGACATGGATTTCGAAATAGATATGGAATTTAAAGTCGAAATTGAATTCGAAATGGTTTTCGCATTCGAAATGGAATTTGAACTCAAAATGGATTTTGAAATCGAAATGGATTTCGAAATCGAAATGGAATTCAAAATAGAAATGGACTTTGAAATCGATATGGATTTCGATATCAAAATGGATTTCGAATTCGATATGAATATGGAATTCGATATGGATTTCGAATTCGATATGGAATTCGATATCAAATTGTATTTTGAAATCGATATGGATTTCGAAATCGATATGAATTTCGAATTCGAAATGGATTTCGAATTCGATATGGATTTCGAATTCGATATGGATTTCGAATTCGATATGGATTACGAATTCGACATGGATTTCGAAATAGATATGGAATTTAAAGTCGAAATTGAATTCGAAATGGTTTTCGCATTCGAAATGGAATTTGAATTCAAAATGGATTTTGAAATCGAAATGGATTTCGAAATCGAAATGGAATTCAAAATAGAAATGGACTTTGAAATCGATATGGATTTCGATATCAATATGGATTTCGAAATCGAAATGGAATTCGAATTCAATATGGATTTCGAAATCGATATGGAATTTGAAGTCGAAATGGAATTCGAAATCGAATTGGATTTCGAAATTGAAATGGAATTCGAAAGCGAAATGGATTTTTTTTTTAACGTTTTATTTGTTTGTTGGATCTCTTATAAGGCTAACAACAATTTTCTAGGTTTATCTTAATCTAACACATAACCTAACATCTGAAAGATGCTACATTGATCTATGGCCCTGATTAATTACTAGAGGGTTGGGAGGTCGTTTCGTTGAAGACGAGTACTTTCACGTACTCGGGTTAATGATTTGGCCAGGGTATTCGGGTGTGCCTGCAGTTTAGCGGTGTACTTAAGCTGTTGTACCTTTATTTCGGTTATTACGCTAGGAATGTGTAGGTCTTTCTGTACATTTTCATTTCGGATATACCAAGGTGCTCCCGTGATGGTTCTGAGAACCTTGGATTGAGCCCTTTGTATGGTTTCGATGTTGCTCTTGCTTGCGTTTCCCCATAGTGCAGAGCCATATGTCCAGATGGGTTTTAATACAGAGTTGTAGAGGAGAACTTTGAATTCCAGACATAGGGGATATCGTGCGTTGATAAGCCAATGTAGACCGATTGCTTTGAGCTTTAGTTGCTTTTTCTTGGCTTCGATATGCTTACGCCAAGTTAATCTTCTATCGAGGTGAACTCCAAGATATACAACATCGTCGGATTGAGGCACTGGCACATTGTTAAGCGTCAATGATGGGCAGTTTCTTCTATTGAGGGTAAACGTAACGTGTTTGCATTTCTGTTCATTTACACGGATGCGCCAATCTGCTAGCCACTTTTCTACCTCCTTTAGGTGGGTTGCCAGTTGCTCAGCAGCTTTGATCGGACATTTGGAGCGGCTGAGGATAGCCGTGTCATTGGCGAAAGTAGATGTGATGAGTGTAGGGCTTGTTGGTATGTCCGCTGTGTACAAAAGATACAGAGTTGGGCCCAGCACGCTGCCTTGAGGTACACCTGCTTTTGATTCGAAGTCATCAGAGGTGAAGCTATTACATCGTACAGCGAATTTTCTGTTGGACAGATAAGATTCCATTAGCCTGTGTGTATATTGTGGGAGCGTCGCTTTTATTTTATATATTAGGCGGTCAATCCAGACTCGGTCAAAGGCTTGGGCGACATCGAGAAAAATTGCTGTGCAATATTCTTTTTGCTCGAATGCTGTGCGGATCTCTGAGGTGATACGGTTGACTTGTTCAATTGTGCCATGCTTTTCACGGAAGCCAAACTGATGATGAGGGATTATATTTTGGTTAACCAAGATTGTATTTATACGGAGTTGTAGGACTTTTTCAAATAGTTTTGAAAGACTTGGCAATAAACTAATGGGTCTGTATGATGATGGCTGTGTTTTGTCCTTTCCGGGTTTTGGGATCATTATGATTACTGATTTTTTCCAACTTATGGGAAAATGTCCAGTTTTTACTATCGCGTTGAAAAGTTTGCAGATGTAACGCACGGCACAGATCGGGAGTTCTCGGATCATTTTCGGGGTTATTTTGTCATGGCCGGGCGACTTTCTTGGGTTTAGATAGTTTTTAATAATTGCAGAAATTTCCTCCGCTTGGAATTTCGGTTGCTCACTTTCCATTGGGGTGCGCAAGGTGGGGAGCTGAAAAGAGTTTGTTGACGGATTTGGCAGAAAGACCGTTTTTAGATGAGCTGCAAAGATGAGTGCTCTTTCTTCGTCTGAACGGGCCCATTTGCCAGTTGGGCATCGTATAGGTGAAATTATCTCGGCTGGAGCAGTTACGGTTGGATGTGCTTTCCACAGCGGATATTTGGTGCTGCTAGGGGTGAGCTTCTCGATGTACAGCCGCTGTGTCCTTGCTTCTTCCTGCCTAAGCGCCTTTGCTAGAGTTCGCGAAGCTGCCTTTAGGCGTTGTTTTGCTGCCGGAGATCGAGACATTTGCCATTCTCGCCTGAGCCGTCTTTTGTCTGCTAGAAGTAGTTCAATTAGTCGGTTGTTGGACTTGTGTTTTTCCTGCGTGTGGCTGATAATCGGGGTAGAGATATCTGCTGCTTCAATAAGCGTCGACTCTAGTGCAGAGGTGCAAAGCTCGATGTCTTCTTCGTCGTCCAGTTTGGGATTCAGCTCGATATGGGTGCTTATGTATTTTTAAAATCTGAGCCAGTTTGTTTTCCAATTTGTTAGCCCGAGTGGGTGCTTTATTATTTGTGGTTGTGTTAATATAGTGAAAACTACTGGCGAGTGGTCCGATGACAATTCTGCTAGTGACTCTGCCGTTATCAAATTGTGCGCAATTCCTCTGGTGATTGCAAAGTCTATTAGATCTGGGAGCTTGCGTGGATCTGCTGGCCAGTACGTGGGCTTATTCGGTGAGGCATAGCCCATTTTGTTTGCTGGGTTGATGATTGTGTTATACAGCTGTTTGCCTTTTGGATTTACCAGGCGGGATCCCCAATGAGGGTGCTTGGCGTTGTAGTCTCCTGCAGCAATAAATCGTACTCCGAGTGTATTGAAGAAATCAGTAAACTCTATTTCAGAGATTGAGAATCGTGGTGGGCAGTAAAGTGCAGCCACGGTTGTATTGCCGAAAGTGGTTTGGACACTTATTGAAGTTGCTTGTAGGTGTTGTTTGGCAAATCCATTGTGCAGACAGTGTTTAATCCGGTTTTTAATTAGGATACCAGTTCCTCCGTGAGCCTTGCCGTCTGGGTGATTTGTTGCGTAGAATACATATTTGGGTATTTGAAAGTTATTTTTGTTTGTGAGGTGTGTTTCTGATAGCAGCATAATATCAATATCATTTGAGTCCAGAAACAGTGACAATTCTTGTTTGTGCTTGGAAATGCCGTTTGCATTCCAGAGGCCTATATGTAGTGCTGACTATATTTGTTATTGTCCAAAAGCTTTTGAATAAGCAAGTTCTGATTCCGCATCAGTTCCTGCATGCAATCTTGCATGAACGTCATGAAATTTGTCATGTTTTGGTTGAGCGAGATTAACAATGTTTCGATCCCGTTGGGGTTCTGGCCAAGTACGGATGGACTTGGGGCCGCGTTAGATTGAATGGAAGCGGGATCTATTGTTTGAGTGGGCTGTGCATTTCCGTTGCGTAGCACGCTTGCAAAAGTTACTCCAGGAGTAGTTGATATTGGGGTGGCTGATGACCTTACAGCTCTTGAGAAGAATATTCCCGGTGTTGTTTGAGAGGGAATTAGTGTCGAGCCCGTTGATTTCTTCGCGTTGAGGCGGGCCTTGAGTTCCTTATAAACGGGGCATCCTCTGTAGTTCGCTGTGTGATTACCACCACAATTGCCGCACTTCCTTGTATTTGTATTTGATTTGTCATCGGTGCAGACACAATCTTTTTGAGTTTGTCCACAGCCAACGCAAACTGGGCGAAGGCTGCAGAAGGACTTTGTGTGCCCAAACTCCTGGCAATTAGAGCATTGTACCGGGTGTGTCCTCTTATGCGGCTCTTCGACAGTAATTCTGCGATGTAGCAGAAGTTGAAGATTGTAAATAGGGTGCACTGTGTTGGGTTTAAGTTTTTTATCACATGTGGGCTGTAACTCCACTTTGAATAGAGGTTGCGGCACTTTATTTCTGTTCAGTATGTTTGAGACGGACTTTACCTCAAAGCCCTTCTCTTCCAATGCTTCAACTATTTCCTGAGTCGGAACCGTTGGTTCAATGCCTTTGATCACCGCTTGAAGGCCTTTGGCACTCTTTAGTTGGAATGTGTAGAAATTCACACTTTCCTTACTAAAGTACTTTTCAATAGTACGATAGAATTCTTCACTTTTGGCTTGAACTTTGGTCTCTTTCCATTTCATTTCGAATTCAATTTCGACTTTAAATTTCATATCGATTTCGAAATCCATATCGAATTCGTAATCCATATCAAATTCGAAATCCATTTCGAATTCGAAATCCATGTCGATTTCGAAATCCATATCGAATTCGAAATGGATTTCGAAATCCATTTCGAATTCGAAATTCATATCGATTTCGAAATCCATTTCGATTTTGAATTCCATTTCGATTTCGAAATCCATTACGATTTCAAAATACATTTTGAATTCGAAATCCATTTTGAATTTGAAATCCATATCGAATTCGAATTCCATTTTAATTTCAAATTCCATTTCGATTTCGAATTCCATTTCGATTTCGAAATCCATATCGAAATCGTAATCCATATCGAATTCGAAATCCATTCCGAATTCGAAATTCATATCGAATTCGAAATCCATATCGAATTCGAATTCCATTTCGATTTCGAAATCCATTTCGATTTTGAATTCCATTTCGATTTCGAAATCCATTACGATTTCAAAATACATTTTGAATTCGAAATCCATTTTGAATTCGAAATCCATATCGAATTCGAATTCCATTTTAATTTCAAATTCCATTTCGATTTCGAATTTCATTTCGATTTCGAAATCCATTACGATTTCAAAATCCATTTTGAATTCGAAATCCATTTCGAATTCGAAATCCGTATCGATTTCGAACTCCATTTCGATTTCGAAATCCATTTTGAATTCGAAATCCATTTTGAATTCGAAATCCATTTCGAATTCGAAATCCATATCTAATTCGAAATCCATATCGAAATCAAAATCCATTTCGATTTCGAATTCCATTTCGATTTCAACGTCCATACGATTTCGAAATCCATTTTGAATTCGAAATCCATTTCCAATTCGAATTCCATATCGATTTCGAACTCCATTTCGATTTTGAAACCCATTACGATTTCAAAATCCATTTTGAATTCGAAATCCATTTTGAATTCGAAATCCATTTCGTATTCGAAATTCATATCGAATTCGAAATCCATATTGATATCGAAATCCATTTCGATTTCGAATTCCATTTCGATTTGAAATTTAATATCGAATTCGAAATCCATATCGAATTAGAATTCCATTTTAATTTCGATTTCGAATTTCATTACGATTTCAAAATCCATTTTGAATTCGAAATCCATATCGATTTCGAACTCCATTTCGATTTCGAAATCCATTACGATTTTAAAATCCATTTTGAAATCGAATTCCTTATCGAATTCGAAATCCATATCGAATTCGAAATCCATTTCGAATTCAAAATCAATCGATATCAAATTCCTTATCGATTTCGAATTCCATTTGGATTTCAAAATCCATATCGAATTCGAAATCCATATCGAATTCGAAATCCATTTCGATTTCGAATTCCATTTCGATTTCGAAATCCATTTCGATTTTGAATTCCATTTCGACTTCAAATTCCATATCGATTTCGAAATCCATATTGAATTCGAATTCCATTTCGATTTCGAAATCCATATCGATATCGAAATCCATATCGAATTCGAAATCTATTTTGATACCGAAATCCATATCGAATTCGAAATCCGTATTGATATCGAAATCCATAGCGAATTCGAAATCCATATTGAATTGGAATTCCATTTCGATTTCGAAATCCATTTCGAATTCAAAATCTATTTCGACATCGAATTCCTTATCGAATTCGAAATCCATATCGAATTCGAAATCCATTTCGAATTCAAAATCAATCGATATCAAATTCCTTATCGATTTCGAATTCCATTTGGATTTCAAAATCCATATCGAATTCGAAATCCATATCGAATTCGAAATCCATTTCGATTTCGATTTCCATTTCGAAATCCATTTCGATTTCGAATTCCATTTCGAAATCCATCTTGATATCGAAATCCATATCGAATTCGAAATCCAAATCGAATTCGAAATTCACATCGATTTCAAAATCCATATCGATTTCAAAATCCATTTCGATTTCGAAATACATTTCGAATCCGAAATCTGTATTGAAATCAAAATCCATTTCTATTGCAAATTCCATTTCGATTTCGAAATCCATTTCGATTTCGAATTCCATATCGATCCGAATCCGAAATCCGTATTGAATTCAAAATCCATTTCTATTTCAAATTCCATTTCGGTTTCGAAATCCATTTCGATTTAAAAATCCATTTTGAATTCGAAATCCATATCGAATTCCAAATCCATTTCGTATTCGAAATTCATATCGAATTCGAAATCCATATTGATATCGAAATCCATTTCGATTTCGAATTCCATTTCGATTTGAAATTTAATATCGAATTCGAAATCCATATCGAATTAGAATTCCATTTTAATTTCGATTTCGAATTTCATTACGATTTCAAAATCCATTTTGAATTCGAAATCCATTTTGATTTCGAAATCCATATTGATATCGAAATCCATATCGATTTCAAAATCCATTTCCATTTCGAATTTCATTTTGATTTCGAAATCCATTTCGCTTTCGAATTCCATTTCGATTTCGAAATCCAATTCGAATCCGAAATCCGTATTGAAATCAAAATCCATTTCTATTGCAAATTCCATTTCGATTTCGAAATCCATTTCGATTTCGAAATCCATTCGACTGTCACCGCGATCGGACGTACTTTTTATTGCACTCCGCGAGTTCTTCGGTGTCAGCGCAATAAAACAACACTAAAACAACAAAGTGACAGGGCTCTCTGTCGCCACAGAGACGCCCAACTATAATTATATTGTTATTTGTATCTACAAATAGCAATACTTAGTAAATAACTAAATTTACTAGTAATGCCAACGCGTCAAGAGATTAACTCGGGCCCTTCTTCACTAGACTCTCGCCAGCAGAAACTACAAGAACAAATTCTTCACCAACAAAACGAGCGTCGGCTCTCTGTGCAACGTAACAATGCGTATTTCTCAGTAGTATCTCCAACTACCACAACTACAACGAGTACGAGCAAATTGCTTACACCAACCAGCAACAACAATTTGTCTTGGAGCGCCCAATGCGCTTCACCGTCAAATTCGCTGACACCTGAAGTGTTAATTGGGTCATCGGGTTCGCCGACCGCCGTTAGCGCGCTCACAACAACAACAATTGCAGCTACTGCTCCAACAACAACTCTAACAGCAGCAACGTCTGCAATACCTTCGATCACCGTCCAGCAGACTACCTCAACAAAATCTGCCCATCCAGTGACGATGAATCCAAAGTCACCTGTTCAGACTGGTATGGACAGATACATTAATATAAACAAGCGAAAGCTTAGCCCTCAGACAAAAAGGGGCAACACTCCCAAGATGTCGAAAAACAACATTGTTGAACAAAAAGCATTGGAAAGCAATAGATTCCAAATATTGGCAAATCAGCCGGAATCTCAAGAAGGAGATTCCCAAATTAAACCCTCTGTAGCCAAGCCACCACCATTCTATATCCGTGGTGCAAACTGCACTTCTTTGGTGCCGAAATTGGTAGCGCTAGTTGGTCAAAACAACTTTTATGTGACACCACTCAATAGGGGTAACATAAAAGAGACCAAAGTTCAAGCCAAAAGTGAAGAATTCTATCGTACTATTGAAAAGCACTTTAGAAAGGAAAGTGTGAATTTCTACACATTCCAACTAAAGAGTGCCAAAGGCCTTCAAGCGGTGATCAAAGGCATTGAACCAACGGTTCCGACTCAGGAAATAGTTGAAGCATTGGAAGAGAAGGGCTTTGAGGTAAAGTCCGTCTCAAACATACTGAACAGAAATAAAGTGCCGCAACCTCTATTCAAAGTGGAGTTACAGCCCACATGTGATAAAAAACTTAAACCCAACACAGTGCACCCTATTTACAATCTTCAACTTCTGCTACATCGCAGAATTACTGTCGAAGAGCCGCATAAGAGGACACACCCGGTACAATGCACTAATTGCCAGGAGTTTGGGCACACAAAGTCCTTCTGCAGCCTTCGCCCAGTTTGCGTTGGCTGTGGACAAACTCAAAAAGATTGTGTCTGCACCGATGACAAATCAAATACAAATACAAGGAAGTGCGGCAATTGTGGTGGTAATCACACAGCGAACTACAGAGGATGCCCCGTTTATAAGGAACTCAAGGCCCGCCTCAACGCGAAGAAATCAACGGGCTCGACACTAATTCCCTCTCAAACAACACCGGGAATATTCTTCTCAAGAGCTGTAAGGTCATCAGCCACCCCAATATCAACTACTCCTGGAGGAACTTTTGCAAGCGTGCTACGCAACGGAAATGCACAGCCCACTCAAACAATAGATCCCGCTTCCATTCAATCTAACGCGGCCCCAAGTCCATCCGTACTTGGCCAGAACCCCAACGGGATCGAAACATTGTTAATCTCGCTCAACCAAAACATGACAAATTTCATGACGTTCATGCAAGATTGCATGCAGGAACTGATGCGGAATCAGAACTTGCTTATTCAAAAGCTTTTGGACAATAACAAATATAGTTAGCACTACATATAGGCCTCTGGAATGCAAACGGCATTTCCAAGCACGAACAAGAATTGTCACTGTTTCTGGACTCAAATGATATTGATATTATGCTGCTATCAGAAACACACCTCACAAACAAAAATAACTTTCAAATACCCAAATATGTATTCTACGCAACAAATCACCCAGACGGCAAGGCTCACGGAGGAACTGGTATCCTAATTAAAAACCGGATTAAACACTGTCTGCACAATGGATTTGCCAAACAACACCTACAAGCAACTTCAATAAGTGTCCAAACCACTTTCGGCAATACAACCGTGGCTGCACTTTACTGCCCACCACGATTCTCAATCTCTGAAATAGAGTTTACTGATTTCTTCAATACACTCGGAGTACGATTTATTGCTGCAGGAGACTACAACGCCAAGCACCCTCATTGGGGATCCCGCCTGGTAAATCCAAAAGGCAAACAGCTGTATAACACAATCATCAACCCAGCAAACAAAATGGGCTATGCCTCACCGAATAAGCCCACGTACTGGCCAGCAGATCCACGCAAGCTCGATTATTCGATATGGATTTCGAAATCGATATGAAATTTAAAGTCGAAATTGAATTCGAAATGGTTTTCGCATTCGAAATGGAATTCGAATTCAAAATGGATTTTTAAATAGAAATGGATTTCGAAACCGAAATGGAATTTGAAATAGAAATAGATTTTGAATTCAATACGGATTTCGGACTCGAATCAAAATGGATTTGGAATTCGATATGGATTTCGAATTCGATATGAATTTCGAAATCAATATGGATTTCGAATTCGATATGGATATGGAATTCGATATGGATTTCGAATTCGATATGGAATTCGATATCAAAATGTGTTTTGAAATCGATATGGATTTCGAAATCGATATGAATTTCGAATTCGAAATGGATTTCGAATTCGATATGGATTTCGAATTCGATATGAATTTCGAATTCGACATGGATTTCGAATTCGAAATGGATTTCGAATTTGATATGGATTACGAATTCGATATGGATTTCGAAATCGATATGAAATTTAAAGTCGAAATTGAATTCGGAATGGTTTTCGCATTCGAAATGGAATTCGAATTCAAAATGGATTTTTAAATAGAAATGGATTTCGAAACCGAAATGGAATTTGAAATAGAAATGGACTTTGAATTCAATACGGATTTCGGACTCGAATCAAAATGGATTTGGAATTCGATATGGATTTCGAATTCGATATGAATTTCGAAATCGATATGGATTTCGCATTCGATATAAATATGGAATTCGATATGGATTTCGAATTCGATATGGAATTCGATGTCAAAATGTGTTTTGAAATCGATATGGATTTCGAAATCGATATGAATTTCGAATTCAAAATGGATTTTGAAATCGTAATGGATTTCGAAATCGAAATGAAATTCGAAATCGAAATGGAATTTGAAATTAAAATGGAATTCGAATTCGATATGGATTTCGAATTCAAAATGGATTTCGAATTCAAAATGTATTTTGAAATCGTAATGGATTTCGAAATCGAAATGGAATTCAAAATCGAAATGGATTTCGAAATCGAAATGGAATTCGAATTCGATATGGATTTCGAATTCGATATGAATTTCGAATTCGGAATGGATTTCGAATTCGATATGGATTACGATTTCGATATGGATTTCGAAATCGAAATGGAATTCGAAATCGAAATGGAATTTGAAATTAAAATGGAATTCGAATTCGATATGGGTTTCAAATTCAAAATGGATTTCGAATTCAAAATGTATTTTGAAATCGTAATGGATTTCGAAATCGAAATGGAATTCAAAATCGAAATGGATTTCGAAATCGATATGAATTTCGAATTCGAAATGGATTTCGAAATCCATTTCGAATTCGATATGGATTTCGAAATCGACATGGATTTCGAATTCGAAATGGATTTCGAATTTGATATGGATTACGAATTCGATATGGATTTCGAAATCGATATGAAATTTAAAGTCGAAATTGAATTCGAAATGAAATGGAAAGAGACCAAAGTTCAAGCCAAAAGTGAAGAATTCTATCGTACTATTGAAAAGTACTTTAGTAAGGAAAGTGTGAATTTCTACACATTCCAACTAAAGAGTGCCAAAGGCCTTCAAGCGGTGATCAAAGGCATTGAACCAACGGTTCCGACTCAGGAAATAGTTGAAGCATTGGAAGAGAAGGGCTTTGAGGTAAAGTCCGTCTCAAACATACTGAACAGAAATAAAGTGCCGCAACCTCTATTCAAAGTGGAGTTACAGCCCACATGTGATAAAAAACTTAAACCCAACACAGTGCACCCTATTTACAATCTTCAACTTCTGCTACATCGCAGAATTACTGTCGAAGAGCCGCATAAGAGGACACACCCGGTACAATGCACTAATTGCCAGGAGTTTGGGCACACAAAGTCCTTCTGCAGCCTTCGCCCAGTTTGCGTTGGCTGTGGACAAACTCAAAAAGATTGTGTCTGCACCGATGACAAATCAAATACAAATACAAGGAAGTGCGGCAATTGTGGTGGTAATCACACAGCGAACTACAGAGGATGCCCCGTTTATAAGGAACTCAAGGCCCGCCTCAACGCGAAGAAATCAACGGGCTCGACACTAATTCCCTCTCAAACAACACCGGGAATATTCTTCTCAAGAGCTGTAAGGTCATCAGCCACCCCAATATCAACTACTCCTGGAGGAACTTTTGCAAGCGTGCTACGCAACGGAAATGCACAGCCCACTCAAACAATAGATCCCGCTTCCATTCAATCTAACGCGGCCCCAAGTCCATCCGTACTTGGCCAGAACCCCAACGGGATCGAAACATTGTTAATCTCGCTCAACCAAAACATGACAAATTTCATGACGTTCATGCAAGATTGCATGCAGGAACTGATGCGGAATCAGAACTTGCTTATTCAAAAGCTTTTGGACAATAACAAATATAGTCAGCACTACATATAGGCCTCTGGAATGCAAACGGCATTTCCAAGCACAAACAAGAATTGTCACTGTTTCTGGACTCAAATGATATTGATATTATGCTGCTATCAGAAACACACCTCACAAACAAAAATAACTTTCAAATACCCAAATATGTATTCTACGCAACAAATCACCCAGACGGCAAGGCTCACGGAGGAACTGGTATCCTAATTAAAAACCGGATTAAACACTGTCTGCACAATGGATTTGCCAAACAACACCTACAAGCAACTTCAATAAGTGTCCAAACCACTTTCGGCAATACAACCGTGGCTGCACTTTACTGCCCACCACGATTCTCAATCTCTGAAATAGAGTTTACTGATTTCTTCAATACACTCGGAGTACGATTTATTGCTGCAGGAGACTACAACGCCAAGCACCCTCATTGGGGATCCCGCCTGGTAAATCCAAAAGGCAAACAGCTGTATAACACAATCATCAACCCAGCAAACAAAATGGGCTATGCCTCACCGAATAAGCCCACGTACTGGCCAGCAGATCCACGCAAGCTCGATTATTCGATATGGATTTCGAAATCGATATGAAATTTAAAGTCGAAATTGAATTCGAAATGGTTTTCGCATTCGAAATGGAATTCGAATTCAAAATGGATTTTTAAATAGAAATGGATTTCGAAACCGAAATGGAATTTGAAATAGAAATAGATTTTGAATTCAATACGGATTTCGGACTCGAATCAAAATGGATTTGGAATTCGATATGGATTTCGAATTCGAAATGGATTTCGAATTCGATATGGATTTCGAATTCGATATGGATTTCGAATTCGATATGGATTTCGAATTCGATATGGATTTCGAATTCGATATGAATTTCGAATTCGACATGGATTTCGAATTCGAAATGGATTTCGAATTTGATATGGATTACGAATTCGATATGGATTTCGAAATCGATATGGAATTTAAAGTCGAAATTGAATTCGAAATGGTTTTCGCATTCGAAATGGAATTCGAATTCAAAATGGATTTCGAATTCGAAATGGATTTCGAATTCGATATGGATTGCGAATTCGATATGGATTTCGAATTCGGTATGGATTTCGAATTCGATATGAATTTCGAATTCGAAATGGATGTCGAATTCGATATGGATTACGAATTCGATATGGATTTCGAAATCGATATGGAATTTAAAGTCGAAATTGAATTCGAAATGGTTTTCGCATTCGAAATGGAATTCGAATTCAAAATGGATTTTGAAATCGAAATGGATTTCGAAATCGAAATGGAATTCGATATCAAAATGTGTTTTGAAATCGATATGGATTTCGAAATCGATATGAATTTCGAATTCGAAATGGATTTCGAATTCGATATGGATTTCGAATTCGATATGGATTTCGAATTCGATATGGATTTCGAATTCGATATGGATTTCGAAATCGAAATGGATTTCGTATTCGAAATGGAATTCGAATTCAAAATGGATTTTGAAATAGAAATGGATTTCGAAACCGAAATGGAATTTGAAATAGAAATGGATTTTGAATTCAATACGGATTTCGGACTCGAATCAAAATGGATTTGGAATTCGATATGGATTTCGAATTCGATATGAATTTCGAAATCGATATGGATTTCGAATTCGATATGAATATGGAATTCGATATGGATTTCGAATTCGATATGGAATTCGATATCAAAATGTGTTTTGAAGTCGATATGAATTTCGAAATCGATATGAATTTCGAATTCGAAATGGATTTCGAATTCGATATGGATTTCGAATTCGATATGGATTTCGAATTCGATATGGATTTCGAATTCGAAATGGAATTCGAAATCGAAATGGATTTCGTATTCGAAATGGAATTCGAATTCAAAATGGATTTTTAAATAGAAATGGATTTCGAAACCGAAATGGAATTTGAAATAGAAATGGATTTTGAATTCAATACGGATTTCGGACTCGAATGAAAATGGATTTGAAATTCGATATGGATTTCGAATTCGATATGAATTTCGAAATCGATATGGATTTCGAATTCGATATGGATATGGAATTCGATATGGAATTCGATATCAAAATGTGTTTTGAAATCGATATGGATTTCGAATTCGATATGGATATGGAATTCGATATGGAATTCGATATCAAAATGTGTTTTGAAATCGATATGGATTTCGAAATCGATATGAATTTCGAATTCGAAATGGATTTCGAATTCGATATGGATTTCGAATTCGATATGGATTTCGAATTCGATATGGATTTCGAATTCGATATGAATTTCAAATTCGACATGGATTTCGAATTCGGAATGGATTTCGAATTTGATATGGATTACGAATTCGATATGGATTTCGAAATCGATATGGAATTTAAAGTCGAAATTGAATTCGAAATGGTTTTCGCATTCGAAATGGAATTCGAATTTTTTTTTTTTTTTTTTTTTTTTTTTTTTTTACGCGCGGATCCCATCGGGTGCACTAAGTGCCCACAACCTCCCGCCCAACCGACCGAGGGGCGCAAACCGCATGACGTACGGCACGAGTCGCGGGGAACAGTTGACAAAAAACAGACAAATAACGAAAGCTACAGCTATTTACGTGCTAAGTAGGAAATGATAGAAGATTTTAGTACTGATAAAGAGAGCTCTGGGCTGATCACACGATAAAGTCGATTATAATCAGCCGACAGGACTCGAAATGGATTATGCAATGCATAGTTAGTAGTACAGTGTGCAAGGGATAAGGGAATATAGTTTCTAGTAGGTCTAGATGGTACAAAAAGATCTACTTGGTGTAATAACTCAGGCGAGTCAATATCACCAATTAGGAGCTTGTGCATAAAGATAACACCAAGCATTATTCTACGGTTAGTAAGAGAAGGAAGGTTAATTAAAAGAAGTCTACTAGAGTACGATGGCAGGTTGACATTGCGATCCCAGTTAAGACCACGAAGAGCAAAAAGCAGAAATTGTTTTTGAATAGATTCAATTCTAATTTGGTGTGACTCATATTGAGGAGACCATATGCATGATCCGTACTCCAAAATAGGGCGGACCAAAGAGGTATAGAGAATTTTGGTAGTGTAAGGATCGTCGAATTCTTTCGACCATCTTTTAACAAAACCAAGAACGCCTGTGGCTTTAGCGATTATCGTAGAGATATGGGAGTTGAAGGTTAATTTACGATCCATGAGTACACCTAAATCATTCATTTCATCAAGGCGTTCTAATGGAGTGTTGTTCAAGGAATATGTCATCATCTGAGGAGAGGTCCTATAGAACGACATTACCTTGCACTTAGTGGTGTTTAAGTTTAAAAGATTGTGCTGACACCAACACTGAAAATTATTAAGATCAGCTTGCAATCTACTGGACGAAACCATATTGCTATAGCTAAGGCAAAGCTTAACATCGTCAGCATACATGAGCACATGTGAATAATGCAAGACGGAAGGAAGATCATTTATGAAAAGGGTGAACAGCAACGGACCAAGATGACTACCCTGGGGCACCCCCGAAGTCACATTGATGCATCTGGAAAAGGAAGACTTAAATAAGACCTTTTGTGTTCTACTTGTCAGATACTCACGAATCCAACGGAGTAGAATATTTGGGAAACCAATTGCATTTAACTTTATAAGCAATAACTTATGGTTAACAGAGTCAAAAGCCTTACTGAAATCTGTATATATGACATCAGTTTGCTTTGCACTTTCAAATCCTTTGATCGTCCTAGATGTAAATTCTAAAAGGTTAGTGGTTGTGGATCTACGTTTCACGAAACCGTGTTGGGCTGGTGAAATTATAGAACTACAAAAATGCTGCAATTGAAAAGTTACAATTTTTTCAAAAGCTTTTGGGATAGCGGACAACTTGGAAATACCCCTATAGTTAGAAACATCAGACTTACTACCTGTCTACGTCACCAATGACGTAGAGAGCGAGAGAGCGAGACGGGAGTGGTGAGCGGCGGAGCTTTCACCACGGCCTGTAATGCTGTAACCTGTAATGCTGTAATGTTAAGTTAATTTAATCTGCTTTATAACGTGTAAATGAAAAGACGTGAATACATATACATATCTGTGAAGTGAATTACTCTTGGAGTTTTCAACAATTATTTCTGGGGAAGAAAAGAAGGAAGACATCCGCCCTCCTACAAACATTTTGGTCCTTCGAGCCGGATCCTCACTCAGAAGGAAGTTTTTTCTAAGATCAGGCCGATCTATTGACGCCGGCTCGCATCGGTGGATTTTTCATCAACGCTGCAAAGAAAGTTAAGTGAAAACTTTTATTTGAAGTCCACATAAGGTGGCAGTGTAAATGTTGTCCGATTGCATGATTTATCACATAAGGTGTTAAATCAGGCAGCACTTCATTTACACTCATTAAATGACATAAGGTCATTTTTTATTCTCCTTCATTCCTTTTTCCTTTTGTACTTTGTACTGCTTTCCGACGCAGCCATCTTTTTTTCCAATCCCAGTTATGTATGTACATATGTAAATGTACATATGAACAGTTCCATGATCATTTTTTCCTACATCAACTGTTCACACATTCCATTCCTTCCAAGAAACGTACATATGTGCATACATAACTAAGTACATAAGGTACTTCCATACATACATACATACATACATATCTAAGTACATAAGGTACTTCCATACATACATACATATCTCCACCAACAAAAAATATATGTGCATTCAATATCAAACTTACCGTGTGTCGCCGTTTCCAATTTCCAACAAGTGAAGTGAACACTCCTCCGCGAGAAAAAATTTGTGCTGTGACATCCTAAAATGCGAACAAGAAAACATTTAGTGAAAATTAATTAAATTCGCGAGAAAATAATTTAACTTACGTTTGTTTACATTTTGAGTCACACATATGTACGCACATACACGAATGTTCCGATTGTTCACCATTCCTACACTTGTTATCGGCTCCAGTTTCAAGGTTTACACGACGGCAATTTATTTTTTCGGCAACGCGAAACGAATGCGAAATTAAAGCGAACGCCCAATAAAATAATTTCGCACTCGCACTGTTTTCGCGATCCGAATTTAATAAATCCGAGCTTGCGTGTAATATTTAATGCACATATTTTTTTTTCCAATACACATATTTCATCCATAATAAATATATTTTACATATTCCATAATATATTTTATAACATTCCGTACTCACATATACACACAATATATTTTATACATTCCACATACAAAATATATTTACACACATATCACATACCCACATACATAATATTCCATATACATACAATATATTTTATACATTCCACATACAAATATAATTACACACACATAAATCCTAACACATACTTATAATTTCTCCGACATTTAATTTACACAAACGCATTTACATAATTATTATTTTTTGGTGCAGGATTCCGAAAATAAAAAAAAACAAATAAAACATTGAAACATTTCATCAAAAAAAAGATTTTCTAATTAAGTGAATTAATTCCGGATTTTCGCCTTCGTGTTGTTTGTTCATTAAAATTTGAAATTCGCGCATAAGAAAATTTTGTAAAACCGTCTCCAACGCTACAGCCGAGTCGTTTTTTTTCCTGTGAGATTTGCCTATTTTTGTTTCAAAAATTTGTGACTAATCTTTTGTAAACGACTTTAAGGTTTATTGACTGTATTTGTATTTCTACCGAGAACATAAAGAAAAAGAAAAATCCATTCCAAGCTAACATCGGAAGAAATACAACGTACAGTTTAGATTTTTTTTGCAATTTTTTCTTTTTTTTTCGCGCAAACAGCAACACGTGGTCGTCTATCCTTTTTCGACCCAAGTTCACAAATAAGAAAATTTTTATTAACGGATAACCACCAGTAAAATTTTTATGTGCATTTGTGTAAACCCGATTTATTGATATACATTCACCTACAATTTTGTCAAATAAAATATACAGTCCACGTTTCGAAAAATTCCTACAAATATAAAGTTCAACATTTCAAAAATTCTTTCATCGTCGACAATTCCACAGTGGTTATAAAGCCAAGTTCTTCAATTACTGCGAAGATTATTATACCCGATTCAAGTTCCAATTGCTTCGACATTTTCTACAATTCTTTTTACATTTTTTCGATTTTCAATTTTCAATTCTCCAATTCCTGTTGTCGTCTAGCAACGGTCAAAAAAAACTGCGTTTTAGATTATGCCAATCGAGCAACCCAAGACTAGCGCTAAGTCAACTCGGCTCACTGTTCCTCCACGTTCTGCATCGCCTGCGACCCCGACATCAAAACCAAGAATTCTCGCTTCTCCTGCGACAATTAAACGACATCCAAGTTCTGCCAGAAGTGAGTCTTCGGCACTCAAGGGTCAGAGCCACGGCATTCAACGAGCTTCATCTGAGCCCAGATTGTCGTCTCCGAAAACTTCCCGAGCGTCAAGCCCATCTAAGTTAGAAACTGCGAAGCCAGTCCCGCACATCACCGTGTCCGCACCTTCAGTCTCTACTCGTTCTGAAACGCAGAGACGTATTCGGGTCTCCAACATGGCTTTGGCTGATTTTATAGCTGCCAGTGATCGTATCAGCCGTTTCCAGGATATGATCACCACCCCGACTGAGAATGCAGTCACAATCTCCACACTGAAGATCCGACAGGATCATATTCGCTCCTTATGGGCAACAGCCGAACAAGAGTATGTTCGGTGTTCCAAAAGTATTCGGCAAGATGGTGATGCTGCAGATATTTCGACTCTAGAAGCAAAATATGCTTATTGCTATGATGTTTATGAACGTTGCGCGTCTCTACTTACAGAATCCATTGACAAAGCATCCATTCCAGCGCAGTTGCCAGTTCCTAGCGTTGCTTCGAGAGGCTGTAATCTTCCGCCATGTGACACAGAAATCTTTAGCGGGGATTTTTTGCGTTGGCCTACATTTCGAGACCTTTTCACCGCTGTCTACATAGACAATCCGCGGTTAACACCTGTCGAAAAGTTATTCCATTTGAATTCTAAAACACGAGGTGATGCCAAGGCTCTAGTGGCTAAGTCTCCACTTACCAATGATGGTTTTGAATCAGCTTGGGAAGCCCTCTGTGAGCGGTTTGAGAATCCAAGACTCCTTGTCAATAGTCAGCTCAAGGTCCTGTTCGGCTTAATGCCCATTCCTACCGAGTCCGTCACATCGCTGAGAACGATGCTGAACACTTTCCAAGGATGCTTGCTAGCATTAAATCTCCACGGCGTCGACACATCTACTTGGGACAGCATGCTCGTTTTTTGGGCTAGCTCCAAGCTGCCCAAGGTTACCCGAGCTATGTGGGAGCAGTCTCTCCAAAATAAACGAGATATCCCATGTTGGTCCGAATTAAATGCGTTTCTAGAGGATCGCGTCCTTACGTTGGAATCACTGGAAGATTCAATGACTGTGAGTTGTCAGCCATCGACCAGTCAATTTGTCCGAAAGGAAACCCAGAGGAATATAAAGACCTTCAAAACCAAGGTCTCGGTGGGATCGTCCACATGTAAGGTGTGTGCTAAGGAGAATCATCCAATCCGTCTGTGTCCTCGTTTTCTCCAAATGTCCATCAATGATAGAGTCACACAGATTAGGCAACTCAAATTATGCCTCAATTGTTTCGCACGTCAGCATCAACTAAAAGAATGTCCAAGTGCACATAATTGCTTCACGTGCAACGGTCGCCATAACACTCTGCTTCATCGTGGTAACGGTGCGCCAGTGCCAGCGCTACCCAACTCAAACGCCAGGGGCAATCAAGCCAACGTTGTTTCAAACCTTCCGGCAGACCCACCTATTCGCACGCAAAGTTATTTTGCATCAAGTGCGAAGCGAGTCCTTTTGGGAACAGCCATGGTTACCGTGCGTCACCAGGGAGTATCCTATAGGGCTCGTGCTTTGATTGATCCAGGATCTGAAGGGAGTTTCATAACGGAGCGACTCTTCAATCAAATAAAGCTTCCATTCAAAACAGTGACTGCCCACATATCTGGTCTGACCATGTCGACTCCCGCTCAAGCCCATAAGCTTTCTCAGTTCGTCATCGGTTCGCCTTTGATGCCAGAACGGCGAGTGCCCACGTCCGCCTATGTCCTTCCGTATTTGGCGGGCAATCTTCCGACGCATAGCATTAGCGAGAGTGCCTTAGAAAATCTGCCCGACTTGCCACTTGCAGATCCGAATTTCCGTCACAGTGCCCAAATAGATCTACTGCTCGGATCTGACGTGCTTCCGGCAATTTCCTTGAAGGGCAAGGAAACCAACATTTGCGGCACCCTTCTTGGAGAAGAGACCATCTTCGGGTGGGTACTTACGGGGCCAGTAGATGATTCCCAAATCGACCAACGAGCAATCTCCTCGTTTTCCACTCGAGTCGTGCATCCCCCAGATAGCCAATTAGATACACTTCTCACAAAATTTTGGGAGGTGGAGGATCTCCCTGTGAGGAGAATGAAAGAGTCCGATTCCGATTGTGAGGAGAACTTCGTCCGAACCACCAAAAGAGACACCTCGGGACGATATATCGTCAGCCTTCCATTCCGAGAGCCTAGCAACATCCAGCTGGGTCATTCCAGGTCAGGTGCATTGGCTCAGTTCCTTCGGAACGAGAGCCGACTGAGCAAGAATCCGGAACTCAAAGCTCAGTATAACTCGGTGATCCAAGAGTACATAGACCTTGGTCATATGAGAAAGGTTAGTCCTGCAGACGGTAGCTCTGTATTTTACCTTCCACATCATGCGGTGTTTAAGCCAGAAAGCACCACTACTAAAGTTCGCGTAGTGTTCAACGCCTCCAGTTCCTCCACCAATGGGCAGAGTCTCAACGATGTCTTGCATACAGGACCGGTCCTCCAATCCGACCTAACCATGCAACTTCTTAAGTGGAGATATTTCCGATTTGTTTTCAACGCCGATATTACCAAGATGTATCGGCAAATCCTTGTTGACCATCGACACACTCCGTTTCAGCGAATCTTGTTCCGCACACCAAATGGCGAATTAAGCGATTTCGAGCTAAAAACCGTTACATTTGGAGTAAATTGTGCCCCCTTCCTTGCGATTCGAGTCCTCCAACAGCTAGCAAGTGATGTGGAATCCCAATATCCTCGAGCGAGTGAAGTTATTCGCAATTTCATGTACGTGGATGACGTACTAGCTGGTGCTCATACGCAACACGAGGCCTGTGAGGCCATTAAAGAGCTGTCTTGCGCGATGGAGTCCGCTGGTTTCCCCCTACGAAAGTGGACGGCCAATCATAAGCCGCTTCTGCGTGACATTCCGTCAAGCCACCTGTTAAATTCCGAGTTTCTCGAAATCGATGACGCTAGTGTAACCAAGACGCTGGGGATTCGATGGAGAGCCACGACTGACGAGTTTTTCTTCGTTCCTTCTCCACTGGAGCAAAAATCCTCCTACTCAAAGCGCGAGGTTTTGTCCCAAATTTCTAAATTGTTCGATCCAGCAGGTTGGTTATCTCCTTTCATTGTGCGTGCCAAGATGTTTATGCAAACTTTGTGGCTACGTGAGCTCCGTTGGGATGATCCACTTCCGTCCGATCTTGACCAACAGTGGAGCCAGTTTGTGACCAATTACCAGTCACTCAACGAAATCCGTATTCCTAGATGGGTACACTCTCAACCAAAGGTCCACATTGAGCATCACGGGTTCTGTGATGCATCCGAGCAAGCATATGGTGCAGCGCTATACGTTCGAGCTGTGATAGGGAATCACAGCTTCACGAATCTCCTTACCTCCAAGACAAGAGTGGCTCCAGTGAAAACCGTTTCTCTCCCTCGATTAGAATTGTGTGGAGCAGTCCTCTTGGCTGAAATGACTGCTGCAATTCTCCCTTACATGCCGGTAGATAATCCTGATCTGCATCTGTGGACAGACTCCACCATTGTATTGTCCTGGCTTCAAAAACCTCCGTGCAGATGGACCACATTCGTGGCAAATCGAGTAGCGAAAATAACACAGATTTGCGACGCCCAACAATGGCATCATGTTCGTTCAGAACACAACCCCGCCGATTTGGCAAGTAGAGGTGTTTCCTCCAGCGAGTTAGCGCAGTCAAACCTGTGGTGGCACGGCCCAGAGTGGTTAACGTTGCCTCGCAGCCAATGGCCACCAGCACTTGAGTCTATCCCAGAGACTGACGTCGAACAAAGGACCATTAAGGTGCATACCACCAAGATCGCGCAGGCGGAAGAGTTCCTCGACCGTTTCTCCGACTTTAGCCGAGCATTGCGCGTTTCTGCGTACATTCTGCGTTTCATCCGCCATTGTCGCAAAGGTCCCAGGGCGACCTCACTTCAACTTTCCCAAGGCGACCTGGCAGCAGCAGAGCAAGCGCTCACTATTTCGACTCAGCGTCGAGTATACGCTGAGGAATACCAAAGTCTAAGCAACAAGCAACAAATAGCCTCTCGTAGCTCCATACTTTCCTTAAATCCATTTCTTGACCACCATGGCATTATCCGAGCCAGCGGACGGGTTAAAAATTCCAGCTCTCTGCGGTATGATGAACGTCATCCTGTTCTTCTGCCGTATGACAGCCGTTTTGCTCGACTCCTTACTGATTTCACCCATCGCATAACGTTGCATGGGGGGAATCAGCTCATGATCCGTATCATCCGCGCGAAATACTGGATTCCCAAGATTCGAAATTTGGTCAAACATGTGACTAAGTCCTGTAAGGTCTGTATCACATACAGAAAGCGTCTCCAAACGCAGCTAATGGGAGATCTGCCCAAGGAGCGGTCTTCCTTTTCCAGGCCATTCACCTACACGGGAGTGGATTTTGCCGGCCCGTTTGATATCAAAAATTACACAGGACGAGCCTGTCTCATCACTAAGGGGTATGTGTGTGTGTTTGTGTGTTTTAGCACCAAGGCTATCCACTTGGAATGCACATCCGACCTGACGACTGAGAAATTCCTGGCCGCGTTGGCGCGGTTTATAGGTCGCAGGGGATGTCCGCAAGCCATTTATTCTGATAACGGCAAGACCTTTGTTGGCGCCGAGAAACTTCTCTCCAAAGAGTTTCTGGAGTCAGTAGCATCCGCAGCCTCAAGTCGGTACAGCCACCATAAGCTAGACTGGCGTTTCATTCCGCCCGGAGCACCGCATATGGGTGGCTTATGGGAAGCAGGAGTCAAAAGTTTCAAGACTTTGCTCCGAAAGTCCGCTTCCAACACTCGATTCACCTTCGAGGAGCTGTCAACGCTGTTGACAAAAGTCGAGGCTTGCCTAAATTCTAGGCCACTGGCTCCTTTATCAGATGACCCTACAGAGCTCCTCTCACTGACACCCGGTCATTTCCTGATCGGAGCGCCTCTCCTGTCAGCTCCTGAAGCTGAAATCCCTCAGCTCGCCGAGTCCATCCACAACCGATGGCGGCGCCTTAAGGCTCTAAACCAGCAACTTTGTCTGCGCTGGAAGGAGGAGTATCTGAAGGAGATGCACAAGAGGCACAAATGGCAACGACCCGTGAGAGATCTCCAGATCAACGACATGGTTGTTGTTAAGGAGGACAACTTGCCACCTAACGAGTGGCGACTCGGTCGAATCCAGGCAGTTCATCCTGGCGCCGACGAGCGAGTTCGCGTTGTCGACTTGCTGACCACGCGAGGCCCTATCCGAAGGCCCGTCACCAAACTATTGTTACTACCCTCCTGTAGCGAATAATTTCCTCCTCCTATTTGCAGCTCTTTCCAATTATTGTCATTTCTTGGCTAATCCGAAACTTTCCATTTCTAGCCCTCTTTTTCCAGCTTTTTTTTCCCAGCACAAGACCTTCCAGCATGGCCCCACGTCCACGCCAACGCCGCAAACCCTCCGAGGAGACACGCTCCCGGGAGACTCATACCTTTCGGTGCCGGGTGTGCCGAGGAGTCCACCCATTAAAAAGATGTAAACGTTTTCTAAAGCTGGCTACGGAGAAGAGGCTCCGAGCAGTTTTAATTAACAAATATTGCTCAAATTGCTTGGCCCATGAGCATTCGGGCAAGTCCTGCCGCAGTGGGAAGCGGTGCCAGAAATGCGACCAGCGGCACCATACGCTGCTGCACGACGATGACCGTCGTTCGACATCGCGGGAACCGCCAGCCGCCTCCTCCAGGAAAGCCTCCAAACCCTCCGTTGCTCCTCCCTCGCTCACAGGACTCCTAAGCCTGTCATCCACGTTGGTGATGCCCACGGCGACCATCATTATTGTTGTTGGCGCCAAAACATTCCGCACGCGAGCGCTGCTCGACCCCTGCGCGCCGGTCAGCCGTATCCGGGCATCCCTTGCCGCCAGCTTCGGTTTGCCGACGGTCCATCTGGGGGCCGATCGGATTTGCACGGCAGTGGTCAAGTCGCCAGTGGAAACTGACGTCGAGATCAACGTCGCCTTCCAGGTGGTTCCGGCCCTCCAGTTCCGGACACCCGCTCGGCCCGTCCACGACAGCGTGTGCCAGCGGTTCGCGGACCTGAGGCTGGCGGATGAGCGCTTCCACGCTCCGGCCTCCGTCTTCGTGGTGTTGGGCGGAGACGTATACCCCCGAGTCGTGCGGGCAGATTGCCGCGTGAGTCGGGACGGATTTCCCGTGGCCCAGCGCACCATCTTCGGGTGGACACTGGCCGGCAGCTGCCCACACCCGTGAGGCATTCGCAATCAGGATATTGCAAGGGGGCCGGGATGTCTACGTCACCAATGACGTAGAGAGCGAGAGAGCGAGACGGGAGTGGTGAGCGGCGGAGCTTTCACCACGGCCTGTAATGCTGTAACCTGTAATGCTGTAATGTTAAGTTAATTTAATCTGCTTTATAACGTGTAAATGAAAAGACGTGAATACATATACATATCTGTGAAGTGAATTACTCTTGGAGTTTTCAACAATTATTTCTGGGGAAGAAAAGAAGGAAGACATCCGCCCTCCTACAAACACTACCCTTTTTATGGAGAGGAATTACAAATGATTCCTTCCAAATCAACGGGAAAGCGGAGGTTTCAACGGACAACGAGAATAATTTCAGAATAGGCTTACATAACGATTCAGCGCAAAATCTGAGTACACAACCAGGAATCCCATCGGGACCTGGCGCGTACACAGGTTTGACTTGCTTAAGCACGCTGAGAAGCGAACTTTCGTCAATTAAAGGATTGAATATGCAATTTGACTTTTTTAACTCATAAGGATACGGAGAGTTTAAGTGGTATTCCGTTAAGGAATAGGTTGTTTTGAAAAAATCAGCAAACATATCGGCAATGGCCTGATCACTGTCCGCAGTCATATTTCCAAAAGTTAAATATGATGGGCTTATGCTCGTCTTGCGTTTAGCGTTCACAAAGTTGTAAAACTGCTTAGGATCACTGTAAAACTGAAGTTTACATCGCCGAAGATAATCCTTGTAGCATTTTGTATTTAGCTTCATGAAATTTGAACGAGCAATAGCATATTTAGAAAAATCTGATGGACGACCTGCCTTTTTATAACTCTTATAATATCTCGACTTAACATTTCTTAAATTGGACAGCTCCCGAGTGAACCAGGGGGGTTTATTAGACCGAACTGATCTGCCGAGAGGAACACAAATTTTAAAAACGGAATCAAGCATATTATAGAAATAATGAATAGCAGAGTCCATGGTTGTACAATTGTACAGATATGACCAATCAAGGTTCCAAATAATATTATTAAGTCTGACAAAGTCAGTCTTACGAAAGCAGCGGCTTCTTGTTACCGGATGAGTATTGTAAGTCGGCGCACAAATAGAAAGGTCAATAGTTACATCCAAGGTTGGATGAAATTTGTCTTCTGGTAAAACGAGAGGTTCAATCCTGGAAACGACGCAGTTGGAGGAGTCCAACACAAATACAAGATCCAGTGATCTATCAATTGAATTGCGTACAGGATTAATTTGAGTAAGGGATAAATCAAACAGACCATCAATGAAGCAATGTGACGAGGAGGGCAACAACACTGAGGACTCATCAGAAAGCGACCAGGAAATATTTGGTAAATTAAAGTCACCGAGAACAATGAGAGTATCTCTATCAGAAAGAAGTCAAGAAACTGATTGAATTGCTTCCAAGTGATTATTATATGTAATTAAGTCGGAAAGAGGTGGAATGTAAGAGCAAGTAACATAAGTGCAAAAAGATTTAAGTGAAATTTTGACACTAATAAACTCAATTTCATGAGCGGAAGTTAACTGAATAATTTCAGATGGAAAAGCTGAATCGACAGCAATAAGCACACCACCACCATTGCGGATAATCCGATCTTTTCTATAAATTGAAAATTTAGTGGATAAAACCGAAGCGTCAGCAATATCTGGTTTGAGCCACGTCTCTGTAAAAGCAAGAACATGAAAATCAAAGGATAGACTATCTACAAAGAGTCTAGATAGTTTAGATTTAAGTCCTCTAACATTCTGATAGGCCAGAATAAGGGACAAAGTTAGTTTTTTGGCCCGTCAGTAGATGATGACGTACCAGAAGAAGGTAGAAGTTTATTATTAGAAGACGGGGTGATAGCAGAGGGCAGTCGAATCGGAGGCCGATTTCTCTTTTTCGTCGTATACTCCTTTACAATAAGGTGTTCCGGCCAAAAATCTTTTCTACAAATTTGGTCAAAAAGATTAGGCGGAACACTTACTTTAAATGACGAGATGTCCCGGGTATATGAAAACCTAAATTTTTCCACCGCTATGTTTGAGGCCTGAGTTTTTGCCCGGATATGGGCTAAGACATCGTCAGATGTAGTGTTAGGGTCAAGCCTCGAAACAAATATCTGTTTTTTGGGTGGTATACCGACAAGTGAACTCGACACACCAGCAGGCACAGCAGCCACAGCACTGGGCGCTGAAGCTACCGCGGCTGACAATGCTTTACGAGCCCCTCTTGTCAATATCTGATTGGGAATATCCTTGGGGCAGGATATTCGCCCGGACAAATCAGAGACTACACCTGATATCGCGGTAACTTGCGTGATTCCATTACCAGGGGAAATTCCAATGGAATCCACACAATTGGATGAAATCGGACTTTTAAACGATATCAAGTGCCGTGAATTCGGTGTGTTTGAGTCATTAGTCGTGTTCGGAACAGCGAGAGTAAGAGACACTGGCGGACCGGGGGACAAATTCCTAGGGATGGTCCTCTTTCGTTTCGGGGATTCGTTTAATAGTTTTAAACTATTAAACTGAGTTTCCAGTGATGAAAACTCATCCCGAAGCTTCATAAGACCAGCCGACAGGTTTTTAAATCCCTCACGAGTGCGCCTCATGAATACACGCATCTCTCTCTCGGCATCCCGACATGCTTCACAACTCCATTTGAGGCCCCCACCATTTCCGAGGCTGTCTTTTACTTTGACTGTGTAACCAGCACATTTAAAATGCATAACGTTGTCACACAGCCAACAAAGCAAAAAATCTTCCTGGGCTTTAAGAGGGTGAGGGCACTTCTTATTTGAGCAGACCGACATTGTTAGATTATACTCAATTTTATTAATAGTAAATATTAATAACAGAAAAATAAACTAACAGAAGTAAAAAAAAGATTTATGTAAAAAAATAGGGCGTATACGAACCAAAAGTCCCACACAAGGGTTAAGGTGCAGCAGCTGCTTTCAAGACGAAAGAGAAAAAAAAAAAAAAAATTAAGAGCA
Source organism: Drosophila austrosaltans (assembly GCA_035045865.1). Lineage (NCBI taxonomy): Eukaryota > Metazoa > Arthropoda > Insecta > Diptera > Drosophilidae > Drosophila > Drosophila austrosaltans. The sequence continues at coordinate 194,284 of JAWNOQ010000148.1, forward strand.
GTGAACGCACAACACAAAACAGATCACAAACGCGAGATTAATTAACGCGAGAATAACGGGCGCTAACACAAGCAAATATAGAAAAGAGAGCAAGAACACACAAACAACACTGTGTACAAAAGAGATCGCGAGTGCATGCAGGTAAAGCAAAATGGATTCAAAATGGATTTCGAATTCGAAATGGATTTCGAATTCGATATGGATTGCGAATTCGATATGGAATTCGAATTCGATATTGATTTCGAATTCGATATAAATTTCGAATTCGAAATGGATTTCGAATTCGATATGGATTACGAATTCGATATGGAATTCGAATTCGATATGGATTTCGAATTCGATATAAATTTCGAATTCGAAATGGATTTCGAATTCGATATGGATTACGAATTCGATATGGATTTCAAAATCGATATGGAATTTGAAGTCGAAATGGAATTCGAAATCGAAATGGATTTCGTATTCGAAATGGAATTCGAATTCAAAATGGATGTTGAAATCGAAATGGATTTTGAAATCGAAATGGAATTCGAAATCGTTATGTATTTTGAAATCGATATGGATTTCGAAATCGATATGAATTTCGAATTCGAAATGGATTTCGAATTCGATGTGGATTTCGAATTCGATATGGAATTCGAATTCGATATGGATTTCGAATTCGATATAAATTTCGAATTCGAAATGGATTTCGAATTCGATATGGATTACGAATTCGATATGGATTTCAAAATCGATATCGAATTTGAAGTCGAAATGGAATTCGAAATCGAAATGGATTTCGTATTCGAAATGGAATTCGAATTCAAAATGGATGTTGAAATCGAAATGGATTTTGAAATCGAAATGGAATACGAAATCGATATGGATTTCGAATTCGAAATAGAGTTTGAATTCAAAATGGATTTTAAAATCGTAATGGATTTCGAAATCGAAATGGATTTTGAATTCGAAATGGATTTCGATATTAATATGGATTTCGAATTCGATATGGAATTTGAAGTCGAAATGGAATTCGAAATCGAAATGGATTTCGTATTCGAAATGGAATTCGAATTCAAAATGGATTTTGAAATAAAAATGGATTTCGAAACCGAAATGGAATTTGAAATAGAAATGGATTTTGAATTCAATGCGGATTTCGGACTCGAATCAAAATGGATTTGGAATTCGATATGGATTTCGAATTCGATATGAATTTCGAAATCGATATGGATTTCGAATTCGATATGGATATGAACTTCGATATGGATTTCGAATTCGATACGGAATTCGATATCAAAATGTGTTTTGAAATCGATATGGATTTCGAAATCGATATGAATTTCGAATTCGATATGGATTACGAATTCGATATGGATTTCGAAATCGATATGGAATTTGAAGTCGAAATGGAATTCGAAATCGAAATGGATTTCGTATTCGAAATGGAATTCGAATTCAAAATGGATTTTGAAATTGAAATGGATTTTGAAATCGAAATGGAATTCGAAGTCGATATGGATTTCAAATTCGAAATGGATTTCGAATTCAAAATGGATTTTGAAATCGTAATGGATTTCGAAATCGAAATGGATTTTGAATTCGAAATGGATTTCGATATCGATATGGATTTCGATATCAATATGGATTACGATATCGATATGGATTTCGAAATCGAAATGGAATTGGAATTCAATATGGATTACGAATTCGATATGAAATTCGATATCAAAATGGATTTGGAATTCTATATGGATTTCGAATTCGATATGGACTTCGAAATCGATATGGAATTTGAAGTCGAAATGGAATTCGAAATCGAAATGGATTTCGTATTTGAAACGGAATTCGAATTCAAAATGGATTTTGAAATCGAAATGGATTTTGAAATCGAAATGGAATTTGAAATAGAAATGGATTTTGAAGTTTAATACGGATTTCGGACTCGAATCAAAATGGATTTGGAATTCGACATGAATTTCGAATTCGATATGAATTTCGATATCGATATGGATTTCGATATCGATATGGATTTCGATATCGATATGGATTTCGAAATCGAAATGGAATTCGAATTCAAAATGGATTTCGTATTCGAAATGGAATTCGAATTCAAAATGGATTTTGAAATCGAAATGGATTTTGAAATCGAAATGGAATTCGAAATCGATATGGATTTCGAATTCGAAATGGAGTTCGAATTCAAAATGGATTTTGAAATCGTAATGGATTTCGAAATCGATATGAATTTCGAATTCGATATGGATTACGAATTCAATATGGATATGGAATTCGATATGAATTTCGAATTCGATATGGACTTCGAAATCGATATGGAATTTGAAGTCGAAATGGAATTCGAAATCGAAATGGATTTCGTATTTGAAACGGAATTCGAATTCAAAATGGATTTTGAAATCGAAATGGATTTTGAAATCGAAATGGAATTTGAAATAGAAATGGATTTTGAAGTTTAATACGGATTTCGGACTCGAATCAAAATGGATTTGGAATTCGACATGAATTTCGAATTCGATATGAATTTCGATATCGATATGGATTTCGATATCGATATGGATTTCGATATCGATATGGATTTCGAAATCGAAATGGAATTCGAATTCAAAATGGATTTCGTATTCGAAATGGAATTCGAATTCAAAATGGATTTCGAAATCGATATGGAATTTGAAGTCGAAATGGAATTCGAAATCGAAATGGATTTCGTATTCGAATTGGAATTCGAATTCAAAATGGATTTTGAAATAGAAATTGATTTCGAAACCGAAATGGAATTTGAAATAGAAATGGATTTTGAATTCAATACGGATTTCGGACTCGTATCAAAATGGATTTGGAATTCGATATGGATTTCGAATTCGATATGAATTTCAAAATCGGTATGGATTTCGAAATTAAATTGGAATTCGAAATTAAAATGGAATTTTAATTCGATATGGATTTTGAATTCGAATTGGATTTCGAATTCAAATGGATTTTGAATTTGAAATGGATTTCGATATCAAAATGGATTTCGAATTCGATATAGATTTGGAATTCGATATGGATTTCGAATTCGATATGGAATTCGATATCAAAATGTATTTTGAAATCGATATGGATTTCGATATCAAAATGGATTTGGATTTTGATATGGATTTCGAATTCGATATGAATTTCGAATTCGAAATGGATTTCGATTTCGATATGGATTACGAATAAGATAAGGATTTCAAATTCAAAATGGATTTTGAAATCGTAATGGATTTCGAAATCGAAATGAAATTCGAAACCGAAATGGAATTTGAAATTAATATGGAATTCGAATTCGATATGTATTTCGAAATCGATATAGAATTGGAAATAGAAATGGATTTTGAAATCGAAATGGATTTTGAAATCGATATGGATTTCGAAATCGAAATGGAATTCGGATTCGAATTGGATTTCGAAATCGAAATGGATTTTGAAATCGATATGGATTTCGAAATCGAAATGGAATTTGAAATAGAAATGGATTTTGATTTCAATACGGATTTCGGATTCGAAATGGAATTCGAAATCGAAATGGATTTTGAAATCGAAATGGATTTCGAAATCGAAATGGAATTTGAAATAGAAATGGGTTTTGATTTCAATATGGATTTCGGACTCAAATTGGATTTCGAAATCGAAATGGAATTCGAAATTTGAAATCGAAATGGAATTTGAAATTAAAATGGAATTCGAATTCGATATGGATTTCGAATTCGAAATGGATTTCGAATTCAAAATGGATTTTGAAATCGTAATGGATTTCGAAATCGAAATGAAATTCGAAACCGAAATGGAATTTGAAAAAGAAATGGATTTCGTATTCGAAATGGAATTCGAATTCAAAATGGATTTTGAAATCGAAATGGATTTTGAAATCGAAATGGAATTCGAAATAGAAATGGATTTTGAAATCGATATGAATTTCGATATCAATATGGATTTCGAATTCGATATGGATTTCGGTATCAAAATGGATTTCGAATTCGAAATGGATTTCGAAATCGATATGGAATTTGAAGTCGAAATGGAATTCCAAATCGAAATGGATTTCGTATTCGAAATGGAATTCGAATTCAAAATGGATTTTGAAATCGAAATGGATTTCGAATTCGATATGGATTTCGATATCGATATGGATTTCGAAATCGATATGGATTTCGAATTCGAATTGGATTTCGAATTCAATATGGATATTGAATTCGATATGGATTTCGAATTCGATATGGATTTCGAATTCCATATGGATTTCAAAATCGATATGGAATTTAAAGTCGAAATTGAATTCGAAATGGTTTTCGCATTCGAAATAGAATTCGAATTCAAAATGGATTTTGAAATCGATATGGATTTCGAAATCAATATGAATTTCAAATTCGAAATGGATTTCGAATTCAAAATGGATTTTGAAATCGAAATGGATTTTGAAATCGAAATGGAATTCGAAATAGAAATGGATTTTGAAATCGATATGAATTTCGATATCAATATGGATTTCGAATTCGATATGGATTTCGGTATCAAAATGGATTTCGAATTCGAAATGGATTTCGAAATCGATATGGAATTTGAAATCGAAATGGAATTCGAAATCGATATGGATTTCGAATTCGAAATAGAGTTTGAATTCAAAATGGATTTTAAAATCGCAATGGATTTCGAAATCGAAATGGATTTTGAATTCGAAATGGATTTCGAATTCGATATGGATTTCGGTATCAAAATGGATTTCGAATTCGATATGGATTTCGAATTCAAAATGGATTTTGAAATCGTAATGGATTTCGAAATCGAAATGGATATCGATATCAATATGGATTTCGAATTCGATATGGATTTCGGTATCAAAATGGATTTCGAATTCGAAATGGATTTCGAATTCGATATGCATTTCGAAATCGATATGGAATTTAAAGTCGAAATTGAATTCGAAATGGTTTTCGCATTCAAAATGGAATTCGAATTCGATATGGATTTCGATATCGATATGGATTTCGAAATCGAAATGGAATTCGAATTCAATATGGATTACGAATTCGATATGGAATTCGATATCAAAATGTATTTTGAAATCGATATGGATTTCGATATCAAAATGGATTTGGAATTCGATATGGATTTCGAATTCGATATGAATTTCGAAATCGATATGGAATTTGAAGTCGAAATGGAATTCGAAATCGAAATGAATTTTGTATTCGAAATATAATTCGAATTCAAAATGGATTTCGATATCAAAATGGATTTCGAATTCGATATGGATTTTGAATTCGAAATGGATTTCAAAATCGATATGGAATTTAAAGTCGAAATTGAATTCGAAATGGTTTTCGCATTCGAAATAGAATTCGAATTCAAAATGGATTTTGAAATCGATATGGATTTCGAATTCGAAATGGATTTCGATATCAAAATGGATTTTGAATTCGATATGGATTTCGAATTCGATATGGATTTCGAATTCGAAATGGATTTCGATATCAAAATGGATTTTGAATTCGATATGGATTTCGAATTCGATATGGATTTCGAATTCGATATGGATTTCAAAATCGATGTGGAATTTAAAGTCGAAATTGAATTCGAAATGGTTTTCGCATTCGAAATAGAATTCGAATTCAAAATGGATTTTGAAATCGATATGGATTTCGAAATCAATATGAATTCCAATTCGAAATGGATTTCGAATTCAATATGGATTTTGAATTCGAAATGGATTTCGATATCAAAATGGATTTCGAATTCGATATGGATTTTGAATTCGAAATGGATTTCGATATCAAAATGGATTTCGAATTCGATATGAATTTCGAATTCGAAATGGATTACGAATTCGATATGGATTTCAAAATCAATATGGAATTTAAAGTCGAAATTGAATTCGAAATGGTTTTCGCATTTGAAATGGAATTCGAATTCAAAATGGATTTTGAAATCGAAATGGATTTCGAAATCGAAATGGAATTCGAAATAGAAATGGATTTTGAAATCGATATGGATTTCGATATCAATATGGATTTCGAATTCGATATGGATTTCGGTATCAATATGGATTTCGATATCGATATGGATTTCGAAATCGAAATGGAAATCGAATTCAATATGGATTACGAATTCGATATGGAATTCGATATCAAAATGTATTTTGAAATCGATATGGATTTCGATATCAAAATGGATTTGGAATTCGATATGGATTTCGAATTCGATATGGATTTCGAAATCGATATGGAATTTGAAGTCGAAATGGAATTTGAAATCGAAATGGATTTCGTATTCGAAATAGAATTCGAATTCAAAATGGATTTTGAAATCGATATGGATTTCGAAATCGATATGAATTTCGAATTCGAAATGGATTTCGAATTCAATATGGATTTTGAATTCGAAATGGATTTCGAATTCGAAATGGATTTCGAATTTGATATGGATTACGAATTCGACATGGATTTCGAAATCGATATGGAATTTAAAGTCGAAATTGAATTCGAAATGGTTTTCGCATTCGAAATGGAATTTGAATTCAAAATGGATTTTGAAATCGAAATGGATTTCGAAATCGAAATGGAATTCAAAATCGAAATGGAATTCAAAATAGAAATGGACTTTGAAATCGATATGGATTTCGATATCAAAATGGATTTCGAATTCGATATGAATATGGAATTCGATATGGATTTCGAATTCGATATGGAATTCGATATCAAATTGTATTTTGAAATCGATATGGATTTCGAAATCGATATGAATTTCGAATTCGAAATGGATTTCGAATTCGATATGGATTACGAATTCGATATGGATTTCGAAATCGATATGGAATTTGAAGTCGAAATGGAATTCGAAATCGAAATGGATTTCGTATTCGAAATGGAATTCGAATTCAAAATGGATTTTAAAATCGAAGTGGATTTTGAAATCGAAATGGAATTCGAATTCAATATGGATTACGAATTCGATATGGAATTCGATATCAAAATGTATTTTGAAATCGATATGGATTTCGATATCAAAATGGATTTGGAATTCGATATGGATTTCGAATTCGATATGAATTTCGAAATCGATATGGATTTCGAATTCGATATGGATTCGAAATCCATATCGAATTCCAAATCCATTTTGATTCCAGTCCGAAATCCGTATTGAATTCAAAATCCATTTCTATTTCAAATTCCATTTCGGTTTCGAAATCCATTTCTATTTAAAAATCCATTTTGAATTCGAATTCCATTTCGAATACGAAATCCATTTCGATTTCGAATTCCATTTCGACTTCAAATTCCATATCGATTTCGAAATCCATATCAAATTCGTCATCCATTTCGAATTCGAAATCCATTTCGAATTCGAAATTCATATCGATTTCGAAATCCATATCGATTTCAAAATACAATTTGATATCGAATTCCACATCGATTTCGAAATCCATTTTGATACCGAAATCCATATCGAATTCGAAATCCATATTGATATCGAAATCCATTTCGAATTCAAAATCCATTTCGATTTCGAAATCCATTACGATTTCAAATTCCATTTCGATTTCGACTTCCATTACGATTTCAAATTCCATATCGATTTTGAAATCCATATCGAATTCGTAATCCATATCGAATCCGAAATCCATTTCGAATTCGAAATTCATATCGAATTCGAAATCCATATCGAAATCCAAATCCATTTTGATATCGAAATCCATATCGATTTCAAAATACATTATGATATCGAATTCCATAACGAATTTGTAATCCATATTGAATTCGAATTCCATTTCGATTTCAAAGTCCATTTCTATTTTGAATTCCATTTCGATTTTGAATTCCATTTCGATTTCGAAATCCATTTCGATTTCAAAATCCATTTTGAATTCAAATTCCATTTCGAATTCAATTTCGACTTTAAATTCCATGAAATAATATATTTTCCTACCCAATAAATAGGTAATCGTTTTGGGTTTTAAAAGGCACGTCTGTGCTCTTTTGTGGTTTTATTTCGAATTTCTTAATATACGTATCAAATGCTTATGCTGCTTATTGGCAGCTACAAAAATGTATATGTATATATATAGAGAGAGAGAGAGAGTGTACTCACATGTTTGGTCACTCATTCTTGGAGTGAGCAAAATGCAAGCTCAGCATATTCAGGCTGGCTTGCCAGCACAGTTCATTTATGTAAGCACATATATACAGAACGAAATGTATGCATGCAAGTTTGCGTACATACATACAATTGTTCTTATTGCTTGCAACAGAGTGTTACAAGCTGTGCTGAATGATTTTAATTATATCATGTGAATACACTACACCTCCCCTTTTTTAAAAAATAACGTTATCTAATGAAGTTATTGTAAAATAATTTTTGACGTCAGTCAATGAATATTTAAATTTTTTCCTTACATGTATGCTTTTTTTTTTTATATAGCAAAATTTTTTTTTTTTTTACATTTTTTTTTTTTTTTTTTGTTTTTCGTTCCTTTCTTTTATATATATAAAAATAAAAATTTGTATATATGCAAATAATTTTCTTACTCTTATTTATAATTAATTTTTTTTTGAATGTATACGTGTTAGGTTTTAGCAAAATAATAAAAATTTCCTTTTATTTATAAATTTTTAACCTATCCTTATGCACTCTTTGTGCTTTATTTCTTTTATCTCTAATTAAAATGTTATCCCTATCTTCTATTGATTCTACTTTATATGGGCCTAGATACTTAGATTCTAACTTATGGCCCGTTTCGTTTCTTAAAAGAACCCTATCTCTACCTATTTCTAGTTCAAAATCATTTATTTTTCTATCATATAATTCTTTATTTTTTACCTTATGCTCTTCTAGCATAAGCCTTGCCCTTTTATAGGCTTGCTCTAATCTAAACTTAGCTTCTCTAGCATAATCATCTACATTATATAATGGACTTATATTATTTATAGAGTTAAATTGTTTTGGCAAATTGTTTTGTTTGCCAAAAACTAACTCATATGGACAATAACCATGTGCCATAGAGGGGGTCGTGTTAAAACAATATGTAAAATATTGGAGCCAAACATCCCAGTCAGTTTTATCGACTGATATATATGAACGGATGTATTCATTAAAAGTTCTATGACTTCTTTCCACTGTTCCCACGGTTTGGTGGTGATGTGCAGTAGACGTTATGTTGTCTATTTTTAGATATTTGCACAGATCGCTTATTATTGAATTTTTATATTCAGTGCCCATGTCCGAAATGAACGTCTTCATTGGACCGTACTTTAATATAAAAAATTCAAATATTGCTTTCGCAATGGTATTAGCGTTCTTATTTTGAACAGGGATGGCTACCAAATACTTTGTAAGGTCACAGATCAGGGTTACTGCGTATTCGTTACCATTTTCAGATTTTGGTAGTGGACCTATAGTATCCACTATTACTCTGTCAAAGGCACTCATAGGCGTTTCTGTTATTGTTAGTGGTGTCTTTGTATGTTTTGTCGTTTTCGACTTTTGGCATTTTGGACAACTACGTATGTACTCTTTTATTTGACGCGTCATGTTTTTCCAATAGTAGTGTCTTTTTATTTTTATTAATGTTTTTGTTATGCCATTATGACCACCTTGTATTGGATCATCATGGTTTTCAGACAAAATTGCTTCTTTTTCTTTTTCATTATTTATTATGGTCACCGGGTTGAGTAGCGCTACTCTTAATGATTTCAATTTATCATTGCCCATTTCTTTAAAAGTATCTATTGAAATAAATTCAAAGATCTTTTCCCACGGTGCCGTTTTGATATGGCTTATTTTTAATATACCGGCTTGCTTTTCAAGCCTTTGAAAGAACTGACCTAAGTCAAGTTTTTCATTAGTATATAGGTCGCCAATATCAATTCTTACAATAACTTTATTTCCGTGTTTCAAGTAACACAGTTTATTTGTTATATGCAAGGCCACTACTTTTCGTACCTCGTCATTATTTATAACTTGGTAAACGTTGGGCATAGAAGCATTTGGAGTACTTTGTCTTGGCAAAGTCTCTTTTTCTTTTCCTGCGCAGGATTTATTTTGTCTGTACTGTTGCCTGGTAGTGACTTTCAGGACTTTATTTTGAATGTCTTTTAACTCGGTTATTGTGATCCGAGATAGGGCATCTGCCACGAAATTGTCTTTTCCCTTTAGATACTCAACTGTGAAGTCGTATTCTTCCAGTTCAAGCCGCATGCGAGTCAATTTTGAGCTAGGATTTACCATGGAAAATAAATATGTTAAAGGTCTGTGGTCTGTTTTTATTGTGAAATGTTTGCCATAAATATATGGGCGAAAATGTGTTATGGCCCAATGAATGGCTGCTAGTTCTTGTTCCGTTGTGCTCTTATTACTTTCACCTTTGGTGAATGAACGCGATGCATAAGCGATTGGAAGTTGGAGTCCATCTCGGTTTTGGGTTAAAACCGCTCCACACGCTTGTTTGCTTGCATCTGTGATTATGCAAAATTCTTTGCTAAAATCAGGATATTGTAATATGGTTGGCCGCATTAAATTTTCTTTAAGATATTGGAATGCATTTTGGCATTCAATTGTCCACTCAAAGGGAACATTCTTTTTACATAATCGAGTTATGTGCCGGGAATAGTCGGCAAAATTTTTAATAAAACGTCTATAATAGTTGCAAAATGCAACGAACCGTCTAGCACTGTCCGCATCATGTGGGACTGGATAATTCTTAATGACATTATATTTTGTGTCATCAGGTAAAATTCCTTTATCTGTGCACTTATGACCTAGAAAAGTCACTTCGCGCATAAAAAATGAACATTTTTCTGGATGTAATTTGAGGTTGTGTTTCCGACATGTATTGAAGACATCGTTAAGATTTTTTAGCATGTGTTTTTCGGAACAACCAATAACAATTAAATCATCCATATAAAGGAATGCTTGGGACGGATCTAGTCCCGAGAATGCGATAGTCATCATTCTCTGAAATGAATTAGGCGCTATTTTTAGACCAAATGGTAATCGCGTGAAGCGGTATGAGCCGTTGCTCGTTGAAAATGACGTTATATTTCTTGAACTTTCTTCAAGTTCGATTTGGTGGAAGCCTGACATTAAGTCAAGACATGAAAAATATTTTGCTCGACCTAGTTGGTCCAGTATGTCCTCAATTCGGGGAAGAGGAAATTTGTCGGCCAATAATTTTTTATTGATTTGACGATAGTCAATAACTAATCGCCATTTCTTGTCTTCCGAGCCAGGTAAAGATTTTTTCGGAACAAGAAGCAGTGGGCTATTATATTCAGACACAGATGGTTCAACTATATTGTTGACTATTAGTTTTCCAACCTGCTTTTGGATTTCTTCCTTTTGACTATGCGGGCTCCGGTAGTTTTTGATATATACCGGTTCTTCGTCTTTTAATCTCAATTTTTGTTTATAAAAATTATTTGTTGTGATTGATTCGGTCTCAAGTCCAAATACATCACTATATTTGGTGCATAGTTGGGTTAATTGTTCTTTAAATTGGAGCGGAAAATTTTTAGTTAGCTGGGACATTACCATATTTTCCCTAGCTTTAGGAGTGGTTGGAACTACATCGTAGTTCGAAAATGGTTCTGACTTTAAAGTTTTTATTTCTATTATTTTGTCAGAATTGGTTGCGTTTAGCAAACGGACAACTGTATTTCCATTTGTTGCCAATGTATTTGCAACGAAAATACCCGGTTGAATTTCCTGATTGGGAATCAACACAACGTCTTCACTTAATGTGAGATTAATTTGTCGGACTACTTGGGATCTTGCTGGTATGAAAATTGCGGTGTTACCAGAATTGTATGTTATTGGAACATAGATAGGAAATTTTAAATTATCTGGTCTTAGTATTAACCAGTCTTCAGACGCTTTGCAGTCGATTTGGCAGTTGAATCTTTTGATGAAATCAATGCCAATTATACCATCACTTGGTATTGAAAAATCAGACTGTACAACATGAAAGTCGTGTGGGATTATGTATTTAGAGGTTTGAATCTCTAAGGATGCTAGGCCTTTGGACTTTATTGCTCCTTTACCAATGCCTTGAATGTTAATTTTGTGATTCGTGTCGATGTCATTTAGAACATCTGAATCTTCTTTGAGAATTGAAATATCTGCACCAGTGTCGATTAAAAATGTTAATTTTTTATTTGTTTCGACATTAAAAAATGAAACAAATATATTGAGATTAAAATTAATTGCATGCACATGTTTTGTGCTTACTCTTCTGTATCTAAAGGGTTTTGCGTGTTTCCCGTTTCATTGTGGGATACGCGAATATTTCTGCTAGGTATGTTTCTTCTAGCGTTATTATTATATTGGTGTTGGGACTGTCCCCTGTTATGGGACTGTCCTCTGTTTGACCGGTAATTGTTGGAATTATAGTTGGCATTGTAGTTACCCTGGCTGTTGCCTCTACCACGTTGGTAGTTAGAGTAATACCTGCCTCTATTATTTCTCCCACGCTGGTACAATATGGTACTGGGACTCCCAGTCGTTTGGGTCATGAGACGGATATATTTACCCATAGCATCACCAAAACGACTAAAGTGTCCAGCTTCCAATATAGTACGAACTCGCTCATGTTGACATTGGAGGATTAGCGCCTCCATAGCTTCTTTTGTGGCGAATTCCTCAGCGTTGTCGGGATCTAAACCACGGTCAATGAAAGCGGCTTCAAGTTGCTTCCGCAAATTGTCAAGTTCCATAGCGTACTCTGAAGCTGTTTTACCCTTTTGTTGGGCGTTCATAAGTTTTGCTATTATAACGTCAGTGGATTCGCCTCTAACGTTATTATTCAATTTCTGTATTATACCTGTTATTGTAGTCTCGTTTTGGACTTTATACAGGATAGAGCCAGTAATTTTGGACTTAATGACCTCAACGGCCAAATCCTCCTGGTCTCCTTTAGTTCGTTCGACGATTTTTAATGCCGTAACGAAGCGATTGAGTGAGGTCTTTTGACCATCGAACTCAGGGACCGAAGACGACACTTGTCTTACGTATTCCCTATCGGCAGCTATTTTTTCTGCCATTGTGCAATTAAAATTTGTTTGTCTGGGCAAGGTGTCTTCGTTTAGAACTATCGTTGTATCCAGGTCAGATACTTCAGCAAACTCAATATTGTGTTTTGCTAACGCCGAGACAGACTTGTCTTTGCATTCGTTGTAAAATGCGTTGGCGGCACACTTATGACCTTCTGTTAGATTATCAAAATGTTTCTTTAGTAATAATCTAATTTGCTGTAATGTGGTCTGAATAATATTTGTGTGTTTCTTAAGAGTGTTTGGACCAATTGTCCTATCTTGAGTAATACACTTAATTGACCTAAATAGTTCTTCTTTTAGAATTCTGGCCTGTGCAACTATTACTTGCCAGTCGGTCATTCTTTAAATGTGAGAGGGGAAAAAAAAATTCATCTCAGTTCTTCTATATATTATTTTTTTTTTAATGTTGTGCTTCATCCATTAGATAAAAGCGAAAAGTACCTGCTGCGTTTGTATAACAGCATATGTTAGGTACTGTAAGGATAAAGCACATTGCTACCCTGCTGTTTCCCTGGATTGGGAAATTTTCTCCCGTTTTATCCAGGTATGTTATATAAATAGTAGCCAGATCTAAGGCGCGATGAGGTGAGCTACTTTGTTCGCTCTTAAAAACCTCTAGTAAATCAGTTTCTATACTCGGGTTCCTATCTTTAATCTTCGCGAAATATTCATCTAACGACATTTTTTTTTCTTTTTTTTCGCAAAGCAAAAATTTTTTTTCTCTTTTTTTTTTTAAACCTTATCTAAATCATTAGCCCTGCTAGTATATTTTTTCTTTAAGCACCTATTGTGCATTCTGTAAATTTTAATTAGCATGTTGATGCTCATTAGTATTATTATTACGATCAATAAGATCGTAATTGTTGTAAGACCTTGTGTCTCTACTTCTACTCTATTGATCACATTGGCAGTGGAATCCACTGTTTTCGTGTCAATTAAACCCATTTTGGGTTTTAGGGAAGCTACCTTGAAAAAATTCGATATTTCTTCTGTAATAACTGTATTTAAAATTTTTCCAAAATCTACCCTTTTTTTTAAACTATCCATAAAAGTTATGAGTCGCTAATCGTACTCATACCTAAAACGTATACATTATAAAAGAAAAGAAATTTTTTTTTTTGAGATTTTTTTTTTTTTTGAATTTAATATTTTAAAATGTTTTTTTAAAAATTGAATTTTAAAGAATGCAATGGGATGTACATTCAAACATGTAAAATTGCATATATATATATAAAATAAAGGAGTGTGATATCAGTTATTGATATCCACTTTAAATGATCAATAGATCATTGAAAAATTAATTATTTAATAATGACTCATAACATTGTATGAGCATACATGAAGTAATCAATTTAGATATTCAACTGCTTATAGCAGTGACAGAGACGTGGAAGTTAGAAGTGATAGTGCATGTGGTTGGCTCACAATTCAGGTTTACATTTCATTAAATATTTTACAATTCATACTCCAACCACATGTGTTAGTAATAGCCTAAGTTTTTTTTTGTTAGTATTTTTCAAGCAGCGTTTGCACGCATCGGCTTGAGGGTTTAATTAAATTTAGATGAATGAGATGATTTTAGGTTATATAAACATAGTAAAAAAAAATTTTAATGAATATATGAATGTTAATATTAAAGGCAAAATCGGAAATCCGATTTGCGTTACTTTGCACCACTGCAAAGTTCGACTTCTATGTGTTTAAGACTCTCTATGTAGAGTTGTCGGTCTTCCTCAGGCAAAGTTGTAATTTTTAACATATCCTGCACCAATCGTCTCTGGCGCAGGAGGGCGATTCTTTTTCCGCCCCGCTTCTTCCTTCTCTGTATCGGTTTAATGGGTTGCTGTCGAGCCCGGTACTCAGTTATTGTGAGTGGGCGTGGTCCATCGTTTGGATACACCACTAGAGCTTCTTCTAGTGTGGGTGCATCCCTTTGCTCAACAGGAGCAGCACTTTCGAACGTCACTGTGTCTGTTTTCTTTCCCTTGGTCTGGCTTGGTACGCCAGACGGTGCCGATGCTGGCTGCATAGGCGTCCTCTATGGTGGTGCTCATGTACATATATATATTTTTTTTTTATTTTGTGTTGGGCGCATGTATATTCTTCTACAATTTTTCGCAGGGTAGGTGGATGTGTGGGCGGTTGTTTGACTTTTTTTATCGTTTTTTCATATTTTCAACTTCGGCATGTATCTTGACCGAGTTGTTTCAATTTATAAAATTTGTGCTGCTTAACAGCTTTAGTAGTCTTTTGACCACACATGCCACTCTACTCACTGCGTTTTTCCATTTTTCTCCTATTATGTCCCTCGATGTCCAGGTCGGGAATTTTGACACTTTTATTTTTTTTTTTTGATTGTATTAGTGACGTCCTGTCACGGTTGCCATGAAATAATATATTTTCCTACCCAATAAATAGGTAATCGTTTTGGGTTTTAAAAGGCACGTCTGTGCTCTTTTGTGGTTTTATTTCGAATTTCTTAATATACGTATCAAATGCTTATGCTGCTTATTGGCAGCTACAAAAATGTATACATATGTATATATATAGAGAGAGAGAGAGAGTGTACTCACATGTTTGGTCACTCATTCTTGGAGTGAGCAAAATGCAAGCTCAGCATATTCAGGCTGGCTTGCCAGCACAGTTCATTTATGTAAGCACATATATACAGAACGAAATGTATGCATGCAAGTTTGCGTACATACATACAATTGTTCTTATATATGAATATATATTTATAATTATTTATTGCTTGCAACAGAGTGTTACAAGCTGTGCTGAATGACTTTAATTATATCATGTGAATACACTACATCCATATCGATTTCGAAATCCATGTCGAATTCGTAATCCATATCAAATTCGAAATCCATTTCGAATTCGAAATCCATGTCGAATTCGAAATTCATATCGAATTCGATATCCATATCGAATTCGAAATCCATATCGATTTCGAAATCCATATCGATTTCAAAATACATTTTGATATCGAATTCCATATCGAATTCGAAATCCATTTTGATATCGAAATCCATTTCGAATTCAAAATCCATATTGAATTCGAAATCCATTTCGAATTCGAAATTCATATCGATTTCGAAATCCATATCGATTTCAAAATCCATATCGATTTCAAAATCCATTTTGAATTCGAATTCTATTTCGAATACGAAATCCATTTCGACTTCAAATTCCATATCGATTTCGAAATCCATATCGAATTTCAAATCCATATC
Organism: Drosophila austrosaltans; assembly: GCA_035045865.1. Taxonomy (NCBI): domain Eukaryota; kingdom Metazoa; phylum Arthropoda; class Insecta; order Diptera; family Drosophilidae; genus Drosophila; species Drosophila austrosaltans. The sequence goes on from JAWNOQ010000148.1 coordinate 210,587, forward strand.
GAATTCCAAATCCATTTTGATATCGTAATCCATATCGATTTCAAAACACATTTTGATATCGAATTCCATATCGAATTCGAAATCCATATTGAATTCGAATTCCATTTCGATTTCGAAATCCATATCGATATCGAAATCCATATCGAATTTGAAATCCATTTTGATACCGAAATCCATATCGAATTCGAAATCCATATTGATATCGAAATCCATATCGATTTCAAAATCCATTTCTATTTCGAATTCCATTTCGATTTCGAAATCCATTTCAATTTCAAAATCCATTTTGAATTCGAATTCCATTTCAAATGCGAAAACCATTTCGAATTCAATTTCGACTTTAAATTCCATATCGACTTTGAAATCCATATCGAATTCGTAATCCATATCGAATTCGAAATCCATTTCGAATTCGAAATTCATATCGAATTCGAAATCCATATCGAATTCGAAATCCATATCGAATTCAAAATCCATTTTGATATCGAAATCCATTGCGAATTCAAAATCCATATCGAATTCGAAATCCATTTTGATATCGAAATCCATTTCGAATTCAAAATCCATATTGAATTCGAAATCCATTTCGAATTCGAAATTCATATTGAATTCGAAACCCATATCGATTTCAAAATCCATTTTGTGGATTGTTGTGGATTGGATTTAAAAATGGATTTTTAAATAGAAATGGATTTCGAAACCGAAATGGAATTTGAAATAGAAATGGATTTTGAATTCAATACGGATTTCGGACTGGAATCAAAATGGATTTGGAATTCGATATGGATTTCGAATTCGATATGAATTTCGAAATCGATATGGATTTCGAATTCGATATGGAATCGAATGAATCGATATGAATTTCGAATTCGAAATGGATTTCGAAATCGATATGGAATTTAAAGTCGAAATTGAATTCGAAATGGTTTTCGCATTCGAAATGGAATTCGAATTCAAAATGGATTTCGAAACCGAAATGGAATTTGAAATAGAAATGGATTTTGAATTCAATACGGATTTCGGACTCGAATCAAAATGGATTTGGAATTCGATATGGATTTCGAATTCGATATGAATTTTGAAATCGATATGGATTTCGAATTCGATATGGATATGGAATTCGATATGGATTTCGAATTCGATATGGAATTCGATATCAAATTGTATTTTGAAATCGATATGGATTTCGAATTCGATATGGATTTCGAATTCGATATAAATTTCGAATTCGACATGGATTTCGAATTCGAAATGGATTTCGAAATCGATATGGAATTTAAAGTCGAAATTGAATTCGAAATGGTTTTCGCATTCGAAATGGAATTCGAATTCAAAATGGATTTCGAAACCGAAATGGAATTTGAAATAGAAATGGATTTTGAATTCAATACGGATTTCGGACTCGAATCAAAATGGATTTGGAATTCGATATGGATTTCGAATTCGATATGAATTTCGAAATCGATATGGATTTCGAATTCGATATGGATATGGAATTCGATATGGATTTCGAATTCGATATGGAATTCGATATCAAATTGTATTTTGAAATCGATATGGATTTCGAAATCGATATGAATTTCGAATTCGAAATGGATTTCGAAATGGATTCGAATTCGAAATGGATTTCGATATCAATATGGATTTCGAATTCGATATGGATTTCGGTATCAAAATGGATTTCGAATTCGATATGGATTTCGATATCGATATGAATTTCGAAATCGAAATGGAATTCGAATTCAATATGGATTACGAATTCGATATGGAATTCGATATCAAAATGTATTTTGAAATCGATATGGATTTCGATATCAAAATGGATTTGGAATTCGATTTGGATTTGGAATTCGATATGGATTTCGAAATCGATGTGGAATTTGAAGTCGAAATGGAATTCGAAATCGAAATGGATTTCGTATTCGAAATGGAATTCGAATTCAAAATGGATTTTTAAATAGAAATGGATTTCGAAACCGAAATGGAATTTGAAATAGAAATGGATTTTGAATTCAATACGGATTTCGGACTCGAATCAAAATGGATTTGGAATTCGATATGGATTTCGAATTCGATATGGATATGGAATTCGATATGGATTTCGAATTCGATATGGAATTCGATATCAAATTGTATTTTGAAATCGATATGGATTTTGAAATCGATATGAATTTCGAATTCGAAATGGATTTCGAAATCGATATGGAATTTAAAGTCGAAATTGAATTCGAAATGGTTTTCGCATTCGAAATGGAATTCGAATTCAAAATGGATTTGTAAATAGAAATGGATTTCGAAACCGAAATGGAATTTGAAATAGAAATGGATTTTGAATTCAATACGGATTTCGGACTCGAATCAAAATGGATTTGGAATTCGATATGGATTTCGAATTCGATATGAATTTCGAAATCGATTTGGATTTCGAACTCGATATGGATATGGAATTCGATATGGATTTCGAATTCGATATGGAATTCGATATCAAAATGTGTTTTGAAATCGATATTTATTTCGAAATCGATATGAATTTCGAATTCGAAATGGATTTCGAATTCGATATGGATTTCGAATTCGATATGGATTTCGAATTCGATATGGATTTCGAATTCAATATGAATTTCGAATTCGACATGGATTTCGAATTCGAAATGGATTTCGAATTTGATATGGATTACGAATTCGATATGGATTTCGAAATCGATATGGAATTTAAAGTCGAAATTGAATTCGAAATGGTTTTCGTATTCGAAATGGAATTCGAATTCAAAATGGATTTTTAAATAGAAATGGATTTCGAAACCGAAATGGAATTTGAAATAGAAATGGATTTTGAATTCAATACGGATTTCGGACTCGAATCAAAATGGATTTGGAATTCGATATGGATTTCGAATTCGATATGAATTTCGAAATCGATATGGATTTCGAATTCGATATGGATATGGAATTCGATATGGATTTCGAATTCGAAATGGAATTCGATATCAAAATGTGTTTTGAAATCGATATGGATTTCGAAATCAATATGAATTTCGAATTCGAAATGGATTTCGAATTCGATATGGATTTCGAATTCGATATGGATTTCGAATTCGATATGGATTTCGAATTCGAATGGAATTCGAAATCGAAATGGATTTCGTATTCGAAATGGAATTCGAATTCAAAATGGATTTTTAAATAGAATTGGATTTCGAAACCGAAATGGAATTTGAAATAGAAATGGATTTTGAATTCAATACGGATTTCGGACTCGAACCAAAATGGATTTGGAATTCGATATGGATTTCGAATTCGATATGAATTTCGAAATCGATATGGATTTCGAATTCGATATGGATATGGAATTCGATATGGATTTCGAATTCGATATGGTTATGGAATTCGATATGGATTTCGAATTCGATATGGATTTCGAATTCGATATGGATTTCGAATTCGAAATGGAATTCGAAATCGAAATGGATTTCGTATTCGAATTGGAATTCGAATTCAAAATGGATTTTTAAATAGAAATGGATTTCGAAACCGAAATGGAATTTGAAATAGAAATGGATTTTGAATTCAATACGGATTTCGGACTGGAATCAAAATGGATTTGGAATTCGATATGGATTTCGAATTCGATATGAATTTCGAAATCGATATGGATTTCGAATTCGATATGGATATGGAATTCGATATGGATTTCGAATTCGATTTGGAATTCGATATCAAAATGTGTTTTGAAATCGATATGGATTTCGAAATCGATATGAATTTCGAATTCGAAATGGATTTCGAATTCGATATGGATTTCGAATTCGATATGGATTTCGAATTCAATTTCGAATTCGAAATCGAAATGGATTTCGTATTCGAAATGGAATTCGAATTCAAAATGGATTTTTAAATAGAAATGGATTTCGAAACCGAAATGGAATTAGAAATAGAAATGGATTTTGAATTCAATACGGATTTCGGACTCGAATCAAAATGGATTTGGAATTCGATATGGATTTCGAATTCGATATGAATTTCGAAATCGATATGGATTTCGAATTCGATATGGATATGGAATTCGATATGGATTTCGAATTCGATATGGTTATGGAATTCGATATGGATTTCGAATTCGATATGGAATTCGATGTCAAAATGTGTTTTGAAATCGATATGGATTTCGAAATCGATATGAATTTCAAATTCGAAATGGATTTCGAATTCGATATGGATTTCGAATTCGATATGGATTTCGAATTCGATATGGATTTCGAATTCAATATGAATTTCGAATTCGACATGGATTTCGAATTCGAAATGGATTTCGAATTTGATATGGATTACGAATTCGATATGGATTTCGAAATCGATATGGAATTTAAAGTCGAAATTGAATTCGAAATGGTTTTCGTATTCGAAATGGAATTCGAATTCAAAATGGATTTTTAAATAGAAATGGATTTCGAAACCGAAATGGAATTTGAAATAGAAATGGATTTTGAATTCAATACGGATTTCGGACTCGAATCAAAATGGATTTGGAATTCGATATGGATTTCGAATTCGATATGAATTTCGAAATCGATATGGATTTCGAATTCGATATGGATATGGAATTCGATATGGATTTCGAATTCGATATGGAATTCGATGTCCAAATGTGTTTTGAAATCGATATGGATTTCGAAATCGATATGAATTTCGAATTCGATATGGATTGCGAATTCGATATGGATTTCGAAACCGAAATGGAATTTGAAATAGAAATGGATTTTGAATTCAATACGGATTTCGGACTCGAATCAAAATGGATTTGGAATTCGATATGGATTTCGAATTCGATATGAATTTCGAAATCGATATGGATTTCGAATTCGATATGGATATGGAATTCGATATGGATTTCGCATTCGAAATGGAATTCGAATTCAAAATGGATTTTGAAATCGAAATGGATTTTGAAATCGAAATGGAATTCGAAATCGATATGGAATTTAAAGTCGAAATTGAATTCGAAATGGTTTTCGCATTCGAAATGGAATTCGAATTCAAAATGGATTTTGAAATCGAAATGGATTTCGAAATCGAAATGGAATTCGAAATAGAAATGGATTTTGAAATCGATATGGATTTCGATATCGATATGGATTTCGAAATCGAAATGGAATTCGAATTCAATATGGATTACGAATTCGATATGGAATTCGATATCAAAATGTATTTTGAAATCGATATGGATTTCGATATCAAAATGGATTTGGAATTCGATATGGATTTCGAATTCGATATGGATTTCGAAATCGATATGGAATTTGAAGTCGAAATGGAATTCGAAATCGAAATGGATTTCGTATTCGAAATAGAATTCGAATTCAAAATGGATTTTGAAATCGATACGGATTTCGAAATCGATATGAATTTCGAATTCGAAATGGATTTCGAATTCAATATGGATTTTGAATTCGAAATGGATTTCGATATCAAAATGGATTTCGAATTCGATATGGAATTCGATATCAAAATGTATTTTGAAATCGATATGGATTTCGAAATCGATATGAATTTCGAATTCGAAATGGATTTCGAATTCGATATGGATTTCGAATTCGATATGGATTTCGAATTCGATATGGATTTCGAATTCGATATGAATTTCGAATTCGACATGGATTTCGAATTCGAAATGGATTTCGAATTTGATATGGATTACGAATTCGACATGGATTTCGAAATCGATATGGAATTTAAAGTCGAAATTGAATTCGAAATGGTTTTCACATTCGAAATGGAATTTGAATTCAAAATGGATTTTGAAATCGAAATGGATTTCGAAATCGAAATGGAATTCAAAATAGAAATGGACTTTGAAATCGAAATGGATTTCGATATCAAAATGGATTTCGAATTCGATATGAATATGGAATTCGATATGGATTTCGAATTCGCTATGGAATTCGATATCAAATTGTATTTTGAAATCGATATGGATTTCGAAATCGATATGAATTTCGAATTCGAAATGGATTTCGAATTCGATATGGATTTCGAATTCGATATGGATTTCGAATTCGATATGGATTTCGAATTCGATATGAATTTCGAATTCGACATGGATTTCGAATTCGAAATGGATTTCGAATTTGATATGGATTACGAATTCGAAATGGATTTCGATATCAAAATGGATTTCGAATTCGATATGGAATTCGATATCAAAATGTATTTTGAAATCGATATGGATTTCGAAATCGATATGAATTTCGAATTCGAAATGGATTTCGAATTCGATATGGATTTCGAATTCGATATGGATTTCGAATTCGATATGGATTTCGAATTCGATATGAATTTCGAATTCGACATGGATTTCGAATTCGAAATGGATTTCGAATTTGATATGGATTACGAATTCGACATGGATTTCGAAATCCATATGGAATTTAAAGTCGAAATGGAATTCGAAATGGATTTCGTATTCGAAATGGAATTCGAATTCAAAATGGATTTTGAAATCGAAGTGGATTTTGAAATCGAAATGGAATTCGAAATCGATATGGATTTCGAATTCGAAATAGAGTTTGAATTCAAAATGGATTTTGAAATCGTAATGGATTTCGAAATCGAAATGGATTTTGCATTCGAAATGGATTTCGATATCAATATGGATTTCGAATTCGATATGGATTTCGGTATCAAAATGGATTTCAAATTCGATATGGATTTCGATATCGATATGAATTTCGAAATCGAAATGGAATTCGAATTCAAAATGGATTACGAATTCGATATGGAATTCGATATCAAAATGTATTTTGAAATCGATATGGATTTCGATATCAAAATGGATTTGGAATTCGATATGGATTTCGAATTCGATATGGATTTCGAAATCGATATGGAATTTGAAGTCGAAATGGAATTCGAAATCGAAATGGATTTCGTATTCGAAATGGAATTCGAATTCAAAATGGATTTTTAAATAGAAATGGATTTCGAAACCGAAATGGAATTTGAAATAGAAATGGATTTTGAATTCAATACGGATTTCGGACTGGAATCAAAATGGATTTGGAATTCGATATGGATTTCGAATTCGATATGAATTTCGAAATCGATATGGATTTCGAATTCGATATGGATATGGAATTCGATATGGATTTCGAATTCGATATGGAATTCGATATCAAAATGTGTTTTGAAATCGATATGGATTTCGAAATCGATATGAATTTCGAATTGGAAATGGATTTCGAATTCGATATGGATTTCGAATTCGATATGGATTTCGAATTCGATATGGATTTCGAATTCGATATGGATTTCGAATTCGAATGGAATTCGATGTCAAAATGTGTTTTGAAATCGATATGGATTTCGAAATCGATATGAATTTCGAATTCGAAATGGATTTCGAATTCGATATGGATTTCGAATTCGATATGGATTTCGAATTCGATATGGATTTCGAATTCGATATGGATTTCGAATTCGAATGGAATTCGAAATCGAAATGGATTTCGTATTCGAAATGGAATTCGAATTCAAAATGGATTTTTAAATAGAATTGGATTTCGAAACCGAAATGGAATTTGAAATATAAATGGATTTTGAATTCAATACGGATTTCGGACTCGAACCAAAATGGATTTGGAATTCGATATGGATTTCGAATTCGATATGAATTTCGAAATCGATATGGATTTCGAATTCGATATGGATATGGAATTCGATATGGATTTCGAATTCGATATGGTTATGGAATTCGATATGGATTTCGAATTCGATATGGATTTCGAATTCGATATGGATTTCGAATTCGAAATGGAATTCGAAATCGAAATGGATTTCGTATTCGAAATGGAATTCGAATTCAAAATGGATTTTTAAATAGAAATGGATTTCGAAACCGAAATGGAATTTGAAATAGAAATGGATTTTGAATTCAATACGGATTTCGGACTCGAATCAAAATGGATTTGGAATTCGATATGGATTTCGAATTCGATATGAATTTCGAAATCGATATGGATTTCGAATTCGATATGGATATGGAATTCGATATGGATTTCGAATTCGATATGGAATTCGATGTCAAAATGTGTTTTGAAATCGATATGGATTTCGAAATCGATATGAATTTCGAATTCGAAATGGATTTCGAATTCGATATGGATTTCGAATTCGATATGGATTTCGAATTCGATATGGATTTCGAATTCGATATGAATTTCGAATTCGACATGGATTTCGAATTCGAAATGGATTTCGAATTTGATATGGATTACGAATTCGATATGGATTTCGAAATCGATATGGAATTTAAAGTCGAAATTGAATTCGAAATGGTTTTCGCATTCGAAATGGAATTCGAATTCAAAATGGAATTTTAAATAGAAATGGATTTCGAAACCGAAATGGAATTTGAAATAGAAATGGATTTTGAATTCAATGCGGATTTCGGACTCGAATCAAAATGGATTTGGAATTCGATATGGATTTCGAATTCGATATGAATTTCGAAGTCGATATGGATTTCGAATTCGATATGGATATGGAATTCGATATGGATTTCGAATTCGATGTCAAAATGTGTTTTGAAATCGATATGGATTTCGAAATCGATATGAGTTTCGAATTCGATATGGATTACGAATTCGATATGGATTTCGAAATCAATATGGAATTTGAAGTCGAAATGGAATTCGAAATCGAAATGGATTTCGCATTCGAAATGGAATTCGAATTCAAAATGGATTTTGAAATCGAAATGGATTTTGAAATCGAAATGGAATTCGAAATCGATATGGAATTTAAAGTCGAATTTGAATTCGAAATGGTTTTCGCATTCGAAATGGAATTCGAATTCAAAATGGATTTTGAAATCGAAATGGATTTCGAAATCGAAATGGAATTCGAAATAGAAATGGATTTTGAAATCGATATGGATTTCGATATCAATATGGATTTCGAATTCGATATGGATTTCGGTATCAAAATGGATTTCGAATTCGATATGGATTTCGATATCGATATGGATTTCGAAATCGAAATGGAATTCGAATTCAATTTGGATTACGAATTCGATATGGAATTCGATATCAAAATGTATTTTGAAATCGATATGGATTTCGATATCAAAATGGATTTGGAATTCGATATGGATTTCGAATTCGATATGGATTTCGAAATCGATATGGAATTTGAAGTCGAAATTGAATTCGAAATCGAAATGGATTTTGTATTCGAAATAGAATTCGAATTCAAAATGGATTTTGAAATCGATATGGATTTTGAAATCGATATGAATTTCGAATTCGAAATGGATTTCGATATCAAAATGGGTTTCGAATTCGATATGGATTTCGAATTCGATATGGAATTCGATATAAAAATGTATTTTGAAATCGATATGGATTTCGAAATCGATATGAATTTCGAATTCGAAATGGATTTCGAATTCGATATGGATTGCGAATTCGATATGAATTTCGAATTCGATATGGATTTCGAATTCGATATGAATTTCGAATTCGAAATGGATTTCGAATTCGATATGGATTACGAATTCGATATGGATTTCGAAATCGATATGGAATTTAAAGTCGAAATTGAATTCGAAATGGTTCGTATTCGAAATGGAATTCAAATTCAAAATGGATTTTTAAATAGAAATGGATTTCGAAACCGAAATGGAATTTGAAATAGAAATGGATTTTGAATTCAATACGGATTTCGGACTCGAATCAAAATGGATTTGGAATTCGATATGGATTTCGAATTCGATATGAATTTCGAAATCGATATGGATTTCGAATTCGATATGGATATGGAATTCGATATGGATTTCGAATTCGATTTGGAATTTGATATCAAAATGTGTTTTGAAATCGATATGGATTTCGAATTCGATATGTATTTCGAATTCGATATGGATTTCGAATTCGATATGGATTTCGAATTCGATATGAATTTCGAATTCGACATGGATTTCGAATTCGAAATGGATTCGAATTTGATATGGATTACGAATTCGACATGGATTTCGAAATCGATATGGAATTTAAAGTCGAAATTGAATTCGAAATGGTTTTCGCATTCGAAATGGAATTTGAATTCAAAATGGATTTTGAAATCGAAATGGATTTCGAAATCGAAATGGAATTCAAAATAGAAATGGACTTTGAAATCGATATGGATTTCGATATCAAAATGGATTTCGAATTCGATATGAATATGGAATTCGATATGGATTTCGAATTCGATATGGAATTCGATATCAAATTGTATTTTGAAATCGATATGGACTACGAAATCGATATGAATTTCGAATTCGAAATGGATTTCGAATTCGATGTGGATTTCGAATTCGATATGAATTTCGAATTCGAAATGGATTTCGAATTCGATATGAATTTCGAATTCGAAATGGATTTCGAATTCGATATGGTTTTCGAAATCGATATGGAATTTGAAGTCGAAATGGAATTCGAAATCGAAATGGATTTCGTATTCGAAATGGAATTCGAATTCAAAATGGATTTTGAAATCGAAGTGGATTTTGAAATCGAAATGGAATTCGAAATCGATATGGATTTCGAATTCGAAATAGAGTTTGAATTTAAAATGGATTTTGAAATCGTAATGGATTTCGAAATCGAAATGGATTTTGAATTCGAAATGGATTTCGATATCAATATGGATTTCGAATTCGATATGGATTTCGGTATCAAAATGGATTTCGAATTCGATATGGATTTCGATATCGATATGAATTTCGAAATCGAAATGGAATTCGAATTCAATATGGATTACGAATTCGATATGGAATTCGATATCAAAATGTATTTTGAAATCGATGTGGATTTCGATATCAAAATGGATTTGGAATTCGATATGGATTTCGAATTCGATATGAATTTCGAAGTCGATATGGAATTTGAAGTTGAAATGGAATTCGAAATCGAAATGGATTTCGTATTCGAAATGGAATTCGAATTCAAATGGATTTTGAAATAGAAATGGATTTCGAAACCGAAATGGAATTTGAAATAGAAATGAATTTCTGAAATCGATATGGATTTCGAATTCGCTATGGATATGGAATTCGATATGGATTTCGAATTCGATATGGAATTCGATATCAAAATGTGTTTTGAAATCGATATGGATTTCGAAATCGATATGAATTTCGAATTCGAAATGGATTTCGAATTCGATATGGATTTCGAATTCGATATGGATTTCGAATTCGATATGGATTTCGAATTCGATATGAGTTTCGAATTCGACATGGATTTCGAATTCGAAATGGATTTCGAATTTGATATGGATTACGAATTCGATATGGATTTCGAAATCGATATGGAATTTAAAGTCGAAATTGACTTCGAAATGGTTTTCGCATTCGAAATGGAATTCGAATTCAAAATGGATTTTAATAGAATGGATTCGAAACCGAAATGGAATTTGAAATAGAAATGGATTTTGAATTCAATACGGATTTCGGACTCGAATCAAAATGGATTTGGAATTCGATATGGATTTCGAATTCGATATGAATTTCGAAATCGATATGGATTTCGAATTCGATATGGATATGGAATTCGATATGGATTTCGAATTCGATATGGAATTCGATGTCATAATGTGTTTTGAAATCGATATGGATTTCGAAATCGATATGGAATTCGAATTCGATATGGATTTCGAATTCGATATGGATTTCGAATTCGATATGAATTTCGAATTCGACATGGATTTCGAATTCGAAATGGATTTCGAATTTGATATGGATTACGAATTCGATATGGATTTCGAAATCGATATGGAATTTAAAGTCGAAATTGAATTCAAAATGGTTTTCGCATTCGAAATGGAATTCGAATTCAAAATGGATTTTTAAATATAAATGGATTTCGAAACCGAAATGGAATTTGAAATAGAAATGGATTTTGAATTCAATACGGATTTCGGACTCGAATCAAAATGGATTTGGAATTCGATATGGATTTCGAATTCGATATGAATTTCGAAATCGATATGGATTTCGAATTTGATATGGATATGGAATTCGATATGGATTTCGAATTCGATATGGAATTCGATATCAAAATGTGTTTTGAAATCGATATGGATTTCGAAATCGATATGAATTTCGAATTCGAAATGGATTTCGAATTCGATATGGATTTCGAATTCGATATGGATTTCGAATTCGATATGGAATTTAAAGTCGAAATTGAATTCGAAATGGTTTTCGCATTCGAAATGGAATTTGAATTCAAAATGGATTTTGAAATCGAAATGGATTTCGAAATCGAAATGGAATTCAAAATAGAAATGGACTTTGAAATCGATATGGATTTCGATATCAAAATGGATTTCGAATTCGATATGAATATGGAATTCGATATGGATTTCGAATTCGATATCAAATTGTATTTTGAAATCGATATGGACTTCGAAATCGATATGAATTTCGAATTCGAAATGGATTTCGAATTCGATGTGGATTTCGAATTCGATATGAATTTCGAATTCGAAATGGATTTCGAATTCGATATGGTTTTCGAAATCGATATGGAATTTGAAGTCGAAATGGAATTCGAAATCGAAATGGATTTCGTATTCGAAATGGAATTCGAATTCAAAATGGATTTTGAAATCGAAGTGGATTTTGAAATCGAAATGGAATTCGAAATCGATATGGATTTCGAATTCGAAATAGAGTTTGAATTTAAAATGGATTTTGAAATCGTAATGGATTTCGAAATCGAAATGGATTTTGAATTCGAAATGGATTTCGATATCAATATGGATTTCGAATTCGATATGGATTTCGGTATCAAAATGGATTTCGAATTCGATATGGATTTCGATATCGATATGAATTTCGAAATCGAAATGGAATTCGAATTCAATATGGATTACGAATTCGATATGGAATTCGATATCAAAATGTATTTTGAAATCGATGTGGATTTCGATATCAAAATGGATTTGGAATTCGATATGGATTTCGAATTCGATATGAATTTCGAAGTCGATATGGAATTTGAAGTTGAAATGGAATTCGAAATCGAAATGGATTTCGTATTCGAAATGGAATTCGAATTCAAAATGGATTTTGAAATAGAAATGGATTTCGAAACCGAAATGGAATTTGAAATAGAAATGAATTTCGAAATCGATATGGATTTCGAATTCGCTATGGATATGGAATTCGATATGGATTTCGAATTCGATATGGAATTCGATATCAAAATGTGTTTTGAAATCGATATGGATTTCGAAATCGATATGAATTTCGAATTCGAAATGGATTTCGAATTCGATATGGATTTCGAATTCGATATGGATTTCGAATTCGATATGGATTTCGAATTCGATATGAGTTTCGAATTCGACATGGATTTCGAATTCGAAATGGATTTCGAATTTGATATGGATTACGAATTCGCTATGGATTTCGAAATCGATATGGAATTTAAAGTCGAAATTGACTTCGAAATGGTTTTCGCATTAGAAATGGAATTCGAATTCAAAATGGATTTTTAAATAGAAATGGATTTCGAAACCGAAATGGAATTTGAAATAGAAATGGATTTTGAATTCAATACGAATTTCGGACTCGAATCAAAATGGATTTGGAATTCGATATGGATTTCGAATTCGATATGAATTTCGAAATCGATATGGATTTCGAATTCGATATGGATATGGAATTCGATATGGATTTCGAATTCGATATGGAATTCGATGTCATAATGTGTTTTGAAATCGATATGGATTTCGAAATCGATATGAATATCGAATTCGAAATGGATTTCGAATTCGATATGGATTTCGAATTCGATATGGATTTCGAATTCGATATGGATTTCGAATTCGATATGAATTTCGAATTCGACATGGATTTCGAATTCGAAATGGATTTCGAATTTGATATGGATTACGAATTCGATATGGATTTCGAAATCGATATGGAATTTAAAGTCGAAATTGAATTCAAAATGGTTTTCGCATTCGAAATGGAATTCGAATTCAAAATGGATTTTTAAATATAAATGGATTTCGAAACCGAAATGGAATTTGAAATAGAAATGGATTTTGAATTCAATACGGATTTCGGACTCGAATCAAAATGGATTTGGAATTCGATATGGATTTCGAATTCGATATGAATTTCGAAATCGATATGGATTTCGAATTTGATATGGATATGGAATTCGATATGGATTTCGAATTCGATATGGAATTCGATATCAAAATGTGTTTTGAAATCGATATGGATTTCGAATGATATGAATTTCGAATTCGAAATGGATTTCGAAACCGAAATGGAATTCGAAATAGAAATGGATTTTGAAATCGATATGGATTTCGATATCAATATGGATTTCGAATTCGATATGGATTTCGGTATCAAAATGGATTTGGAATTCGATATGGATTTCGATATCGATATGGATTTCGAAATCGAAATGGAATTCGAATTCAATATTTATTACGAATTCGATATGGAATTCGATATCAAAATGTATTTTGAAATCGATATGAATTTCGATATCAAAATGGATTTCGAAATCGATATGGAATTTGAAGTCGAAATTGAATTCGAAATCGAAATGGATTTTGTATTCGAAATAGAATACGAATTCAAAATGGATTTTGTAATCGATATGGATTTCGAAATCGATATGAATTTCGAATTCGAAATGGATTTCGAATTCAATATGGATTTTGAATTCGAAATGGATTTCGAATTCGATATGGATTTCGAACTCGATATGGAATGCGATATCAAAATGTATTTGGAAATCGATATGGATTTCGAAATCGATATGAATTTCGAATTCGAAATGGATTTCGAATTCGATATGGATTGGCGAAATTTCGATTATGGATTTCGAATCCGATATGGATTTCGAATTCGATATGAATTTCGAATTCGAAATGGATTTCGAATTCGATATGGATTACGAATTCGATATGGATTTCGAAATCGATATGGAATTTAAAGTCGAAATTGAATTCGAAATGGTTTTCGCATTCGAAATGGAATTCGAATTCAAAATGGATTTCGAATTCAAAATGGATTTCGAAATCGAAATGGATTTCGAAATCGAAATGGAATTCGAAATAGAAATGGATTTTGAATTCGATATGGATTTCGATATCAAAATGGATTTCGAATTCGATATGGATTTTGATATCGATATGGATTTCGAAATCGAAATGGAATTCGAATTCAATATGGATTACGAATTCGATATGGAATTCGAATTTGAAATCGATATGGATTTTGATTTCAAACTGGATTTGGAATTCGATATGGATTTCGAAATCGATATGGATTTCGAAATCGATATGAATTTCGAATTCGAAATGGATTTCGAATTCAATATGGATTTTGAATTCGAAATGGATTTCGATATCAAAATGGATTTCGAATTCGATATGGAATTCGATATCAAAATGTATTTTGAAATTGATATGGATTTCGAAATCGATATGAATTTCGAATTCGAAATGGATTTCGAATTCGATATGGATTTCGAATTCGATATGGATTTCGAATTGACGATGGATTTCAATTCGATATGAATTTCGAATTTCGACATGGATTTCGAATTCGATATCGGACTTCGAATTCGATATGAATTTCGAATTCGACATGGATTCCGAATTGAAATGGATTTCGAATTTGATATGGATTACGAATTCGATATGGATTTCGAAATCGATATGGAATTTAAAGTCGAAATTGAAATCGAAATGGTTTTCGCATTCGAAATGGAACTCGAATTCAAAATGGATTTTTAAATAGAAATGGATTTCGAAACCGAAATGGAATTTGAAATAGAAATGGATTTTGAATTCAATACGGATTTCGGACTCGAATCAAAATGGATTTGGAATTCGATATGGATTTCGAATTCGATATGAATTTCGAAATCGATATGGATTTCGAATTTGATATGGATATGGAATTCGATATGGATTTCGAATTCGATATGGAATTCGATATAAAAATGTGTTTTGAAATCGATATGGATTTCGAAATCGATATGAATTTCGAATTCGAAATGGATTTCGAATTCGATATGGATTTCGAATTCGATATGGATTTCGAATTCGATATGGATTTCGAATTCGATATGAATTTCGAATTCGACATGGATTTCGAATTCGAAATGGATTTCTAATTTGATATGGATTACGAATTCGATATGGATTTCGAAATCGATATGGAATTTAAAGTCGAAATTGAAATCGAAATGGTTTTCGCATTCGAAATGGAACTCGAATTCAAAATGGATTTTTAAATAGAAATGGATTTCGAAACCGAAATGGAATTTGAAATAGAAATGGATTTTGAATTCAATACGGATTTCGGACTCGAATCAAAATGGATTTGGAATTCGATATGGATTTCGAATTCGATATGAATTTCGAAATCGATATGGATTTCGAATTCGATATGGATATAGAATTCGATATGGATTTCGAATTCGATATGGAATTCGATGTCAAAATGTGTTTTGAAATCGATATGGATTTCGAAATCGATATGAATTTCGAATTCGATATGGATTACGAATTCGATATGGATTTCGAAATCAATATGGAATTTGAAGTCGAAATGGAATTCGAAATCGAAATGGATTTCGCATTCGAAATGGAATTCGAATTCAAAATGGATTTTGAAATCGAAATGGATTTCGAAATCGAAATGGAATTCAAAATAGAAATGGAATTTGAAATCGATATGGATTTCGATATCAATATGGATTTCGAATTCGATATGGATTTCGGTATCAAAATGGATTTCGAATTCGATATGGATTTCGATATCGATATGGATTTCGAAATCGAAATGGAATTCGAATTCAATATTTATTACGAATTCGATATGGAATTCGATATCAAAATGTATTTTGAAATCGATATGGATTTCGATATCAAAATGGATTTCTGAAATCGATAATGGAATATAATGGAATAGAGTCGAAATTGAATTCGAAATCGAAATGGATTTTGTATTCGAAATAGAATTCGAATTCAAAATGGATTTTGAAATCTGATGTGGATTTCGGAATCGATATGAATTTCGAATTCGAAATGGATTTCAATTTATTGAGTGGATTTGAATTCGAAATGGATTTCGAATTCGATATGGATTTCGAACTCGATATGGAATTCGATATCAAAATGTATTTTGAAATCGATATGGATTTCGAAAGCGATATAATTCGAATTCGAAATGGATTTCGAATTCGATATGGATTTACGGAATTCGATATGGATTTCGAGTCTGACATGGATTTCCTTGAATTCGATATGAATCTTTCAATTCGAAACGGATTTCTGAATTCGATATGGATTACGAATTCGATATGGATTTCTGAATCGATATGGAATTTAAAGTCGAAATTGAATTCGAAATGGTTTTCGCATTCGAAATGGAATTCGAATTCAAAATGGATTTCGAAATCGAAATGGAATTCGAAATAGAAATGGATTTTGAAATCGATATGGATTTCGATATCAAAATGGATTTCGAATTCGATATGGATTTTGATATCGATATGGATTTCGAAATCGAAATGGAATTCGAATTCAATATGGATTACGAATTCGATATGGAATTCGATATCAAAATGTATTTTGAAATCGATATGGATTTGCAATTCGATATGGATTTCGAATTCGATATGGATTTCGAAATCGATATGGATTTCGAAATCGATATGAATTTCGAATTCGAAAATGGATTTCGAATCCAATATGGATTTCGAATTCAATATGGATTTTGAATTCGAAATGGATTTCGATATCAAAATGGATTTTGAATTCGATATGGAATTCGATATCAAAATGTATTTTGAAATCGATATGGATTTCGAAATCGATATGAATTTCGAATTCGAAGTGGATTGCGAATTCGATATGGACTTCGAATTCGATGGAGTGGATTGGAATTGAGATGTGGAATGCGAATGGATATGGAATGGAATTCGAGGCATGGATTTCGAATTCGAAATGGATTTCGAATTTGATATGGATTACGAATTCGATATGGATTTCGAAATCGATATGGAATTTAAAGTCGAAATTGAATTCGAAATGGTTTTCGCATTCAAAATGGAATTCGAATTCAAAATGGATTTTGAAATCGAAATGGATTTCGAAATCGATATGGATTTCGAATTCGCTATGGATATGGAATTCGATATGGATTTCGAATTCGATATGGAATTCGATATCAAAATGTGTTTTGTGATCAGATATGGATTTCGAAATCGATATGAATTTCGAATTCGAAATGGATTTCGAATTCGATATGGATTTCGAATTCGATATGGATTTCGAATTCGATATGGATTTCGAATTCGATATGAGTTTCGAATTCGACATGGATTTCGAATTCGAAATGGATTCTCGAATTTGATATGGATTGACGAATTCGCTATGGATTTCGAAATCGATATGGAATTTAAAGTCGAAATTGACTTCGAAATGGTTTTCGCATTAGAAATGGAATTCGAATTCAAAATGGATTTTTAAATAGAAATGGATTTCGAAACCGAAATGGAATTTGAAATAGAAATGGATTTTGAATTCAATAGAATTTCGGACTCGAATCAAAATGGATTTGGAATTCGAAATGGATTTCGAATTCGATATGAATTTCGAAATCGTAGTGGATTTCGAATTCGATATGGATATGGAATTCGATATGGATTTCGAATTCGATATGGACTGGTGTCATAATGTGTTTTGAAATCGATATGGATTTCGAAGATCGATATGAATATCGAATTTCGAAATGAATTCGAATTCGATATGGATTTCGAATTCGATATGGATTTCGAATTCGATAGAGTGGATTTCGAATCGATATGAATTTCGAATTCGACATGGATTTCGAATTCGAAATGGATTTCGAATTTGATATGGATTACGAATTCGATATGGATTTCGAAATCGATATGGAATTTAAAGTCGAAATTGAATTCAAAATGGTTTTCGCATTCGAAATGAAATTCGAATTTCAAAATGGATTTTTAAATATAAATGGATTCGAAACCGAAATGGAATTTGAAATAGAAATGGATTTTGAATTCAAATACGGATTTCGGACTCGAATCAAAATGGATTTGGAGATTCGATATGGATTTCGAATTCGATATGAATTTCGAAATCGATATGGATTTCGAATTTGATATGGATATGGAATTCGATATGGATTTCGAATTCGATATGGAATTCGATATCAAAATGTGTTTTGAAATCGATATGGATTTCGAAATCGATATGAATTTCGAATTCGAAATGGATTTCGAAACCGAAATGGAATTCGAAATAGAAATGGATTTTGAAATCGATATGGATTTCGATATCAATATGGATTTCGAATTCGATATGGATTTCGGTATCAAAATGGATTTGGAATTCGATATGGATTTCGATATCGATATGGATTTCGAAATCGAAATGGAATTCGAATTCAATATTTATTACGATATTCGATATGGAATTCGATATCAAAAATGTATTTTGAAATCATATGAATTTCGATATCAAAATGGATTTCGAAATCGATATGGAATTTGAAGTCGAAATTGAATTGAATCGAAATGGATTTTGTATTCGAAATAGAATACGAATTCAAATGGATTTTGTAATCGATATGGATTTTGAGACTAGATATGAATTTCGATATTCAAAATGGATTTCTGAATTCAATATGGATTTTGAAGTCGAATTGAATTCGAAATCGAAAGGATTTATTCGATAGATACGAATTCGGATTTGTAACGAAGGATTTCGAACGAAGAATTTCAATTCGAAGGATTTCAATTCAAATGGATTTTATTCGAAATGTGATTTCGAAATCGATGTGGATTTCGAACTCGATATGGAATGCGATATCAAAATGTATTTGGAAATCGATATGGATTTCGAAATCGATATGAATTTCGAATTCGAAATGGATTTCGAATTCGATATGGATTGCGAATTCGATATGGATTTCGAATCCGATATGGATTTCGAATTCGATATGAATTTCGAATTCGAAATGGATTTCGAATTCGATATGGATTACGAATTCGATATGGATTTCGAAATCGATATGGAATTTGATATCGATATGGATTTCGAAATCGAAATGGAATTCGAATTCAATATGGATTACGAATTCGATATGGAATTCGAATTTGAAATCGATATGGATTTTGATTTCAAACTGGATTTGGAATTCGATATGGATTTCGAAATCGATATGGATTTCGAAATCGATATGAATTTCGAATTCGAAATGGATTTCGAATTCAATATGGATTTTGAATTCGAAATGGATTTCGATATCAAAATGGATTTCGAATTCGATATGGAATTCGATATCAAAATGTATTTTGAAATTGATATGGATTTCGAAATCGATATGAATTTCGAATTCGAAATGGATTTCGAATTCGATATGGATTTCGAATTCGATATGGATTTCGAATTCGATATGGATTTCGAATTCGATATGAATTTCGAATTCGACATGGATTTCGAATTCGAAATGGACTTCGAATTCGATATGAATTTCGAATTCGACATGGATTTCGAATTCGAAATGGATTTCGAATTTGATATGGATTACGAATTCGAATATGGATTTCGAAATCGATATGGAATTTAAAGTCGAAATTGAATTCGAAATGGTTTTCGCATTCGAAATGGAATTCGAATTCAAAATGGATTTCGAATTCAAAATGGATTTCGAAATCGAAATGGATTTCGAAATCGAAATGGAATTCGAAATAGAAATGGATTTTGAATTCGATATGGATTTCGATATCAAAATGGATTTCGAATTCGATATGGATTTTGATATCGATATGGATTTCGAAATCGAAATGGAATTCGAATTCAATATGATGTTCGATATGGAATTCGATATTTTGAAATCGATATGGATTTTGATTTCAAACTGGATTTGGGTATTCGATATGGATTTCGAAATCGATATGGATTTCGAAATCGATATGGAATTTCGATATTCGAAATGGATTTCGAATTCAAATATGGATTTTGAATTCGAAATGGATTTCGATATCGAAATGGATTTCGATATTCGATATGGAATTCGATATCAAAATGTATTTTGAAATTGATATGGATTTCGAAATCGATAGTGAATTTCGAATTCGAAATGGATTTGGAATTCGATATGGATTTCTGGAATTCGATATGGATTTCGAATTCGATATGGATTTCGAATTCGATATGAATTTCGAATTCGACATGGATTTCGAATTCGAAATGGACTTCGAATTCGATATGAATTTCGAATTCGACATGGATTTCGAATTCGAAATGGATTTCGAATTTGATATGGATTACGATATTCGATATGGATTTCGAAATCGATTATGGAATTTTTTAGGGAAGTCGAAATTGAAATCGAAATGGTTTTCGCATTCGAAATGGAACTCGAATTCTAGAATGGATTTTTAAATAGAAATGGATTTCGAAACCGAAATGGAAATTTGAAATAGAAATGGATTTTGAGATTACAGATACGGATTTCGATGAATCAAAATGGATTTGGAATTCGATATGGATTTCGATTTCGATATGAATTTCGAAATCGATATGGATTTCGAATTTGATATGGATATGGAATTCGATATGGATTTCGAATTCGATATGGAATTCGATATAAAAATGTGTTTTGAAATCGATATGGATTTCGAAATCGATATGAATTTCGAATTCGAAATGGATTTCTGAATTCGATATGGATTTCGAATTCGATATGGATTTCGATTTCGATATGGATTTCGATATTCGATATGAATTTCGAATTCGACATGGATTTCGAATTCGAAATGGATTTCTAATTTGATATGGATTACGAATTCGATATGGATTTCGAAATCGATATGGAATTTAAAGTCGAAATTGAAATCGAAATGGTTTTCGCATTCGAAATGGAACTCGAATTCAAAATGGATTTTTAAATAGAAATGGATTTCGAAACCGAAATGGAATTTGAAATAGAAATGGATTTTGAATTCAATATGGATTTTGATTTCGGACTCGAATCAAAATGGATTTAGAATTCGATATGGATTTCGAATTCGATATGAATTTCGAAATCGATATGGATTTCGAATTCGATATGGATATAGAATTCGATATGGATTTCGAATTCGATATGGAATTCGATGTCAAAATGTGTTTTGAAATCGATATGGATTTCGAAATCGATATGAATTTCGAATTCGATATGGATTACGAATTCGATATGGATTTCGAAATATCAATTCAATATGGAAAATTTAGAAGTCGAAATGGAATTCGAAATCGAAATGGATTTCTACTTTCAATATGGAAATCGAATTCAAAATGGATTTAGAAATCGAAATGGATTTCGAAATCGAAGTGGAATTCAAAATAGAAGCGGATTTTGAAATCGATATGGATTTCGATATCAATATGGATTTCGATATTCGATATGGATTTCAGTATCAAAATGGATTTCGAATTCGATATGGATTTCGATATCGATATGGATTTCGAAATCGAAATGGAATTCGAATTCAATATTTATTACGAATTCGATATGGAATTCGATATCAAAATGTATTTTGAAATCGATATGGATTTCGATATCAAAATGGATTTCGAAATCGATATGGAATTTGAAGTCGAAATTGAATTCGAAATCGAAATGGATTTTGTATTCGAAATAGAATTCGAATTCAAAATGGATTTTGAAATCGATGTGGATTTCGAAATCGATATGAATTTCGAATTCGAAATGGATTTCGAATTCAATATGGATTTTGAATTCGAAATGGATTTCGAATTCGATATGGATTTCGAACTCGATATGGAATTCGATATCAAAATGTATTTTTGAAATCGATATGGATTTCGAAATCGATATGAATTTCGAATTCGAAATGGATTTCGAATTCGATTATGGATTGCGAATTCGATATGGATTTCGAATCCGATATGGATTTCAATTCGATATGAATTTCGAATTCGAAATGGATTTCGAATTCGATATGGATTACGAATTCGATATGGATTTCGAAGATCGATATGGATTTTAAAGTCGAAATTGGATTCGAAATGGTTTTCGCATATCGAAATGGATTTCGAATTTCAATATGGATTTCGAATTCGAAATGGAATTCGATATAGAAATGGATTTTGAGATTCGATATGGATTTCGATATCAAAATGGATTTCGATATTCAATATGGATTTTGATATCGATATGGATTTCGAAATCGAAATGGAATTCGAATTCAATATGGATTACGAATTCGATATGGAATTCGATATCAAAATGTATTTTGAAATCGATATGGATTTGGAATTCGATATGGATTTCGAATTCGATATGGATTTCGAAATCGATATGGATTTCGAAATCGATATGAATTTCGAATTCGAAATGGATTTCGAATCCAATATGGATTTCGAATTCAATATGGATTTTGAATTCGAAATGGATTTCGATATCAAAATGGATTTTGAATTCGATATGGAATTCGATATGGAATTCGATATCAAAATGTATTTTGAAATCGATATGGATTTCGAAATCGATATGAATTTCGAATTCGAAATGGATTTCGAATTCGATATGGATTTCGAATTCGATATGGATTTCGAATTCGATATGGACTTCGAATTCGATATGAATTTCGAATTCGACATGGATTTCGAATTCGAAATGGATTTCGAATTTGATATGGATTACGAATTCGATATGGATTTCGAAATCGATATGGAATTTAAAGTCGAAATTGAATTCGAAATGGTTTCCATTCGAAAATGGAATTCGAATTCAAAATGGATTTTGAAATCGAAAATGGATTTCAGAAATCGAAATGGATTTCGATATCGATATGGATTTCGATATCGATATGGATTTCGAAATCAAATGGAATTCGAGATTCGAAATGGATTTCGAATTCGATGTGGATTTCGATATTCGATATGGATTTCATTCGATAATTTCGATTCGCAATGGATTTCGAATTCGATGGATTTAATTCGATAATTACATTCGATATGGATTTCGAATTCGATATGGATTATCGATAATTGAAATCGATTGGATTCGATGATTCAATTCGAGATTGAAATCGATGATTGAATCGATGGATTTGAATCGATAATTGAATCGATAATTGAAATCGATAGGATTATTCGAATTGAAATGATTGATTCGATAATTCCATTGGATAATTCCATTCGATGGATTGGATTCGATATGGATTCGATGAATTGGATTCGATGAATTCCATTCGATATGGATTGCATTCGATTGATATCGAGTATGGATTCATTCAATGAATGGCATTGATGATTCCAAACGAAATTCCATTCGAGATTCCATGTGGATAATTCCATTCGAAATGATTTCGTTCGATGATTTTCATTCGATGATTTGAATTCGAGTCGATTCGATTCGATGGATTTGATTCGATGATTCCATTGGATGATTTCGATTCGATATGGATTGATTCGAATGATTCGCATTCGAATGGATTTCATTCGATATGGATTTCGATGATTCGATTCGATTCCATTCGATATGGATTGCAATCGATGGAATTTGAGTCGAAATGGATTTCGATTCGATATGGATTTAATTCGATATGGATTTCGAAATCGATATGGATTTCGAAATCGATATAGAATTTGAAGTCGAAATGGAATTCGAAATCGAAATGGATTTCGTATTCGAAATTGATTTCGAATTCGAAATGGAATTCGAATTCAAAATGGATGTTGAAATCGAAACGGATTTTGAAATCGAATGCAATCGAAATCGATATGGATTCGATTCGAATTGATTCGAATTCGATGTGGATTTCGAATTCGATATGGATTTCGAATTCGATGTGGATTTCGAATTCGATATGGATTTCGAATTCGATATGGATTTCGAATTCGATGTGGATTTCGAATTCGATATGGATTTCGAATTCGGTATGAATTTCGAATTCGAAATGGATTTCGAATTCGAAATGGATTTCGAATTCGATATGGATTACGAATTCGATATGGATTTCGAAATCGATATGGAATTTGAAGTCGAAATGGAATTTCGAAATCGAAATGGATTTCGTTATTCGAAATGGAATTCGAATTCAAAATGGATGTTGAAATCGAAATGGATTTTGAAAATCGAAATTGATATTCGAAGATCGATATGTATTTTGAAATCGATATGGATTTCGAAATCGATATGGAATTTGAAGTCGAAATGGATTTCGAATTCGATATGGATATGGAATTCGATATGGATTTCGAAATCGATATAGAATTTGAAGTCGAAATGGAATTCGAAATCGAAATGGATTTCGTATTCAAAATGGAATATCGAATTCAAAATAGATTTCGAAATAGAAATGGATTTCGAAGACCGAAATGGAATTTCGAAATAGAAATGGATTTTGAATTCAATACGGATTTCGAGACTCGAATCAAAATGGATTTGGAATTCGATATGGATTTCGAATTCGATATGAATTTCGAAATCGATATGGATTTCGAATTCGATATGGATATGGAATTCGATATGGATTTCGAAATCGATATGGAATTTGAAGTCGAAATGGAATTCGAAATCGAAATGGATTTCGGTATCGAAATGGAATTCGAATATCAAAATGGATGTTGAATATCGAAATGGATTTCGAAATCGAAATGCAATTCGAAATCGATATGGATTTCGAATTCGAAATTGATTTCGAATTCGATGTGGATTTCGAATTCGATATGGATTTCGAATTCGATGTGGATTTCGAATTCGAAATGGATTTCGAATTCGAAATGGATTTCGAATTCGATATGGATTACGAATTCGATATGGATTTCGAAATCGATATGGAATTTGAAGTCGAAATAGATATTCGAATCGAAATGGATTTCGATATTCGAAATGGAATTCGAATTCAAAATGAATGTTGAAATCGAAATGGATTTCGAAATCGAAATGGAATTCGAAGATCGATATGGATTTCGAATTCGAAATTGATTTCGAATTCGATATGGATTTCGAGATTCGATATGGATTTCGAAATTGATATGGATTTCGATTAAATTGATTTGGATATCGAATTCGGTATTTCGAATTCGAAATGGATTTCGATTCGAAATGGAGGGGGGGGGGGTTTCGAATTCGATATGGATTACGAATTCGATATGGATTTCGAAATCGATATGGATTTCGAAGTCGAAATGGAATTCGAAATCGAAATGGATTTCTTTATTCGAAATGGAATTCGAATTCAAAATAGATTTCGAAATAGAAATGGATTTCGAAATCCGAAATGGAATTGGAAATAGAAATGGATTTTGAATTCAATACGGATTTCGGATTCGAATCAAAATGGATTTGGAATTCGATATGGATTTCGAATTCGATATGAATTTCGAAATCGATATGGATTTCGAATTCGATATGGATATGGAATTCGATATGGATTTCGAATTCGATATGGAATTCGATATCAAAATGTATTTTGAAATCGATATGGATTTCGAAATCGATATGAATTTCGAATTCGATATGGATTACGAATTCGATATGGATTTCGAAATCGATATGGAATTTGAAGTCGAAATGGAATTCGAAATCGAAATGGATTTCGTATTCGAAATGGAATTCGAATTCAAAATGGATTTTGAAATTGAAATGGATTTTGAAATCGAAATGGAATTCGAAGTCGATATGGATTTCAAATTCGAAATGGAGTTCGAATTCAAAATGGATTTCGAAATCGAAATGGATTTTGAATTCGAAATGGATTTCGATATCGATATGGATTTCGATATCGATATGGATTACGATATCGATATGGATTTCGAAATCGAAAGGGAATTCGAATTCAATATGGATTACGAATTCGATATGCAATTCGATATCAAAATGGATTTGGAATTCGATATGGATTTCGAATTCGATATGGACTTCGAAATCGATATGGAATTTGAAGTCGAAATGGAATTCGAAATCGAAATGGATTTCGTATTTGAAACGGAATTCGTTTTCAAAATGGATTTTGAAATCGAAATGGATTTTGAAATCGAAATGGAATTTGAAGTAGAAATGGATTTTGAATTCAATACGGATTTCGGACTCGAATCAAAATGGAATTCGAAATCGATATGGATTTCGAATTCGAAGTGGATTTTGAAATCGTAATAGATTTCGAAATCGAAATGGATATCGATATCAATATGGATTTCGAATTCGATATGGATTTCGGTATCAAAATGGATTTCGAATTCGATATGGATTTCGATATCGATATGGATTTCGAAATCGAAATGGAATTCGAATTCAATATGGATAAGGAATTCGATATCAAAATGTATTTTGAAATCGATATGGATTTCGATATCAAAATGGATTTGGAATTCGATATGGATTTCGAAATCGATATGAATTTCGAAATCGATATGGATTTCGAAATTAAAATGGAATTCGAAATTAAAATGCAATTCGAATTCGATATGGATTTTGAATTCGAATTGGATTTCGAATTCAAATGGATTTTGAATTTGAAATGGATTTCGATATCAAAATGGATTTCGAATTCGATATAGATTTGGAATTCGATATGGATTTCGAATTCGATATGGAATTCGATATGGATTTCGAATTCGATATGGAATTCGATATCAAAATGTATTTAGAAATCGATATGGATTTCGATTTCAAACTGGATTTGGAATTCGATATGGATTTCGAATTCGATATGGATTTCGAAATCGATATGGATTTCGAAATCGATATGAATTTCGAATTCGAAATGGATTTCGAAATCGAAATGGAATTCGAATTCAATATGGATTACGAATTCGATATGGAATTCGATATCAAAATGGATTTGGAATTCGATATGGATTTCGAATTCGATATGGATTTCGAAATCGATATGGAATTTGAAGTCGAAATGGAATTCGAAATCAAAATGGATTTCGTATTCGAAATGGAATTCGAATTCAAAATGGATTTTGAAATCGAAATGGATTTTGAAATCGAAATGGAATTCGAAATCGATATGGATTTCGAATTCGAAATGGAGTTCCAATTCAAAATGGATTTTGAAATCGTAATGAATTTCGAAATCGATATGAATTTCGAATTCGATATGGATTACGAATTCGATATGGATATGGAATTCGATATGAATTTCGAATTCGATATGGAATTCGATATCAAAGTGTGTTTTGAAATCGATATGGAATTCGAAATCGATATGAATTTCGAATTCGATATGGATTACGAATTCGATATGGATTTCGAAATCGATATGGAATTTGAAGTCGAAATGGATTTCGTATTCGAAATGGAATTCGAATTCAAAATGGATTTTGAAATCGAAATGGATTTTGAAATCGAAATGGAATTCGAAATCGATATGGATTTCGAATTCGAAATGGATTTTGAAATCGTAATGGATTTCGAAATCGAAATGGATATCGATATCAATATGGATTTCGAATTCGATATGGATTTCGGTATCAAAATGGATTTCGAATTCGATATGGATTTCGATATGGATTTCGAAATCGAAATGGAATTCGAATTCAATATGGATTACGAATTCGATAAGGAATTCGATATCAAAATGTATTTTGAAATCGATATGGATTTCGATATCAAAATGGATTTGGAATTCGATATGGATTTCGAAATCGATATGAATTTCGAAATCGATATGGATTTCGAAATTAAAATGGAATTCGAAATTAAAATGGAATTCGAATTCGATATGGATTTTGAATTCGAATTGGATTTCGAATTCAAATGGATTTTGAATTTGAAATGGATTTCGATATCAAAATGGATTTCGAATTCGATATAGATTTGGAATTCGATATGTTTTTCGAATTCGATATGGAATTCGATATGGATTTCGAATTCGATATGGAATTCGATATCAAAATGTATTTAGAAATCGATATGGATTTCGATTTCAAACTGGATTTGGAATTCGATATGGATTTCGAATTCGATATGGATTTCGAAATCGATATGGATTTCGAAATCGATATGAATTTCGAATTCGAAATGGATTTCGAATTCAATATGGATTTTGAATTCGAAATGGATTTCGATATCAATATGGATTTCGAATTCGATATGGAATTCGATATCAAAATGGATTTCGAATTCGATATGGATTTCGAATTCGATATGGATTTCGAATTCGATATGGATTTCGAATTCGATATGAATTTCGAATTCGACATGGATTTCGAATTCGAAATGGATTTCGAATTTGATATGGATTACGAATTCGATGTGGATTTCGAAATCGATATGGAATTTAAAGTCGAAATTGAATTCGAAACGGTTTTCGCATTCAAAATGGAATTCGAATTCAAAATGGATTTTTTTAAATCGATATGGATTTCGATTTCAATATGGATTTCGATATCGATATGGATTTCGATATCGATATGGATTTCGATATCGATATGGATTTCGAAATCGAAATGGAATTCGAATTCGAAATGGAATTCGAATTCGATGTGGATTTCGAATTCGATATGGATTTCGAATTCGGTATGAATTTCGAATTCGAAATGGATTTCGAATTCGGTATGAATTTCGAATTCGAAATGGATTTCGAATTCGAAATGGATTTCGAATTCGATATGGATTACGAATTCGATATGGATTTCGAAATCGATATGGAATTTGAAGTCGAAATGGAATTCGAAATCGAAATGGATTTCGTATTCGAAATGGAATTCGAATTCAAAATGGATGTTGAAATCGAAATGGATTTTGAAATCGAAATGCAATTCGAAATCGATATGGATTTCGAATTGAAATTGATTTGAATTCTTATTTTTTTTTTTTTTTTTTTTGTTTTTTCGAATTCGATGGGATTTCGAATATGGAATGGATTTCGAATTCGATATGGAATCATCGAATTCGAATGGATTTCAAATTGAAATGGATTTCGAATTAGATATGGATTACGAATTCGATATGGAATTGAAATCGATATGGAATTCGAAGTCGAAATGGAATTGAAATCGAAATGGATTTGCATTCGAATGGAATTCGATTTCAAAATGGATGTTGAAATCGAAATGGATTTGAAATCGAAATGGAATTCGAAATCGATTTGTATTTTGAAATCGATATGGATTTCGAAATTCGAAATGGATTTCGAATTCGAAATGGATTTCGAATTCGATATGGATTACGAATTCGATATGGATTTCGAAATCGATATGGAATTTGAAGTCGAAATGGAATTCGAAATCGAAATGGATTTCGTATTCGAAATGGAATTCGAATTCAAAATGGATTTTGAAATCGAAATGGATTTTGAAATCGAAATGGAATTCGAAATCGATATGGATTTCGAATTCGAAATAGAGTTTGAATTCAAAATGGATTTTGAAATCGTAATGGATTTCGAAATCGAAATGGATTTTGAATTCGAAATGGATTTCGATATCAATATGGATTTCGAATTCGATATGGATTTCGGTTTCGAAATGGATTTCGAATTCGATATGGATTTCGATATCGATATGGATTTCGAAATCGAAATAGAATTCGAATTCAATATGGATTACGAATTTGTTATGGAATTCGATATCAAAATGTATTTTGAAATCGATGTGGATTTCGATATCAAAATGGATTTGGAATTCGATATGGATTTCGAATTCGATATGGATTTCGAAATCGATATGGAATTTGAAGTCGAAATGGAATTCGAAATCGAAATGGATTTCGTATTCGAAATGGAATTCGAATTCAAAATGGATTTTGAAATAGAAATGGATTTCGAAACCGAAATGGAATTTGAAATAGAAATGGATTTTGAATTCAATACGGATTTCGGACTCGAATCAAAATGGATTTGGAATTCGATATGGATTTCGAATTCGATATGAATTTCGATATCGATATGGATTTCGATATCGATATGGATTTCGATATCGATATGGATTTCGAAATCGAAATGGAATTCGAATTCAATATGGATTACGAATTCGATATGGAATTCGATATCAAAATGGATTTGGAATTCGATATGGATTTCGAATTCGATATGGACTTCGAAATCGATATGGAATTTGAAGTCGAAATGGAATTCGAAATCGAAATGGATTTCGTATTTGAAAGGGAATTCGTTTTCAAAATAGATTTTGAAATCGAAATGGAATTTGAAATAGAAGTAGATTTTGAATTCAATTGGGATTTAGGACTCGAATCAAAATGGATTTGGAATTCGATATGGATTTCGAATTCGATATGAATTTCGATATCGATATGGATTTCGATATCGATTTCGATATCGATGTGGATTTCGAAATCGAAATGGAATTCGAATTCAATATGGATTACGAATTCGATATGGAATTCGATATCAAAATGGATTTGGAATTCGATATGGATTTCGAATTCGATATGGATTTCGAAATCGATATGGAATTTGAAGTCGAAATGGAATTCGAAATCAAAATGGATTTCGTATTCGAAATGGAATTCGAATTCAAAATGGATTTTGAAATCGAAATGGATTTTGAAATCGAAATGGAATTCGAAATCGATATGGATTTCGAATTCGAAATGGAGTTCGAATTCAAAATGGATTTTGTAATCGTAATGGATTTCGAAATCGATATGAATTTCGAATTCAATATGGATTACGAATTCGATATGGATATGGAATTCGATATGAATTTCGAATTCGATATGGAATTCGATATCAAAATGTGTTTTGAAATCGATATGGATTTGGAAATCGATATGAATTTCGAATTCGATATGGATTACGAATTCGATATGGATTTCGAAATCGATATGGAATTTGAAGTCGAAATGGAATTCGAAATCAAAATGGATTTCGTATTCGAAATGGAATTCGAATTCAAAATGGATTTTGAAATCGAAATTGATTTTGAAATCGAAATGGAATTCGAAATCGATATGGATTTCGAATTCGAAATGGAGATCGAATTCAAAATGGATTTTGAAATCGTAATGGATATCGAAATCGAAATGGATATCGATATCAATATGGATTTCGAATTCGATATGGATTTCGGTATCAAAATGGATTTCGAATTCGATATGGATTTCGATATCGATATGGACTTCGAAATCGAAATGGAATTCGAATTCAATATGGATTACGAATTCGATAAGGAATTCGATATCAAAATGTATTTTGAAATCAATATGGATTTCGATATCAAAATGGATTTGGAATTCGATATGGATTTCGAAATCGATATGGAATTTGAAGTCGAAATGGAATTCGAAATCGAAATGGATTTTGTCATCGATAAAATGATTATTTCTATCCCTGGGCCGATCACAAGCTAAGAGACTGCAACCCTGTCTATCGACGACAGAAGTGGAAAGAAGTATGAAAGAGATTGCGGAACGCGGCGGTAACCTCGGCATGAAAAGAAAGCTAACAAAACGAACGGTCCCTGACAAGAATTTAAAATATATTCTACGTGTATAACTATCTTAAATCTACACACTAAAATAAATACTTAAATCTAAACTAAAATAAACGCTTAAAATAATCTTAGTTGTGGGATTAACAATTTTCAGAAGCAACATTAACAATTTTCAGAAGTGGGATAAAGTGCCCTAAGCAATAACGTGTGTGTAAGAACGAGATAGAAAGAGACGCGAGTAAAACGAATTACACGGAAAACGAAAACGAACAATTAAGAGAACGAAAATGCCGGGTAAACGCTATGTATCGAAAAAAGCATTGCAAAATAAATGCAAAGAAGCTGGATTGTCAACGTCGGGAAATCGAGATCAGTTACAAAGAAAGTTAAATATGCAAAACAGTGACGATGATTACGCAAGTGCAGAAAATCAATCCATGCTTAAAAAAATTTCCGATCTAGAAAAAACAGTCAGAGAACTTCGAGAACGTTCTTTCCAACCGTCTGTGATTTCATCACCCATTGAACCCAATGTGGAAATTGGTCAACGAAATGTCAGTGGTGAAATTAACGCAAATCCGCAATTCAACGAACATTCTAGTATGCTTCCAACAAACATGTCTCAGCAAAACGGTTCGCGATCGCAACACGTTGATGTTGCAACGCCACAGCAACTCGTTAATGTTGCAACGACACAACCAAACGCAAATGTTGCCACGCCGCAGCAACACGTAAACTTTGCTACGCCACAGCAATACGTAAGAGGTGCTACGTCTCAGCGCCACGTAAACTTTGCTACGTAACAGCAATACGTAAATGGAGCTACGTTTCAGCACCACCGAGAACTTTGCTACGTTTCTGCAGAACAGAATTAGGTCAAACGAAAATATAGGTCAGTGTGCCACGAATTCGGAGAATTTTGCTCACAATACGCAACAGCCAAATCCATACACGCAGCATGGACCGGAGTATTTGAACAATCCAAATATATATTTGTCATCGGGAACAAATATTATACCCAACAATTACGTACAATATGCAAACGTCGAAAATAATAATGGAAACATAAGTGAAATTGTGGCTCTGCTCCCAGAATTCAATCCCTCGTCCGGAAAATCATTAGATTCGCATCAATTTGTACGACGTGTTGAAAGTCTGAAAAACGCATATCGTTGGAGTGATCGTAAAATAATCTTTGCGGTCCAACAGAAGATGCTAGGTGCTGCTCGATATTGGGTGGATTCAACGGAACAAATATTTCAGACATGGTCAGAGTTAGCCTCACAATTTCTCAAAGATTTTCCTTGCATTAGAAACTCTGCAGACGTGCACTTAAAAATGTCAAAAACAAGACGTGAGTTATCGGAATCCCCACAAGATTATTTTTATAAAATGTTAGCCATTGGACGGAAGGGTGAGTTATCTGATTCTGCGATTTCGACACACATTATTAATGGTATCAACGATTACGATCTAAAGAGGAAAATATCGAACGACTATGTAACTTGTAATGAACTTCTACACGATATACTGGCATACTCTGCGCACAATGAAATCAAACATAGTCCATTTAATATTCAAAGCAAACTGGAGTCTAACGTGAATTGTCAAAAATCAAATCAGCCAGCGATTGGAAAACGAACAAACGAGAAGGCGGAGTTATCAGTCAAATGTTTTAATTGCCAAAAAGTAGGACATTATTCTTCGAAATGTCCGGAGCCTCAGCGTAAACCACGATGCACTCACTGTAACCGTACGACTCACGATTCTGCAAGTTGTCCAGAAAAATTAAAATCTCAAGTAAAGATAAATAAAATCGACTCTACTTCTAAGGGAGATATTTGCAAAAGTATCTTGGTAAACGGTAACGAAACAATTGCATTTGTAGATCCAGGTAGCACACGTACGCTGATTCGAAAATCTTTCGCCGAAAACATAGGGATACTGCAGCATTGTGCAGTTACACTCAACGGATTTGCTGGAGGAAAATTCATCTGCAAAGAAAAACTAATGGCAAAAATAATAATTGATCAGATCGTTTATATTGCTGAAGTACTAATAGTCGAAAATGATTTAATTTCAGAAAACGTATTATTGGGAAAAGATATTCTTTGTCGTGACGGAAAGAAACTTATCATTCGCGGTAATGAATGTTCCATCGAAAACATACGTCAGCTAGAAGCAAACGACAATCTTACGCCTGAGCAGAACGAAATAATAGAAGAGGTGGTATTAAACAACGCAAAATGTTTGGCAAAAGAACCTCACGAGCTTAGAACCTGTTCACTGGCAAAAATGGAAATTGCGCTATCTTCAGACATTCCATGTTATACGAAACCATATCGTACACCTTTTGCACTCAGACCGATCGTTGCGAGCATGATATCTGAGCTACTTGAAAGCAACATCATTCGTCCTTCGGAGTCTCCGTACGCTTCGGGAATAGTCATAGTTGATAAAAAGAATGGAGAACATCGTCTATGTGTCGACTATCCTCGTCTTAATCGCTTTACGGTAAAAATACCCTTTCCTATGCCAAATTTGGAAGAGCAATATGCACAACTAGCTGGAAACGCTTATTTCACACAACTCGATTTACGTATGGGCTATCATCAAATTGAAGTAAACGAATCATCAAAGAAATACACAGCGTTCGTTACATCCGACGGGCATTATGAATACAACAGAATGCCATTTGGACTCGTTAATGCTCCGGCAGTATTTCAAGCTGTAATGAACAAAATTGTTAAACGTATGGAACCAGGTGAGGTACTCGCATATTTGGATGACGTCATAATACCAAGTAAAACGTTTGATGAAGGAGTTCAGCGTCTAGAACAATTTCTTCATATTCTTAACGAAAGTGGACTAACACTACATCAGGACAAATGCAGATTCCTCCAAACCGAAATTACGTTTTTAGGACATATAGTCAATAAAAATGGAATCACCCCGAGAGAAAACAAAGTCAGCGCAATTAAAAACTTTAAGGCCCCGGCAAACGTAAAAGAAGTCAGACGCTTCTTAGGTCTCACAGGATTTTTTCGTAAATTTGTGGAAAACTATTCACTGATATCAAGACCATTAACTCGTCTTCTACGGAAAACAGAGGAAAATACTTTCGTTTGGACAGAGACCCAACAGCAGGCATTCAACGAACTCATTGAGAAATTATGCAACGCCCCAGTATTAACCTTATACGACTTTTCAGCATATCACGAAGTTCACACCGATGCTTGTGCCATTGGTATTGCAGGAGTGTTGCTACAGTCTTACGATGAAAAGGACTGGCGTCCCGTATGTTACTTCAGCAGGCACTGTACAGACGCAGAAGGTAAATATCACAGCTACGCACTCGAAACCTTAGCAGTAGTCGAAACGCTTCAACGATTTAGAGTATATCTTTTGGG
This sequence comes from Drosophila austrosaltans, assembly GCA_035045865.1. Taxonomy (NCBI): domain Eukaryota; kingdom Metazoa; phylum Arthropoda; class Insecta; order Diptera; family Drosophilidae; genus Drosophila; species Drosophila austrosaltans. Next base: position 246,472 of record JAWNOQ010000148.1, read on the forward strand.
AAAACCGTTCCGTCTTATAACTGACTGCTCTGCTATTGCCAAGGTCAAGATGAACAAAGAGCTTATTCCGCAAGTATCCCGCTGGTGGATTAAAATAATGGATTACGACTGCGAATTCATTCACCGTGATGGAAGCAAGATGTCTCACGTTGATGCTTTGAGTCGAGCGCCTGAGATGCTCCCTGAAATATCTTTAGATGAAATTATTCGAACCATAATTACAGATGTCGACGATTGGCTGCTGACAATGCAACTACAAGACAAATCGCTTATAGAAATAATCGCTACTCTAAAGGGAAACTATAAAAATAACCAGCATAAGCAACTTCATTCTGATTATCTTTTAGAAAATCATCGTTTATATCGGAAATTAGGAAATACCATCGCTTTCGTTGTGCCAAAATCAGTAAGGTGGCGCGTCGTTAAAAGTTGCCATGACGATGTGGGACACTTCGGTCTAGACAAAACCCTTGGGCGGATCCAGAAACAATTCTGGTTCCCAAAGATGAGGAAATACGTAAAAGATTACATCTCAACATGTATTCAATGCTGCTATTATAAATCGAAAGGAGGAAAACCTGAGGGAAGCATGCATTATAACGATACAGAACCGATTCCATTTCGCAGACTTCACGTGGATCATTTAGGTCCTTTTATTCGCAGTAAACGTGGAAATACCCATATACTGGCCATATCAGACTCTTTCAGTAAATTTTTAATTGTAAAGGCAGTCAAAAGTACGAAGACGCTTCCAGTACTTAATGTCCTCAACGAAGTCTCAAGCTATTTTGGATTACCTCACATCATAATATCGGACCGCGGAACAGCGTTTACTTCGAAACAATTTGAAAATTTCTGTACCCATAACCACATCCAACATGTCAAGAATGCTGTTCGTACACCTCGTGCAAATGGTCAGGTGGAGCGTGCAAACCAGATCATACTTAACTACATTCGCACTATGAACGACAACGTTAAAGATTGGGACCTAACGCTGCACAATCTTCAATGGAGTGTAAATTCTCAGAAGAACAACACCTCTGGATTCAGCCCTAACGACCTCGTATTTAATTTCAACCCAATCGACGTCTTACAGAATAATCTCACGGCAGCCATACACGCGGATATTGGCCAGCATCAAATCAAGGATTCTGTCATCGAAAACAGAAACCAGGTCGCAGCTAACATCTCAACCGAGAGAGCCAAGTGGAAGCATCGATTTGATTCCAAACACTCTAACCCCTCTGTTTATTCTACAGGAAATCTAGTAGTAGTTGAAAACGAGCCAGCTGCCACAGGTGAATCACGCAAGTTGGAACCCCGATACCGAGGCCCCTATGAAGTTATCAAAGTCCTTGGAAACGATCGTTATGTCATAGCAGATATTCCAGGTATACAAATTACTGGGCGAAAATACAATTCAGAGTACTCTTCCGACAGGATGAAACCTTGGTGTTCTAGCATCCCTGAGCTAGATGTATCCGACAACGACGACGACCGGATCGAGGACGATCCGAATTCAGGATTGGCCGAGCTGTCATCGATAAAATGATTATTTCTATCCCTGGGCCGATCACAAGCTAAGAGACTGCAACCCTGTCTATCGACGACAGAAGTGGAAAGAAGTATGAAAGAGATTGCGGAACGCGGCGGTAACCTCGGCATGAAAAGAAAGCTAACAAAACAAACGGTCCCTGACAGGAATTTAAAATATATTCTACGTGTATAACTATCTTAAATCTACACACTAAAATAAATACTTAAATCTAAACTAAAATAAACGCTTAAAATAATCTTAGTTGTGGGATTAACAATTTTCAGAAGCGACATTAACAATTTTCAGAAGTGGGATAAAGTGCCCTAAGCAATAACGTGTGTGTAAGAACGAGATAGAAAGAGACGCGAGTAAAACGAATTACACGGAAAACGAAGACGAACAATTAAGAGAACGAAAATGCCGGGTAAACGCTATGTATCGAAAAAAGCATTGCAAAATAAATGCAAAGAAGCTGGATTGTCAACGTCGGGAAATCGAGATCAGTTACAAAGAAAGTTAAATATGCAAAACAGTGACGATGATTACGCAAGTGCAGAAAATCAATCCATGCTTAAAAAAATTTCCGATCTAGAAAAAACAGTCAGAGAACTTCGAGAACGTTCTTTCCAACCGTCTGTGATTTCATCACCCATTGAACCCAATGTGGAAATTGGTCAACGAAATGTCAGTGGTGAAATTAACGCAAATCCGCAATTCAACGAACATTCTAGTATGCTTCCAACAAACATGTCTCAGCAAAACGGTTCGCGATCGCAACACGTTGATGTTGCAACGCCACAGCAACTCGTTAATGTTGCAACGACACAACCAAACGCAAATGTTGCCACGCCGCAGCAACACGTAAACTTTGCTACGCCACAGCAATACGTAAGTGGTGCTACGTCTCAGCGCCACGTAAACTTTGCTACGTCACAGCAATACGTAAATGGAGCTACGTTTCAGCACCACGAGAATTTTGCTAAGCCACAGCAATACGTTAATGTGGCTACGTTACAGCAACGCGAGAACTTTGCTACGTTTCTGCAGAACAGAATTAGGTCAAACGAAAATATAGGTCAGTGTGCCACGAATTCGGAGAATTTTGCTCACAATACGCAACAGCCAAATCCATACACGCAGCATGGACCGGAGTATTTGAACAACCCAAATATATATTTGTCATCGGGAATAAATATTATACCCAACAATTACGTACAATATGCAAACGTCGAAAATAATAATGGAAACATAAGTGAAATTGTGGCTCTGCTCCCAGAATTCAATCCCTCGTCCGGAAAATCATTAGATTCGCATCAATTTGTACGACGTGTTGAAAGTCTGAAAAACGCATATCGTTGGAGTGATCGTAAAATAATCTTTGCGGTCCAACAGAAGATGCTAGGTGCTGCTCGATATTGGGTGGATTCAACGGAACAAATATTTCAGACATGGTCAGAGTTCGCCTCACAATTTCTCAAAGATTTTCCTTGCATTAGAAACTCTGCAGACGTGCACTTAAAAATGTCAAAAACAAGACGTGAGTTATCGGAATACCCACAAGATTATTTTTATAAAATGTTAGCCATTGGACGGAAGGGTGAGTTATCTGATTCTGCGATTTCGACACACATTATTAATGGTATCAACGATTACGATCTAAAGAGGAAAATATCGAACGACTATGTAACTTGTAATGAACTTCTACACGATATACTGGCATACTCTGCGCACAATGAAATCAAACATAGTCCATTTAATATTCAAAGCAAACTGGAGTCTAACGTGAATTGTCAAAAATCAAATCAGCCAGCGATTGGAAAACGAACAAACGAGAAGGCGGAGTTATCAGTCAAATGTTTTAATTGCCAAAAAGTAGGACATTATTCTTCGAAATGTCCGGAGCCTCAGCGTAAACCACGATGCACTCACTGTAACCGTACGACTCACGATTCTGCAAGTTGTCCAGAAAAATTAAAATCTCAAGTAAAGATAAATAAAATCGACTCTACTTCTAAGGGAGATATTTGCAAAAGTATCTTGGTAAACGGTAACGAAACAATTGCATTTGTAGATCCAGGTAGCACACGTACGCTGATTCGAAAATCTTTCGCCGAAAACATAGGGATACTGCAGCATTGTGCAGTTACACTCAACGGATTTGCTGGAGGAAAATTCATCTGCAAAGAAAAACTAATGGCAAAAATAATAATTGATCAGATCGTTTATATTGCTGAAGTACTAATAGTCGAAAATGATTTAATTTCAGAAAACGTATTATTGGGAAAAGATATTCTTTGTCGTGACGGAAAGAAACTTATCATTCGCGGTAATGAATGTTCCATCGAAAACATACGTCAGCTAGAAGCAAACGACAATCTTATGCCTGAGCAGAACGAAATAATAGAAGAGGTGGTATTAAACAACGCAAAATGTTTCGCAAAAGAACCTCACGAGCTTGGAACCTGTTCACTGGCAAAAATGGAAATTGCGCTATCTTCAGACATTCCATGTTATACGAAACCATATCGTACACCTTTTGCACTCAGACCGATCGTTGCGAGCATGATATCTGAGCTACTTGAAAGCAACATCATTCGTCCTTCGGAGTCTCCGTACGCTTCGGGAATAGTCATAGTTGATAAAAAGAATGGAGAACATCGTCTATGTGTCGACTATCCTCGTCTTAATCGCATTACGGTAAAAATACCCTTTCCTATGCCAAATTTGGAAGAGCAATATGCACAACTAGCTGGAAACGCTTATTTCACACAACTCGATTTACGTATGGGCTATCATCAAATTGAAGTAAACGAATCATCAAAGAAATACACAGCGTTCGTTACATCCGACGGGCATTATGAATACAACAGAATGCCATTTGGACTCGTTAATGCTCCGGCAGTATTTCAAGCTGTAATGAACAAAATTGTTAAACGTATGGAACCAGGTGAGGTACTCGCATATTTGGATGACGTCATAATACCAAGTAAAACGTTTGATGAAGGAGTTCAGCGTCTAGAACAATTTCTTCATATTCTTAACGAAAGTGGACTAACACTACATCAGGACAAATGCAGATTCCTCCAAACCGAAATTACGTTTTTAGGACATATAGTCAATAAAAATGGAATCACCCCGAGAGAAAACAAAGTCAGCGCAATTAAAAACTTTAAGGCCCCGGCAAACGTAAAAGAAGTCAGACGCTTCTTAGGTCTCACAGGATTTTTTCGTAAATTTGTGGAAAACTATTCACTGATATCAAGACCATTAACTCGTCTTCTACGGAAAACAGAGGAAAATACTTTCGTTTGGACAGAGACCCAACAGCAGGCATTCAACGAACTCATTGAGAAATTATGCAACGCCCCAGTATTAACCTTATACGACTTTTCAGCATATCACGAAGTTCACACCGATGCATGTGCCATTGGTATTGCAGGAGTGTTGCTACAGTCTTACGATGAAAAGGACTGGCGTCCCGTATGTTACTTCAGCAGGCACTGTACAGACGCAGAAGGTAAATATCACAGCTACGCACTCGAAACCTTAGCAGTAGTCGAAACGCTTCAACGATTTAGAGTATATCTTTTGGGAAAACCGTTCCGTCTTATAACTGACTGCTCTGCTATTGCCAAGGTCAAGATGAACAAAGAGCTTATTCCGCAAGTATCCCGCTGGTGGATTAAAATAATGGATTACGACTGCGAATTCATTCACCGTGATGGAAGCAAGATGTCTCACGTTGATGCTTTGAGTCGAGCGCCTGAGATGCTCCCTGAAATATCTTTAGATGAAATTATTCGAACCATAATTACAGATGTCGACGATTGGCTGCTGACAATGCAACTACAAGACAAATCGCTTATAGAAATAATCGCTACTCTAAAGGGAAACTATAAAAATAACCAGCATAAGCAACTTCATTCTGATTATCTTTTAGAAAATCATCGTTTATATCGGAAATTAGGAAATACCATCGCTTTCGTTGTGCCAAAATCAGTAAGGTGGCGCGTCGTTAAAAGTTGCCATGACGATGTCGGACACTTCGGTCTAGACAAAACCCTTGGGCGGATCCAGAAACAATTCTGGTTCCCAAAGATGAGGAAATACGTAAAAGATTACATCTCAACATGTATTCAATGCTGCTATTATAAATCGAAAGGAGGAAAACCTGAGGGAAGCATGCATTATAACGATACAGAACCGATTCCATTTCGCAGACTTCACGTGGATCATTTAGGTCCTTTTATTCGCAGTAAACGTGGAAATACCCATATACTGGCCATATCAGACTCTTTCAGTAAATTTTTAATTGTAAAGGCAGTCAAAAGTACGAAGACGCTTCCAGTACTTAATGTCCTCAACGAAGTCTCAAGCTATTTTGGATTACCTCACATCATAATATCGGACCGCGGAACAGCGTTTACTTCGAAACAATTTGAAAATTTCTGTACCCATAACCACATCCAACATGTCAAGAATGCTGTTCGTACACCTCGTGCAAATGGTCAGGTGGAGCGTGCAAACCAGATCATACTTAACTACATTCGCACTATGAACGACAACGTTAAAGATTGGGACCTAACGCTGCACAATCTTCAATGGAGTGTAAATTCTCAGAAGAACAACACCTCTGGATTCAGCCCTAACGACCTCGTATTTAATTTCAACCCAATCGACGTCTTACAGAATCAAATCAAGGATTCTGTCATCGAAAACAGAAACCAGGCCGCAGCTAACATCTCAACCGAGAGAGCCAAGTGGAAGCATCGATTTGATTCCAAACACTCAGCGTCTAGAACTCCACGAGAACAGACATCATCGGTGATAAGCTCGTCGCGATCAAACTATCACTCGTTTACCTCCCACTTTTTTTTTTACCTTTTCTATTTTGTCTGTTTCTATTTGACCGTCAAGTAGTGAGCTGAATCTTTTTCATTTGCGAAGAAAAGAAAAAAACAGCAAAACCATGGCCCCAGGGCCCCCTATAGGTAGGGAAAACATGTTTTCCCTACTAAGTGATAGCCCAAAGACTAAAAAGAAAAGACAATTTCAAAAGATACCAATCGAATTTCCAGATCTGCCAGAAGTCACAGCACAAAACCCTAAATACATCACCTTAGCAGCTAAAGACGCACTCAAACCCAAACTGCAAACTGCACGAATCGTTAAACAGCATCAAAGGTACTATTTATGCACCCTTCCTCAACAATGTATCAGAAGAAGAAATCGTACAAGAATTAAAATCCCAACACGTGACCTCGGTATATAAATTCAATCGAATGACTGATGGCACACTAAAACCCTCAGGCGTTGTTTTGATTACTTTCGACTTGTACACACTTCCTAACAAACTTGCAATTTCCTGGAACACTGTTAAAGTACGCGAATATATTCCTAATCCGATGCGCTGCAAAACCTGTCAGCTATTGGGTCATACGACAAAAAACTGTAATAACCCAGCAAGCTGCGTAAACTGCAACCTCCCACCACATTCGCCAAGCGATTGCTCTAGATTACAGTGCGCAAACTGCGGAGAGGAACACGCAGCATCTTCACCCACATGCAAAAAATATCAAGAACAGAAAGACATACTAAAAATAAAGACAGTAAAGAAATGCAGCATACGCGAAGCTAGAGTTCTTTATAAACAACAAAGAAACACCATCAACTCTCTCAGTTTCTCCCAAGTTACTGCCTCAACGTCTACCCCCCGACGAACGAAACGAAAACACAAACCACGAAAAAAAGTACAACAACTTTTATCATAGCAAAGAACAACGAGCAAACAAAAACAAAAACACCCACGCTACCTAATACCCCCCCTACCTATTACCCCCTCTCTCCCACACTCGAACATCGAACTGACGTTCACAAAAATCAAAGCGAATACATCAAAAAACAAACACAACCGACCACAAGTAAAACCAATACAATAATCACATCACCGGCTTTTAATTTGCCTTCTCCAACAATTACAACTTCCAGCGAACCAAACACCAGCGAATCAGACGACGCGATGGAAGATCTTGACTCTTAGTTAAGTCTCTTCCTTCTGTCTTTCTTTCCGCACACATATAATTTCTATTCCTCTTCCTATTTTAATGACCATTAAAATACTACAATGGAACATGAATGGATATGTAAATAATTATCAACAACTCATTCTGCTTATCAAAGACACGGACCCAGATATTATATGTATTCAAGAATCTCACATTCCACATAATAAAACCAATGTTATAGTTCCTAAGCCATACAATGGCTATTTTAAAAATCTTCACTCTATAACAACAAACAAACAAGGAGTTGGCTTCTTAATCAAACGTCACATTCCACATAAACATATGCCACTGGCATCTAACGTTTTAGGAGATGCACTTCAACTAAATTTAAACACAAAAACTACGATAATTAACACCTACATACCACCAAACCAAGACTTTACAGTCAATGACATACTTCTCCCAATATCCAACTTTAATACTCCTATAATGCTATGCGGGGACTTCAATTCACGAAATGTACTATGGGGATCCTCAACAACCAATTCCCGAGGAAAAAGGATCGAAAAGCTCATCGAAAGAGCTGACCTTGTTCTGCTTAACGACGGCTCAGCTACGCACTTCTCAACACATAACTCCTTTACCTGTGTTGATCTTACAACAGTCTCATCGTCAATCGTCCACAGATGCCACTGGAAAATCGACAATTACTTACATGGAAGCGATCATTTCCCGATAATCACTACCATAATTACACAACTTAAAACCGAGAAAGTCACACATATTCCTAAATATAAAACAGACAATGCTAACTGGACGAAATTTCAAAAAGAGCTATCAATTAATATAAAAGACTTTAAATATTGCAACATTCACCAAGGTGTTTCCAAACTAACTAAAGCGATCCACGCAGCAGCAAATATAGCCATACCACAAACCAAAGGAATACCACAGAAAAAGAACGTAGTTTGGTGGAGTACAATCCCAATGGATAATATTTAGACGCAACATGAGTCTACACAATCTTGTTGCCTACAAAAAAGCAAAAGCTCTATTCAAAAGAGAAGCCAAACGAGCAAAAAGAGCATCACTCTCCGATTTTACATCTCGTATAACGCCAGCAGCGTCCCCAAAAAGAATTTGGACCGATATAAAAACATTAACCGGAGTACCCAAAATGCCACTTAAATGTTTAAAAGTCAATCAAACTCTACTAACAGCCTCAAAGGACATCGCTGAGGCATTAGGAGAAAAATGGTCCAACTACTCTAAGGATCAAAACTTTTCGTCGGAGTACATTTCTAACAAGGCCGCACTTCTTGCCATTAACTACCACCCAGACAATGTTGCACCTCCAGCAAAACATCTTGAAGCCGATATAACTTTTCTTGAATACGAAGCAGCACTAACACAGACAAAAGGGAAAGCACCAGGATTTGATCGTATATCCTACCCTATGCTTAAGAACCTGACAAGAGATACAAAACACAAGCTAGTTGGACTCTACAACCAAATTTTAAATCAAGGAAAATACCCACATGCGTGGACCACAGCGGTGGTTGTTCCCATCCCCAAACCACATAAGCCCAACCACGACATAAACAGCTTCAGACCAATATCTCTTCTACCATGTATGAGCAAATTATTCGAAAAAATTTTAGCCCGCCGACTGATGTGATTCATAACCAGTAATAATCTTATTTCACACAACCAATCGGCTTTTAAGCGGAAACACGGGACGATGGACGCTTTGTTGCAAATACATCATTTCGTGTCAGATGCTCTTTCCTCGCGTAATCACGTCACAATTCTAGCGACTGATTTCGAAAAAGCATTTGATCGCGTAGGGGTACACACGATTCTACACCAACTAATGCTCTGGAGGGTTGGACCTAGGATCTTTAGTGTAGTAAAGGCCTTTATGGCCCACCGGTCATTCCGAGCGAGTAAACAACACTCTATCAAAACCACATCTGTTATTTAATGGCATCCCACAAGGCTCCCCACTTTCAGTAATTCTGTTTATAATCGCTTTCGATAAACTAAACTCGATTGTATTACAACATAAAAATCTACATGTATCTATATATGCTGACGATGCAATAATCTATACGAAACTGAAAGACCCAAACACTGTAACAAACACATTTCTAAAAGTCCTACAAGATATCAAGAACTGGGGAAACTCTTCAGGTGCCTTGCTGTCAATAGAAAAATGCAAAGTACTTCACATTTGTCGAAAACATCACTGCCCAGATTACAACTTAACGTTTAATAATATAAATATAGAAAATGTAGATAAATTAAGAATACTTGGAATAATATTTGATAGAAAATTTAAGTTTAAGCAACACTGTACAGATTTAAGAAATAATTTAGAAGCTAGACTAAATATAATTAAATTTCTTTGTTCAAAATTCTCCTACATACACTTAAACGTCCTAATTAATATTACCAGAGCAATAATTCTCTCCAAGTTGGATTACGGCCTTCCAATCTATGGATGGAGTGCAAACGCGAACATAAGACAAGTTCAAGTTCCTTACCATTGCGCTGTCCGACGAAGTATAAATGCATTTCCTACATCGCCGATCAAATGTATCCTAGCAGAGGCAGGACTTCCATCGTTAAAAGACAGATTGTACGAAACCACCGCAAAACTTATACCAAAACTATGCACAACATCAAACGTACTGCTATACAAAAATTGCGTAAACGCAAGCAAGGCCAAAAGGAAGTACAAAGTCCTATCCACCATATCCACCAAACAGAAAAGCCACTTCTCCGCCATGGTTACTTCAGGATACGTCCATTAATCTAGCGCTGCATACGTACAAAAAAGAAATTACTCAAAGCGACAAATACAGAAAACTATTCCTGGAAGAAAGCGAGAAACTAAGCCACCGGACCTGGTTGTTTACGGATGCCACCAAATCCGTAGCCGGGACTGCTTTTGCCGTAGTCGACAACAAAAAAACCCTAATCTCAGGAGGTTTACTGCCCGAACAGTATACTATATTCACCGCCGAGGCCCTAGCTATCCGAAATGCTTGTATATTCGCCCAAAACAATAAAGGGAAGTTCGTAATTTTCTCCGACAGCCTATCCGCGATTTCTGCAGTAAAAAATCTAAACTGCCATAACCACCTGATAAAAGAAATTAGGAGTATATGCACCATGAAAAAGATTATCCTTTTTTGGGTCCCCAGTCATCAAGGAATAATGGGAAACGAAAACGCAGACACAGCAGCAGATGCAGCAGCTCGATCCCCACACTTTTTATTCACACCCCCCGCTGCAAAAGACTTGAAGCAGTACATATCGCAATATATAAAAAATAAAAAAGAGGCAGACTGGACAGCCTTTGACCACCAATATACGCACTTCAACGAGACAGGATTAGCAACTATATATCCAGCGAACACGCCCAAACATAGATGGTCCACCTTTATCCGCCTCCGAATCGGACATTCCGCAATGACTCACGAACATCTGCTTACCAACCAACCTCCCAAACGATGCGCATGCGGTGATACACTCACCACCAGACACATCTTAGACCGATGCCCCAACTTGGCAAGAACCAGAAGAATGATATTCAATCAACAACAACCAACAGACTTCCTAAAAACGGTCAACGAAAGCAACATTAATATCATTTACAAGTTTGTAAAACAAGCGAGAATTATAAAGCAATTTTAAAAGAAGCTAGCAAACAGTAACTAATAAAATAGGCGTCGAAGGCCATAGTAGCTAGTACGCTGTAAACTATATTAGACATAATATTTCATATTGTATCTAATTGTAATAAAAAAAAAAAAAAAAAAAAAAAAAAAAAAAAAAAAAAAAAAAAATCTTAGTTGTGGGATTAACAATTTTCAGAAGCGACATTAACAATTTCGTATTCGAAATGGAATTCGAATTCAAAATGGATTTTGAAATAGAAATGGATTTCGAAACCGAAATGGAATTTGAAATAGAAATGGATTTTGAATTCAATACGGATTTCGGACTCGAATCAAAATGGATTTGGAATTCGATATGGATTTCGAATTCGATATGAATTTCGAAATCGATATGGATTTCAAAATTAAAATGGAATTCGAAATTAAAATGAAATTCGAATTCGATATGGATTTTGAATTCGAATTGGATTTCGAATACAAATGGATTTTGAATTTGAAATGGATTTCGATATCAAAATGGATTTCGAATTCGATATAGATTTGGAGTTCGATATGGATTTCGAATTCGATATGGAATTCGATATCAAAATGTATTTTGAAATCGATATGGATTTCGATATCAAAATGGATTTGGATTTCGATAAGATTTAGAATTCGATATGAATTTCGAATTCGAAATGGATTTCGAATTCGATATAGATTACGAATTCGATAAGGATTTCGAATTCAAAATGGATTTTGAAATCGTAATGGATTTCGAAATCGAAATGAAATTCGAAACCGAAATGGAATTTGAAATTAAAATGGAATTCGAATTCGATATGTATTTCGAAATCGAAATGGATTTTGAAATCGATATGGATTTCGAAATCGAAATGGAATTCGGATTCGAATTGGATTTCGAAATCGATATGGATTTCGATATCAATATGGATTTCGAATTCGATATGAATTTCGAATCCGAAATGGATTTCGAATTCGATATGGATTACGAATTCGATATGGATTTCGAAATCGATATGAAATTTCAAATTCGAAATGGACTTCGAATTCGATATGGATTTCGAAATCGAAATGGAATTTGAAATTAAAATGGAATTCGAATTCGATATGGATTTCAAATACGAAATGGAGTTCGAAATCAATATGGATTTCGAATTCGATATGGTTTACGAATTCGATATGGATTTCGAAATCGATATGGAATTTGAAATCGAAATGGAGTTCGAAATCGAAATGGATTTCGAAATCGAAATGGATTTGAATGATATGGATTTCGAAATCGAAATGGAATTCGATTCGAATTGATTTCGAAATCGAAATGGATTTTGAAATCGATATGGATTTCGAAATCGAAATGGAATTTGAAATAGAAATGGATTTTGATTTCAATACGGATTTCGGATTCGAAATGGATTTCGAATTCAAAATGGATTTTAAAATCGTAATGGATTTCGAAATCGAAATGAAATTCGAAACCGAAATGGAATTTGAAATTAAAATGGAATTCGAATTCGATATGTATTTCGAAATCGAAATGGAATTTGAAATAGAAATGGATTTTGAAATCGATATGGATTTCGAAATCGAAATGGAATTCGAAATCGAAATGGATTTCGAATTCGATATGGATTTCGAAATCGATATGGAATTTGAAATCGAAATGGAATTCGAAATCGAAATGGATTTCGAAATCGAAATGGATTTTGAAATCGATATGGATTTCGAAATCGAAATGGAATTCGAAATCGAAATGGATTTCGAATTCGATATGGATTTCGAATTCGATATGGATTACGAATTCGATATGGATTTCAAAATCGATATGGAATTAGAAATCGAAATGGAATTCGAAATCGAAATGGATTTCGAAATCGAAATGGAATTTGAAATTAAAATGGAATTCTAATTCGATATGGATTTCGAAATCGAAATGGAATGTGAAATAGAAATGGATTTTGATTTCAATACGGATTTCGGATTCGAAATGGAATTCGAAATCAAAATGGATTTTGAAATCGAAATGGATTTCGAAATCGAAATGGAATTTGAAATAGAAATGGATTTTGATTTCAATACGGATTTCGGACTCAAATTGGTTTTCGAAATCGAAATGGAATTCGAAATCGAAATGGATTTCGAAATCGACATGGATTTCGAAATCGAAATGGAATTCAAAATCGAAATCGATTTCGAATTCGATATGGATTTCGAATTCGATATGGATTACGAATTCGAAATGGATTTCGAAATCGATATGGAATTTGAAATAGAAATGGATTTTGAAATCGATATGGATTTCGAAGACGAAATGGAATTCGAATGCGATATGGATTTCAAATTCGAAATGGAGTTCGATATCGATATGGATTTCGAATTCGAAATGGATTTCGAATTCAAAATGGATTTTGAAATCGTAATGGATTTTGAAATCGAAATGGAATTCGAAATAGAAATGGATTTTGAAATCGATATGAATTTCGATATCAATATGGATTTCGAATTGATATGGATTTCGGTATCAAAATGGATTTCGAATTCGATATGGATTTCGAAATCGATATGGAATTTGAAGTCGAATGGAATTCGAAATCGAATGGATTTCGTATTCGAAATGGAATTCGAATTCAAATGGATTTTGAAATCGAAATGGATTTCGAATTCGATATGGATTTCGATATCGATATGGATTTCGAAATCGATATGGATTTCGAATTCGAATTGGATTTCGAATTCAATATGGATTTTGATTTCGAAATGGATTTCGATATCAAAATGGATTTCGAATTCGATATGTATATGGAATTCGATATGGATTTCGAATTCGATATGGATATGGAATTCGAAATCGATATGGATTTCGAATTCGAATTGGATTTCGAATTCAATATGGATTTTGAATTCGAAATGGTTTTCGAATTCGAAATGGATTTCGAATTCGAAATGGATTTCGAATTCGATATGGATTTCGAAATCGATATGCAATTTGAAGTCGAAATGGAATTCGAAATCGAAATGGATTTCGTATGCGAAATGGAATTCGAATTCAAAATGGATTTTGAAATCGAAATGGATTTCGAATTCGATATGGATTTCGATATCGATATGGATTTCGAAATCGATATGGATTTCGAATTCGAATTGGATTTCGAATTCAATATGGATTTTGAATTCGAAATGGATTTCGATATCAAAACGGATTTCGAATTCGATATGGATATGGAATTCGATATGGATTTCAAATTCGATATGGATATGGAATTCGATATGGAATTCGAAATCGATATGGATTTCGAATTCGAATTGGATTTCGAATTCAATATGGATTTTGAAATCGAAATGTATTTCGAATTCGATATGGATATGGAATTCGATATGGATTTCGAATTCGATATGGAATTCGATTTCAAAATGTATTTTGAATTCGAAATGCATTACAAATTCGATATGAATTTCGAAATCGATATGGAATTTAAAGTCGATATTGAAATTGAAATGGTTTTCGCATTTGAAATGGAATTCGAATTCAAAATGGATTTTGAAATCGAAATGGATTTCGAAATCGAAATGGATTTCGAATTGAATATGGATTTTGAATTCGAAATGGATTTCGATATCAAAATGGATTTCGAATTCGATATGGATTTCGAATTCGATATGGAATTCGATATCAAAATGTATTTTGAAAACGATATGAATTTCGAATTCGAAATGGATTTCGAATTCGATATGGATTTCGAATTCGATATGGATTCCGAATTCGATATGGAATTTAAAGTCGAAATTGAATTCGAAATGGTTTTCGCATTCGAAATGGAATTCGAATTCAAAATGGATTTTGAAATCGAAATGGATTTCGAAATCGAAATGGAATTCGAAATAGAAATCGATTTTAAAATCGACATGGATTTCGATATCAATATTGATTTCGAATTCGATATGAATTTTCGAATTCGAAATCCATTTCGAAATGGATTTCGAATTCCGATATGGATTTCAATTCGATATGGATTACGAATTCGATATGGATTTCGAAATCGATATGGAATTTGAAATCGAAATGGAATTCGAACGAAATGGATTTCGCAATCGAAATGGAATTTGAAATTAAAATAGAATTCGAAATCGATATGTATTTCAAATTCGAAATGGAGTTCAAAAATGATATGGATTTCGAATTGAAATGGATTTCGAAATCGAAATGGAAGTTGAATAGAAATGGATTTTGAAATCGATATGGATTTCGATATCAATATGGATTTCGAATTCGATATGGATTTCGAATTCGATATGGATTTCGAAATCGATATGGAATTTGAAGTCGAAGTTGAATTCGAAATCGAAATGGATTTTGTATTCGAAATAGAATTCGAATTCAAAATGGATTTTGAAATCGATATGGATTTCGAAATCGATATGAATTTCGAATTCGAAATGGATTTCGATATCAAAATGGATTTCGAATTCGATATGGATTTCGAATTCGATATGGAATTCGATATAAAAATGTATTTTTAAATCGATATGGATTTCGAAATCGATATGAATTTCGAATTCGAAATGGATTTCGAATTCGATATGGATTTCGAATTCGATATGGATTTCGAATTCGATATGGATTTCGAATTCGGTATGAATTTCGAATTCGAAATGGATTTCGAATTCGATATGGATTACGAATTCGATATGGATTTCGAAATCGATATGGAATTTAAAGTCGAAATTGAATTCGAAATGGTTCGTATTCGAAATGGAATTCGAATTCAAAATGGATTTTTAAATAGAAATGGATTTCGAAACCGAAATGGAATTTGAAATAGAAATGGATTTTGAATTCAATACGGATTTCCAACTCGAATCAAAATGGATTTGGAATTCGATATGGATTTCGAATTCGATATGAATTTCGAAATCGATATGGATTTCGAATTCGATATGGATATGGAATTCAAAATGGATTTCGAATTCGATATGGATTTCGAAATCGATATGGAATTTAAAGTCGAAATTGAATTCGAAATGGTTTTCACATTCGAAATGGAATTTGAATTCAAAATGGATTGTGAAATCGAAATGGATTTCGAAATCGAAATGGAATTCAAAATAGAAATGGACTTTGAAATCGATATGGATTTCGATATCAAAATGGATTTCGAATTCGATATGAATATGGAATTCGATATGGATTTCGAATTCGATATGGAATTCGATATCAAATTGTATTTTGAAATCGATATGGATTTCGAAATCGATATGAATTTCGAATTCGAAATGGATTTCGAATTCGATGTGGATTTCGAATTCGATATGAATTTCGAATTCGAAATGGATTTCGAATTCGATATGGATTACGAATTCGATATGGATTTCGAAATCGATATGGAATTTGAAGTCGAAATGGGATTCGAAATCGAAATGGATTTCGTATTCGAAATGGAATTGAATTCAAATGGATTTTGAAATCGAAGTGGATTTTGAAATCGAAATGGAATTCGAAATCGATATGGATTTCGAATTCGAAATAGAGTTTGAATTCAAAATGGATTTTGAAATCGTAATGGATTTCGAAATCGAAATGGATTTTGAATTCGAAATGGATTTCGATATCAATATGGATGTCGAATTCGATATGGATTTCGGTATCAAAATGGATTTCGAATTCGATATGGATTCGATATCGATATGAATTTCGAAATCGAAATGGAATTCGAATTCAATATGGATTACGAATTCGATATGGAATTCGATATCAAAATGTATTTTGAAATCGATATGGATTTCGATATCAAAATGGATTTGGAATTCGATATGGATTTCGAATTCGATATGGATTTCGAAATCGATATGGAATTTGAAGTCGAAATGGAATTCGAAATCGAAATGGATTTCGTATTCGAAATGGAATTCGAATTCCAAATGGATTTTTAAATAGAAATGGATTTCGAAACCGAAATGGAATTTGAAATAGAAATGGATTTTGAATTCAATACGGATTTCGGACTCGAATCAAAATGGATTTGGAATTCGATATGGATTTCGAATTCGATATGGATTTCGAATTCGATATGGATTTCGAAATCGATATGGAATTTGAAGTCGAAATTCAATTCAAAATCGAAATGGATTTTGTATTCGAAAAAGAATTCGAATTCAAAATGGATTTTGAAATCGATATGGATTTCGAAATCGATATGAATTTCGAATTCGAAATGGATTTCGATATCAAAATGGATTTTGAAATCGATATGGATTTCGAAATCGATATGAATTTCGAATTCGAAATGGATTTCGATATCAAAATGGATTTCGAATTCGATATGGATTTCGAATTCGATATGGATTTCGAATTCGATATGGAATTCGATATCGATATGGAATTTAAAATCGAAATTGAATTCGAAATGGTTCGTATTCGAAATGGAATTCGAATTCAAAATGGATTTTTAAATAGAAATGGATTTCGAAACCAAAATGGAATTTGAAATAGAAATGGATTTTGAATTCAATACGGATTTCGGACTCGAATCAAAATGGATCGATATCGAAATCGATATGGATTTCGAATTCGATATGGATATGGAATTCAAAATGGATTTCGAATTCGATATGGAATTCGATATCAAAATGTGTTTTGAAATCGATATGGATTTCGAATTCGATATGGATTTCGAATTCGATATGGATTTCGAATTCGATATGGATTTCGAATTCGATATGAATTTTGAATTCGACATGGATTTCGAATTCGAAATGGATATCGAATTTGATATGGATTACGAATTCGATATGGATTTCGAAATCGATATGGAATTTAAAGTCGAAATTGAATTCGAAATGGTTTTCGCATTCGAAATGGAATTTGAATTCAAAATGGATTGTGAAATCGAAATGGATTTCGAAATCGAAATGGAATTCAAAATAGAAATGGACATTGAAATCGATATGGATTTCGATATCAAAATGGATTTCGAATTCGATATGAATATGGAATTCGATATGGATTTCGAATTCGATATATAATTCGATATCAAATTGTATTTTGAAATCGATATGGATTTCGAAATCGATATGAATTTCGAATTCGAAATGGATTTCGAATTCGATGTGGATTTTGAATTCGATATGAATTTCGAATTCGAAATGGATTTCGAATTCGATATGGATTACGAATTCGATATGGATTTCGAAATCGATATGGAATTTGAAGTCGAAATGGGATTCGAAATCGAAATGGATTTCGTATTCGAAATGGAATTCGAATTCAAAATGGATTTTGAAATCGAAGTGGATTTTGAAATCGAAATGGTATTCGAAATCGATATGGATTTCGAATTCGAAATAGAGTTTGAATTCAAAATGGATTTTGAAATCGTAATGGATTTCGAAATCGAAATGGATTTTGAATTCGAAATGGATTTCGATATCAATATGGATTTCGAATTCGATATGGATTTCGGTATCAAAATGGATTTCGAATTCGATATGGATTTCGATATCGATATGAATTTCGAAATCGAAATGGAATTCGAATTCAATATGGATTAGGAATTCGATATGGAATTCGATATCAAAATGGATTTGGAATTCGATATGGATTTCGAATTCGATATGGATTTCGAAATCGATATGAAATTTGAAGTCGAAATGGAATTCGAAATCGAAATGGATTTCGTATTCGAAATGGAATTCGAATTCCAAATGGATTTTTAAATAGAAATGGATTTCGAAACCGAAATGGAATTTGAAATAGAAATGGATTTTGAATTCAATACGGATTTCGGACTCGAATCAAAATGGATTTGGAATTCGATATGGATTTCGAATTCGATATGAATTTCGAAATCGATATGGATTTCGAATTCGATATGGATATGGAATTCGATATGGATTTCGAATTCGATATGGAATTCGATATCAAAATGTGTTTTGAAATCGATATGGATTTCGAAATCGATATGAATTTCGAATTCGAAATGGATTTCGAATTCGATATGGATTTCGAATTCGATATGAATTTCGAATTCGACATGGATTTCGAATTCGAAATGGATTTCGAATTTGATATGGATTACGAATTCGACATGGATTTCGAAATCGATATGGAATTTAAAGTCGAAATTGACTTCGAAATGGTTTTCGCATTCGAAATGGAATTCGAATTCAAAATGGATTTTTAAATAGAAATGGATTTCGAAACCGAAATGGAATTTGAAATAGAAATGGATTTTGAATTCAATACGGATTTCGGACTCGAATCATAATGGATTTGGAATTCGATATGGATTTCGAATTCGATATGAATTTCGAAATCGATATGGATTTCAAAATTAAAATGGAATTCGAAATTAAAATGAAATTCGAATTCGATATGGATTTTGAATTCGAATTGGATTTCGAATAGAAATGGATTTTGAATTTGAAATGGATTTCGATATCAAAATGGATTTCGAATTCGATATAGATTTGGAGTTCGATATGGATTTCGAATTCGATATGGAATTCGATATCAAAATGTATTTTGAAATCGATTTGGAGTTCGATATCAAAATGGATTTGGATTTCGATAAGATTTCGAATTCTATATGAATTTCGAATTCGAAATGGATTACGAATTCGATATGGATTACGAATTCGATAAGGATTTCGAATTCAAAATGGATTTTGAAATCGTAATGGATTTCGAAATCGAAATGAAATTCGAAACCGAAATGGAATTTGAAATTAAAATGGAATTCGAATTCGATATGTATTTCGAAATCGAAATAGAATTTGAAATAGAAATGGATTTTGAAATCGAAATGGATTTTGAAATCGATATGGATTTCGAAATCGAAATGGAATTCGAAATCGAAATGGATTTTAAAATCGAAATCCATTTCGAAATCGAAATGGAATTTGAAACAGAAATGAATTTTGATTTCAATACGGATTCGAATTGGATTTCGAAATCGAAATGGAATTCGAAAGCGAAATGGATTTTGAAATCGATATGGATTTCGATATCAATATGGATTTCGAATTCGATATGAATTTCGAATCCGAAATGGATTTCGAATTCGATATGGATTACGAATTCGATATGGATTTCGAAATCGATGTGAAATTTCAAATTCGAAATGGACTTCGAATTCGATATGGATTTCGAATTCGAAATGGAATTTGAAATTAAAATGGAATTCGAATTCGATATGGATTTCAAATACGAAATGGAGTTCGAAATCAATATGGATTTCGAATTCGATATGGTTTACGAATTCGATATGGATTTCGAAATCGATATGGAATTTGAAATCGAAATGGAGTTCGAAATCGAAATGGATTTCGAAATCGAAATGGATTTTGAAATCGATATGGATTTCGAAATCGAAATGGAATTCGGATTCGAATTGGATTTCGAAATCGAAATGGATTTTGAAATCGATATGGATTTCGAAATCGAAATGGAATTTGAAATAGAAATGGATTTTGATTTCAATACGGATTTCGGATTCGAAATTGATTTCGAATTCAAAATGGATTTTAAAATCGTAATGGATTTCGAAATCGAAATGAAATTCGAAACCGAAATGGAATTTGAAATTAAAATGGAATTCGAATTCGATATGTATTTCGAAATCGAAATGGAATTTGAAATAGAAATGGATTTTGAAATCGATATAGATTTCGAAATCGAAATGGAATTCGAAATCGAAATGGATTTCGAATTCGATATGGATTTCGAAATCGATATGGAATTTGAAATCGAAATGGAATTCGAAATCGAAATGGATTTCGAAATCGAAATGGATTTTGAAATCGATATGGATTTCGAAATCGAAATGGAATTCGAAATCGAAATGGATTTCGAATTCGATATGGATTTCGAATTCGATATGGATTACGAATTCGATATGGATTTCAAAATCGATATGGAATTAGAAATCGAAATGGAATTCGAAATCGAAATGGATTTCGAAATCGAAATGGAATTTGAAATTAAAATGGAATTCTAATTCGATATGGATTTCGAAATCGAAATGGAATGTGAAATAGAAATGGATTTTGATTTCAATACGGATTTCGGATTCGAAATGGAATTCGAAATCGAAATGGATTTTGAAATCGAAATGGATTTCGAAATCGAAATGGAATTTGAAATAGAAATGGATTTTGATTTCAATACGGATTTCGGATTCAAATTGGATTTCGAAATCGATATGGAATTCGAAATCGAAATGGATTTCGAAATCGACATGGATTTCGAAATCGAAATGGAATTCAAAATCGAAATGGATTTCGAATTCGATATGGATTTCGAATTCGATATGGATTTCGATATCGATATGGATTTCGAAATCGATATGGATTTCGAATTCGAATTGGATTTCGAATTCAATATGGATTTTGAATTCGAAATGGATTTCGATATCAAAATGGATTTCGAATTCGATATGTATATGGAATTCGATATGGATTTCGAATTCGATATGGATATGGAATTCGATATGGAATTCGAAATCGATATGGATTTCGAATTCGAATTGGATTTCGAATTCAATATGGATTTTGAATTCGAAATGGTTTTCGAATTCGATATGGATTTCGAATTCGATATGAATTTCGAATTCGAAATGGATTTCGAATTCGAAATGGATTTCGAATTCGATATGGATTTCGAAATCGATATGGAATTTAAAGTCGATATTGAAATTGAAATGGTTTTCGCATTTGAAATGGAATTCGAATTCAAAATGGATTTTGAAATCGAAATGGATTTCGAAATCGAAATGGATTTCGAATTGAATATGGATTTTGAATTCGAAATGGATTTCGATATCAAAATGGATTTCGAATTCGATATGGATTTCGAATTCGATATGGAATTCGATATCAAAATGTATTTTGAAAACGATATGAATTTCGAATTCGAAATGGATTTCGAATTCGATATGGATTTCGAATTCGATATGGATTCCGAATTCGATATGGAATTTAAAGTCGAAATTGAATTCGAAATGGTTTTCGCATTCGAATGGAATTGAATTCAAATGGATTTTGAAATCGAAATGGATTTCGAAATCGAAATGGAATTCGAAATAGAAATCGGTTTTAAAATCGACATGGATTTCGATATCAATATTGATTTCGAATTCGATATGAATTTCGAATTCGAAATCCATTTCGAAATGGATTTCGAATTCGATATGGATTTCCAATTCGATATGGATTACGAATTCGATATGGATTTCGAAATCGATATGGAATTTGAAATCGAAATGGAATTCGAAATCGAAATGGATTTCGCAATCGAAATGGAATTTGAAATTAAAATAGAATTCGAAATCGATATGTATTTCAAATTCGAAATGGAGTTCAAAAACGATATGGATTTCGAATTCGAAATGGATTTCGAAATCGAAATGGAAGTTGGAATTTAAATGGATTTTGAAATCGATATGGATTTCGATATCAATATGGATTTCGAATTCGATATGGATTTCGAATTCGATATGGATTTCGAAATCGATATGGAAATTGAAGTCGAAGTTGAATTCGAAATCGAAATGGATTTTGTATTCGAAATAGAATTCGAATTCAAAATGGAGTTTGAAATCGATATGGATTTCGAAATCGATATGAATTTCGAATTCGAAATGGATTTCGATATCAAAATGGATTTCGAGTTCGATATGGATTTCGAATTCGATATGGATTTCGAAATCGATATGGAATTTGAAGTCGAAATTGAATTCAAAATCGAAATGGATTTTGTATTCGAAATAGAATTCGAATTCAAAATGGATTTTGAAATCGATATGGATTTCGAAATCGATATGAATTTCGAATTCGAAATGGATTTCGATATCAAAATGGATTTCGAATTCGATATGGATTTCGAATTCGATATGGAATTCGATATAAAAATGTATTTTGAAATCGATATGGATTTCGAAATCGATATGAATTTCGAATTCGAAATGGATTTCGAATTCGATATGGATAGCGAATTCGATATGGATTTCGAATTCGATATGGATTTCGAATTCGGTATGAATTTCGAATTCGAAATGGATTTCGAATTCGATATGGATTACGAATTCGATATGGATTTCGAAATCGATATGGAATTTAAAGTCGAAATTGAATTCGAAATGGTTCGTATTCGAAATGGAATTCGAATTCAAAATGGATTTTTAAATAGAAATGGATTTCGAAACCGAAATGGAATTTGAAATAGAAATGGATTTTGAATTCAATACGGATTTCGGACTCGAATCAAAATGGATTTGGAATTCGATATGGATTTCGAATTCGATATGAATTTCGAAATCGATATGGATTTCGAATTCGATATGGATATGGAATTCAAAATGGATTTCGAATTCGATATGGAATTCGATATTAAAATGTATTTTGAAATCGATATGGATTTCGAATTCGATATGGATTTCGAATTCGATATGGAATTCGATATGGATTTCGAATTCGATATGAATTTCGAAATCGATATGGATTTCGAATTCGATATGGATATGGAATTCAAAATGGATTTCGAATTCGATATGGAATTCGATATTAAAATGTGTTTTGAAATCGATATGGATTTCGAATTCGATATGGATTTCGAATTCGATATGGATTTCGAATTCGATATGAATTTCGAATTCGACATGGATTTCGAATTCGAAATGGGTATCGAATTTGATATGGATTACGAATTCGATATGGATTTCGAAATCGATATGGAATTTAAAGTCGAAATTGAATTCGAAATGGTTTTCGCATTCGAAATGGAATTTGAATTCAAAATGGATTTTGAAATCGAAATGGAATTCAAAATAGAAATGGACTTTGAAATCGATATGGATTTCGATATCAAAATGGATTTCGTATTCGATATGAATATGGAATTCGATATGGATTTCGAATTCGATATGGAATTCGATATCAAATTGTATATTGAAATCGATATGGATTTCGAAATCGATATGAATTTCGAATTCGAAATGGATTTCGAATTCGATGTGGATTTCGAATTCGATATGGATTCCGAATTCGATATGGAATTTAAAGTCGAAATTGAATTCGAAATGGTTTTCGCATTCGAAATGGAATTCGAATTCAAAATGGATTTTGAAATCGAAATGGATTTCGAAATCGAAATGGAATTCGAAATAGAAATCGGTTTTAAAATCGACATGGATTTCGATATCAATATTGATTTCGAATTCGATATGAATTTCGAATTCGAAATCCATTTCGAAATGGATTTCGAATTCGATATGGATTTCCAATTCGATATGGATTACGAATTCGATATGGATTTCGAAATCGATATGGAATTTGAAATCGAAATGGAATTCGAAATCGAAATGGATTTCGCAATCGAAATGGAATTTGAAATTAAAATAGAATTCGAAATCGATATGTATTTCAAATTCGAAATGGAGTTCAAAAACGATATGGATTTCGAATTGAAATGGATTTCGAAATCGAAATGGAAAGTTGAATTTAAATGGATTTTGAAATCGATATGGATTTCGATATCAATATGGATTTCGAATTCGATATGGATTTCGAATTCGATATGGATTTCGAAATCGATATGGAAATTGAAGTCGAAGTTGAATTCGAAATCGAAATGGATTTTGTATTCGAAATAGAATTCGAATTCAAAATGGAGTTTGAAATCGATATGGATTTCGAAATCGATATGAATTTCGAATTCGAAATGGATTTCGATATCAAAATGGATTTCGAGTTCGATATGGATTTCGAATTCGATATGGATTTCGAAATCGATATGGAATTTGAAGTCGAAATTGAATTCAAAATCGAAATGGATTTTGTATTCGAAATAGAATTCGAATTCAAAATGGATTTTGAAATCGATATGGATTTCGAATTCGATATGGATATGGAATTCGATATGGATTTCGAATTCGATATGGAATTCGATGTCAAAATGTGTTTTGAAATCGATATGGATTTCGAAATCGATATGAATTTCGAATTCGAAATGGATTTCGAATTCGATATGGATTTCGAATTCGATATGGATTTCGAATTCGATATGGTTTTCGAATTCGATATGGATTTCGCATTCGATATGGATTTCGAATTCGATATGAATTTCGAATTCGATATGGAATTCGATGTCAAAATGTGTTTTGAAATCGATATGAATTTCGAAATCGATATGAATTTCGAATTCGAAATGGATTTCGAATTCGATATGGATTTCGAATTCGATATGGATTTCGAATTCGATATGGATTTCGAATTCGACATGGATTTCGAATTCGATATGGATTTCGAATTCGATATGGATTTCGAATTCGATATGAATTTCGAATTCGATATGGATTTCGAAATCGATATGGAATTTAAAGTCGAAATTGAATTCGAAATGGTTTTCGCATTCGAAATGGAATTCGAATTCAAAATGGATTTTGAAATCGAAATGGATTTCGAAATCGAAATGGAATTCGAAATAGAAATGGATTTTGAAATCGATATGGATTTCGATTTCAATATGGATTTCGATATCGATATGGATTTCGATATCGATATGGATTTCGATATCGATATGGATTTCGAAATCGAAATGGAATTCGAATTTGAAATGGAATTCGAATTCGATATAAATTTCGAATTCGAAATGGATTTCGAGTTCGATATGGATTTCGGTATCAAAATGGATTTCGAATTCGTTATGGATTTCGAAATCGATATGGATTTCGAAATCGAAATGGAATTCGTATTCAATATGGATTACGAATTCGATATGGAATTCGATATAAAAATGTATTTTGAAATCGATATGGATTTCGATTTCAAACTGGATTTGGAATTCGATATGGATTTCGATATTAAAATGGATTTCGAATTCGATATGGAATTCGATATCAAAATGTATTTTGAAATCGATATGGATTTCGAAATCGATATGAATTTCGAAATCGAAATGGATTTCGAATTCGATATGGATTTCGAATTCATATGGATTTCGAATTCGATATGGATTTCGAATTCGATATGAATTTCGAATTCGACATGGATTTCGAATTCGAAATGGATTTCGAATTTGATATGGATTACGAATTCGATATGGATTTCGAAATCGATATGGAATTTAAAGTCGAAATTGAATTCGAAATGGTTTTCGCATTCAAAATGGAATTCGAATTCAAAATGGATTTTGAAATCGAAATGGATTTCGAAATCGAAATGGAATTCGAAATAGAAATGGATTTTGAAATCGATATGGATTTCGATTTCAATATGGATTTCGATATCGATATGGATTTCGAAATCGAAATGGAATTCGAATTCGAAATGGAATTCGAATTCGAAATGGAATTCGAATTCGATGTGGATTTCGAATTCGATATGGATTTCGAATTCGGTATGAAATTCGAATTCGAAATGGATTTCGAATTCGAAATGGATTTCGATTTCGATATGGATTACGAATTCGATATGGATTTCGAAATCGATATGGAATTTGAAGTCGAAATGGAATTCGAAATCGAAATGGATTTCGTATTCGAAATGGAATTCGAATTCAAAATGAATGTTGAAATCGAAATGGATTTTGAAATCGAAATGCAATTCGAAATCGATATGGATTTCGAATTCGAAATTGATTTCAAATTCGATGTGGATTTCGAATTCGATATGGACTTCGAATTCGATGTGGATTTCGAATTCGATATGGATTTCGAATTCGGTATGAATTTCGAATTCGAAATGGATTTCGAATTCGATATGGATTACGAATTCGATATGGATTTCGAAATCGATATGGAATTTGAAGTCGAAATGGAATTCGAAATCGAAATGGATTTCGTATTCGAAATGGAATTCGAATTCAAAATGGATGTTGAAATCGAAATGGATTTTGAAATCGAAATGGAATTCGAAATCGATATGTATTTTGAAATCGATATGAATTTCGAATTCGAAATGGATTTCGAATTCGATGTGGATTTCGAATTCGATATAAATTTCGAATTCGAAATGGATTTCGAATTCGATATGGATTTCGGTATCAAAATGGATTTCGAATTCGATATGGATTTCGAAATCGATATGGATTTCGAAATCGAAATGGAATTCGAATTCAATATGGATTACGAATTCGATATGAAATTCGATATCAAAATGTATTTTGAAATCGATATGGATTTCGATATCAAAATGGATTTGGAATTCGATATGGATTACAAATTCGATATGGATTTCGAAATCGATATGGAATTTGAAGTCGAAATGGAATTCGAAATCGAAATGGATTTCGTATTCGAAATGGATTTCGAATTCGATATGGATTTCGAAATCGATATGGATTTCGGTATCAAAATGGATTTCGAATTCGATATGGATTTCGGTATCAAAATGGATTTCGAATTCGATATGGATTTCGAAATCGATATGGATTTCGAAATCGAAATGGAATTCGAATTCAATATGGATTACGAATTCGATATGGAATTCGATATCAAAATGTATTTTGAAATCGATATGGATTTCGATATCAAAATGGATTTGGAATTCGATATGGATTACAAATTCGATATGGATTTCGAAATCGATATGGAATTTGAAGTCGAAATGGAATTCGAAATCGAAATGGTTTTCGTATTCGAAATGGAATTCGAATTCAAAATGGATTTTGAAATCGAAATGGATTTCGGAATCGAAATGGAATTCGAAATAGAAATGGATTTTGAAATCGATATGGATTTCGAAATCGATATGGATTTCGAAATCGAAATGGAATTCGAATTCAATATGGATTACGACTTCGATATGGAATTCGATATCAAAATGTATTTTGAAATCGATATGGATTTCGATATCAAAATGGGTTTGGAATTCGATGTGGATTTCGAATTCGATATGAATTTCGAAATCGATATGGAATTTGAAGTCGAAATGGAATTCGAAATCGAAATGGATTTCGTTACGAAATGGAATTCGAATTCAAAATGGATTTTGAAATCGAAATGTATTTCGAAACCGAAATGAAATTTGAAATAGAAATGGATTTTGAATTCAATACGGATTTCGGATTCGAATTGGATTTCGAAATCGAAATGGATTTCGGAATCGAAATGGAATTCGAAATAGAAATGGATTTTGAAATCGATATGGATTTCGATATCAATATGGATTTCGAATTCGATATGGATTTCGGTATCAAAATTGATTTCGAATTCGATATGGATTTCGATTTCGCTATGGTTAACGAATTCGATATGGATTTCGAAATCGATATGGAATTTGAAATCGAAATGGAATTCGAAATCGAAATGGATTTCGAAATCGAAATGGAGTTTGAAATCGATATGAATTTCGAAATCGATATGGAATTTAAAGTCGAAATTGAATTCGACATGGTTTTCGCATTCGAAATGGAATTCGAATTCAAAATGGATTTTGAAATCGAAATGGATTTCGAAATCGAAATGGAATTCGAAATAGAAATGTATTTTGAAATCGATATGGAATTCGATATCAATATGGATTTCGAATTCGATATGAATTTCGAATTCGAAATGGATTTGGATTTCGATATGGATTTCGAATTCAATATGGATTTCGATATCAAAATGGATTTCGAATTCGATATGGATTACGAATTCGATATGGAATTCGATATCAAAATGTATTTTGAAATCGAAATGGAATTCGAAATCGAAATGGATTTCGCAATCGAAATGGAATTTGAAATTAAAATAGAATTCGAAATCGATATGTATTTCAAATTCGAAATGGAGTTCAAAAACGATATGGATTTCGAAATCGATATGGAATTTGAAATCGAAATGGAATTCGAAATCGAAATGGATTTCGCAATCGAAATGGAAATTGAAATTAAAATGGAATTCGATATGTATTTCGAAATCGAAATAGAATTTGAAATAGAAATGGATTTTGAAATCGATATGGATTTCAATATCAATATGGATTTCGAATTCGATATGAATTTTGAATTCGAATTGGATTTCGAATTCGATATGGATTTCGAATTCGATATGAATTTCGAATTCGAAATGGATTTTGAATTCGATATGGATTACGAATTCGATATGGATTTCGATATCAAAGTGTATTTTGAAATCGATATGGATTTCGAAATCGATATGAATTTCGAATTCGATATGGATTTCGAATTCGAAATGGATTTCGAATTCGATATGGATTACGAATTCGATATGGATTTCGAAATCGATATGGAATTTAAAGTCGAAATTGAATTCGAAGTGGTTTTCGCATTCGAAATGGAATTCGAATTCAAAATGGATTTTGAAATCGAAATGGATTTCGAAATCGAAATGGAATTCGAAATAGAAATGGATTTTGAAATCGATATGGATTTCGATATCAATATGGAATTCGAATTCAAAATGGATTTCGTACTCGAAATGGACTTCGAAATCAAAATGGAATTCAAAATCGATATGGATTTCGAATTCGGATTGGATTTCGAATTCGAAATGGAATTCGAATTCAAAATGGATTTTGAAATCGAAATGGATTTCGAAATCGAAATGGAATTCGAAATTGAAATGGATTTTGAAATCGAAATGGATTTCGATATCAATATGGATTTCGAATTTGATATAAATTTCGAATTCGAAATGGATTTCGAATTCAATATGGATTTCGAATTCGATATGGATTACGAATTCGATATGGATTTCGAAATCGATATGGAATTTGAAATCGAAATGGAATTCGAAATCGAAATGGATTTCGCAATCGAAATGAAATTTTAAATTAAAATGGAATTCGAAATCGATATGTATTTCGAATTCGAAATGGAGTTCAAAAACGATATGGATTTTGAATTCGAAATGGATTTCGATATCAATATGGATTTCGAATTTGATTTGGATTTCGAAATCGATATGGATTACGAATTCGATATGGATTTCGAAATCGATATGGAATTTGAAATCGAAATGGAATTCGAAATCGAAATGGATTTCGCAATCAAAATGGAATTTGAAATCGAAATGGATTTCGAAATCGAAATGGATTTCGAAATCGAAATGGAATTTGAAATTAAAATGGAATTCGAATTCGATATGGATTTCGAATTTGATTTGGATTTCGAAATCGATATGGATTACGAATTCGATATGGATTCCGAAATCGATATGGAATTTGAAATCGAAATGGAATTCGAAATCGAAATGGATTTCGCAATCAAAATGGAATTTGAAATCGAAATGGATTTCGAAATCGAAATGGAATTTGAAATTAAAATGGAATTCGAATTCGATATGGATTTAGAAATCGAAATGGAATTTGAAATAGAAATGGATTTTGAATTCAATACGGATTTCGGATTCGAAATGGAATTCGAAATCGAAATGGATTTTGAAATCGAAATGGATTTCGAAATCAAAATGGATTTCGCAATCGAAATGAAATTTTAAATTAAAATGGAATTCGAAATCGATATGTATTTCGAATTCGAAATGGAGTTCAAAAACGATATGGATTTTGAATTCGAAATGGATTTCGACTTCAAAATGGATTTTGAATTCGAAATGGATTTCGATATCAATATGGATTTCGAATTTGATTTGGATTTCGAAATCGATATGGATTACGAATTCGATATGGATTTCGAAATCGATATGGAATTTGAAATCGAAATGGAATTCGGAATCGAAATGGATTTCGCAATCAAAATGGAATTTGAAATCGAAATGGATTTCGAAATCGAAATGGAATTTGAAATTAAAATGGAATTCGAATTCGATATGGATTTCGAAATCGAAATGGAATTTGAAATAGAAATGGATTTTGATTTCAATACGGATTTCGGATTCGAAATGGAATTCGAAATCGAAATGGATTTTGAAATCGAAATGGATTTCGAAATCGAAATGGAATTTGAAATAGAAATGGATTTTGATTTCAATACGGATTTCGGATTCGAATTGGATTTCGAAATCGAAATGGAATTCGAAATCGAAATGGATTTTGAAATCGATATGGATTTCGAAATCGAAATGGAATTCGAAATCGAAATGGATTTCGAATTCGATATGGATTTCGAATTCGATATGGATTACGAATTCGATATGGATTTCGAAATCGATATGGAATTTTAAATCGAAATGGAATTCGAAATCGCAATGGATTTTGAAATTGATATGGATTTCGATATCAATATGGATTTCGAATTCAAAATGGATTTCGTACTCGAAATGGACTTCGAAATCAAAATGGAATTCGAAATCGATATGGATTTCGAATTCGAATTGGATTTCGAATTCAATATGGATTTTGAATTCGAAATGGATTTCGATATCAAAATGGATTTCGAATTCGATATGGATTTCGAATTCGAAATGGATTTCGAATTCGATATGGATATGGATTTCGAATTCGATATGGATTTCGAATTCGATATGGAATTTAAAGTCGAAATTGAATTCGAAATGGTTTTCGCATTCGAAATGGAATTCGAATTCAAAATGGATTTTGAAATCGAAATGGATTTCGAAATCGAAATGGAATTCGAATTCGATATGGATTACGAATTCGATATGGATTTCGAATTCGATATGGATTTCGAATTCGATATGAATTTCGAATTCGAAATGGATTTCGAATTCGATATGGATTACGAATTCGATATGGATTTCGAAATCGATATGGAATTTAAAGTCGAAATTGAATTCGAAATAGTTTTCGCATTCGAAATGGAATTCCAATTCAAAATGGATTTTGAATTCAATATGGATTTTGAAATCGAAATGGATTTCGAAATCGAAATGGAATTCGAAATAGAAATGGATTTTGAAATCGATATGGATTTCGATATTAATATGGATTTCGAATTCGATATAAATTTCGAATTCGATATAAATTTCGAATTCGAAATGGGTTTCGAATTCGATATGGATTTCGAATTCGATATGGATTCGATATGGATATCGAAATCGATATGGAATTTGAAATCGAAATGGAAGTCGAAATCGAAATGGATTTCGCAATCGAAATGGAATTCGAAATCGAAATGGATTTCGAATTCGATATGGATTTTGATTTCGATATGGTAAACGAATTTGATATGGATTTCGAAATCGATATGGATTTTGAAATCGATATGGATTTCGAAATCGAAATGGAATTCGAAATCGAAATGGATTTCGAATTCGATATGGATTTCGATTTCGATATGGTTAACGAATTCGATATGGAATTTGAAATCGAAATGGAATTCGAAATCGAAATGGATTTCGCAATCGAAATGAAATTTGAAATTAAAATGGAATTCGAATTCGATATGTATTTCGAAATCGAATTGGAATTTGAAATAGAAATGGATTTTGAAATCGATATGGATTTCGAAATCGAAATGGAATTCGAAATCGAAATGGAATTCGAATTCGATATGGATTTCGATTTCGATATGGATTACGAATTCAATATGGATTTCGAAATCGATATGGAATTCGAAATCGAAATGGAATTCGAAATCGAAATGGATTTCGCAATCGAAATGGAATTTGAAATTAAAATGGAATTCGAATTCGATATGTATTTCGAAATCGAAATGGAATTTGAAATAGAAATGGATTTCGAAATCGAAATGGAATTCGAAATCGAAATGGATTTCGAATTCGATATGGATTTCGATTTCGATATGGTTAACGAATTCGATATGGATTTCGAAGTCGATATGGAATTTGAAATCGAAATGGAATTCGAAATCGAAATGGAATTCGCAATCGAAATGGATTTTGAAATCGATATGGATTTCGAAATCGAAATGGATTTCGAATTCGATATGGATTTCGAAATCGATATGGATTACGAACTCGATATGGATTTCGAAATCGATATGGAATTTGAAATCGAAATGGAATTCGAAATCGAAATGGATTTCGAAATTGAAATGGAATTTGAAATAGAAATGGATTTCGAAATCGAAATGGAGTTCGAAATCGAAATGAATTTCGAATTCGATATGGATTTCGAATTCGATATGGATTTCGAAATCGATATGGATTACGAATTCGATATGGATTTCGAAATCGATATGGAATTTGAAATCGAAATGGAATTCGAAATCGAAATGGATTTCGAAATCGAAATGGATTTCGAAATTGAAATGGATTTCGAATTCGATATGGATTTCGAAATCGATATGGATTACGAATTCGATATGGAATTTGAAATTAAAATGGAATTCGAATTCGATATGTATTTCGAAATCGAAATGGATTTTGAAATAGAAATGGATTTTGAAATCGATATGGATTTCGAAATCGAAATGGAATTCGAAATCGAAATGAATTTCGAATTCGATATGGATTTCGATTTCGATATGGTTAATGAATTCGATATGGATTTCGAAATCGATATGGAATTCGAAATCGAAATGGAATTCGAAATCGAAATGGAATTTGAAATTAAAATGGAATTCGAATTCGATATGGATTTCGAAATCGAAATGGAATTTGAAATAGAAATGGATTTTGATTTCAATTCTGATGTCGGATTCGAAATCGAAATGGATTTTAAAATCGAAATGGATTTCGAAATCGAAATGGAATTTCAAATAGAAATGGATTTTGAAATCGATATGGATTTCGAAATCGAAATGGAATTCGAAATCGATATGTATTTCAAATTCGAAATGGAGTTCAAAAACGATATGGATTTCGAGTTCGAAATGGATTTCGAATTCAAAATGGATTTTGAATTCGAAATGGATTTCGATATCAATATGGATTTCGAATTCGATATGGATTTCGAAATCGATATGGATTACGAATTCGATATGGATTTCGAAATCGATATGGAATTTGAAATCGAAATGGAATTCGAAATCGAAATGGATTTCGCAATCGAATTGGAATTTGAAATTAAAATGGAATTCGAATTCGATATGGATTTCGAAATCGAAATGGAATTTGAAATAGAAATGGATTTTGATTTCAATTCGGATTTCGGATTCGAAATGGAATTCGAAATCGATATGGATTTCGATGTCAATATGGATTTCGAATTCAAAATGGATTTCGTACTCGAAATGGACTTCGAAATTAAAATGGAATTCGAAATCGATATGGATTTCGAATTCGAATTGGATTTCGAATTCAATATGGATTTTGAATTCGAAATGGATTTCGATATCAAAATGGATTTCGAATTCGATATGGATTTCGAATTCGAAATGGATTTCGAATTCGATATGGATTTCGAATTCGATATGGATTTCGAATTCGATATGGAATTTAAAGTCGAAATTGAATTCGAAATGGTTTTCGCATTCGAAATGGAATTCGAATTCAAAATGGATTTTGAAATCGAAATGGATTTCGAAATCGAAATGGAATTCGAAATCGAAATGGATTTCGAATTCGATATGGATTTCGATTTCGATATGGTTAACGAATTCGATATGGATTTCGAAGTCGATATGGAATTTGAAATCGAAATGGAATTCGAAATCGAAATGGAATTCGAAATCGAAATGGATTTTGAAATCGATATGGATTTCGAAATCGAAATGGATTTCGAATTCGATATGGATTTCGAAATCGATATGGATTACGAATTCGATATGGATTTCGAAATCGATAAGGAATTTGAAATCGAAATGGAATTCGAAATCGAAATGGATTTCGAAATCGAAATGGAATTTGAAATAGAAATGGATTTCGAAATCGAAATGGAATTCGAAATCGAAATGGATTTCGAATTCGATATGGATTTCGAATTCGATATGGATTTCGAAATCGATATGGATTACGAATTCGATATGGATTTCAAAATCGATATGGAATTTGAAATCGAAATGGAATACGAAATCGAAATGGATTTCGAAATCGAAATGGATTTCGAAATCGAAATGGATTTCGAATTCGATATGGATTTCGAAATCGATATGGATTATGAATTCGATATGGATTTCGAAATCGATATGGAATTTGAAATCGAAATGGAATTCGAAATCGAAATGGATTTCGAAATCGAAATGGAATTTGAAATTAAAATGGATTTCGAAATCGAAATGGAATTCGAAATCGAAATGGATTTCGCAATCGAAATGGAATTTGAAATTAAAATGGAATTCGAATTCGATATGTATTTCGAAATCGAAATGGATTTTGAAATAGAAATGGATTTTGAAATCGATATGGATTTCGAAATCAAAATGGAATTCGAAATCGAAATGGATTTCGAATTCGATATGGATTTCGATTTCGATATGGTTAATGAATTCGATATGGATTTCGAAATCGATATGGAATTTGAAATCGAAATGGATTTCGAAATCGAAATGGATTTCG
The DNA here is from genome assembly GCA_035045865.1 of Drosophila austrosaltans. Lineage (NCBI taxonomy): Eukaryota > Metazoa > Arthropoda > Insecta > Diptera > Drosophilidae > Drosophila > Drosophila austrosaltans. The sequence goes on from JAWNOQ010000148.1 coordinate 282,014, forward strand.
AAATCGAAATGGAATTTGAAATTAAAATGGAATTCGAATTCGATATGGATTTCGAAATCGAAATGGAATTTGAAATAGAAATGGATTTTGATTTCAATTCGGATGTCGGATTCGAAATGGAATTCGAAATCGAAATGGATTTTAAAATCGAAATGGATTTCGAAATCGAAATGGAATTTGAAATAGAAATGGATTTTGAAATCGATATGGATTTCGAAATCGAAATGGAATTCGAAATCGATATGTACTTCAAATTCGAAATGGAGTTCAAAAACGATATGGATTTCGAGTTCGAAATGGATTTCGAATTCAAAATGGATTTTGAATTCGAAATGGATTTCGATATCAATATGGATTTCGAATTCGATATGGATTTCGAAATCGATATGGATTACGAATTCGATATGGATTTCGAAATCGATATGGAATTTGAAATCGAAATGGAATTCGAAATCGAAATGGATTTCGCAATCGAAATGGAATTTGAAATTAAAATGGAATTCGAATTCGATATGGATTTCGAAATCGAAATGGAATTTGAAATAGAAATGGATTTTGATTTCAATTCGGATTTCGGATTCGAAATGGAATTCGAAATCGAAATGGATTTTAAAATCGAAATGGATTTCGAAATCGGAATGGAATTCGAAATCGAAATGGATTTCGAAATCGAAATGGAATTCGAAATAGAAATGGATTTTGAAATCGATATGGATTTCGATATCAATATGGATTTCGAATTCGATATGGATTTCGGTATCAAAATGGATTTCGAATCGATATGGAATTTGAAGCCGATATGGAATTCGAAATCGAAATGGATTTCGTATTCGAAATGGAATTCGAATTCAAAATGGATTTTGAAATCGAAATGGATTTCGAATTCGATATGGATTTCGATATCGATATGGATTTCGAAAACGAAATGGAATTCGAATTCAATATGGATTTCGAATTCGAAATGGATTTCGAATTCGATATGGATTACGAATTCGATATGGATTTCGAAATCGATATGGAATTTAAAGTCGAAATTGAATTCGAAATAGTTTTCGCATTCGAAATGGAATTCCAATTCAAAATGGATTTTGAATTCAAAATGGATTTCGAATTCGATATGGATTTCGATTTCGATATGGTTAATGAATTCGATATGGATTTCGAAATCGATATGGAATTCGAAATCGAAATGGATTTTAAAATCGAAATGGATTTCGAAATCGAAATGGAATTCGAAATCGAAATGGATTTCGAAATCGAAATGGAATTCGAAATAGAAATGGATTTTGAAATCGATATGGATTTCGATATCAATATGGATTTCGAATTCGATATGGATTTCGGTATCAAAATGGATTTCGAATCGATATGGAATTTGAAGCCGATATGGAATTCGAAATCGAAATGGATTTCGTATTCGAAATGGAATTCGAATTCAAAATGGATTTTGAAATCGAAATGGATTTCGAATTCGATATGGATTTCGATATCGATATGGATTTCGAAAACGAAATGGAATTCGAATTCAATATGGATTTCGAATTCAATATAGATTTCGAATTTGAAATCGATTTCGAATTCGATATGGATTACGAATTCGATATGGATTTCGAAATCGAAATCCATATTGAATTCGAATTCCATTTCGTTTTCGAAATCAAATTGGATTTCGAAATCGATATGGATTTCGAATTCGAATTGGATTTCGAATTCAATATGGATTTTAAATTCGAAATGGATTTCGATATCAAAATGGATTTCGAATTCGATATGGATATGGAATTCAATATGGATTTCGAATTCGATATGGAATTCGAAATCGATATGTATTTCAAATTCGAAATGGAGTTCAAAAACGATATGGATTTCGAATTCGAAATGGATTTCGAATTCAAAATGGATTTTGAATTCGAAATGGATTTCGATATCAATATGGATTTCGAATTCGATATGGATTTCGAAATCGATATGGATTACGAATTCGATATGGATTTCGAAATCGATATGGAATTTGAAATCGAAATGGAATTCGAAATCGAAATGGATTTCGCAATCGAAATGGAATTTGAAATTAAAATGGAATTCGAATTCGATATGTATTTCGAAATCGAAATGGAATTTGAAATAGAAATGGATTTTGAAATCGATGTGGATTTCGAAATCGAAATGGAATTCGAAATCGATATGTATTTCAAATTCGAAATGGAGTTTGAAATCGAAATGGATTTCGAATTCGAAATGGAGTTCGAAATCAAAATGGATTTTGAAATCGTAGTGGATTTCGAAATCGAAATGAAATTCGAAACCGAAATGGAATTTAAAATAGAAATGGATTTCGTATTCGAAATGGAATTCGAATTCTAAATGGATTTTGAAATCGAAATGGATTTCGAAATCGAAATGGAATTCGAAATAGAAATGGATTTTGAAATCGATATGGATTTCGATATCAATATGGATTTCGAATTCGATATGGATTTCGGTATCAAAATGGATTTCGAATTCGATATGGATTTCGAAATCGATATGGAATTCGAAATCGAAATGGATTTCGAAATCGAAATGGAATTCGAAATAGAAATGGATTTTGAAATCGATATGGATTTCGATATCAATATGGATTTCGAATTCGATATGGATTTCGATATCGATATGGATTTCGAAAACGAAATGGAATTCGAATTCAATATGGATTTCGAATTCGAAATGGATTTCGAATTCGATATGGATTACGAATTCGATATGGATTTCGAAATCGAAATCCATATTGAATTCGAATTCCATTTCGTTTTCGAAATGGATTTCGTATTCGAAATGGACTTCGAAATCAAATTGGATTTCGAAATCGATATGGATTTCGAATTCGAATTGGATTTCGAATTCAATATGGATTTTGAATTCGAAATGGATTTCGATATCAAAATGGATTTCGATTTCGATATGGATATGGAATTCAATATGGATTTCGAATTCGATATGGAATTCGATATCAAAATGTATTTTGAAATCGATATGGATTTCGAAATCGATATGAATTTCGAATTCGAAATGGATTTCGAATTCGATATGGATTTCGAATACGATATGGATTTCGAATTCGATATGGATTTCGAAATCGATATGGAATTTGAAGTCGAAATGGAATTCGAAATCGAAATGGATTTCGTATTCGAAATGGACTTCGAAATCAAAATGGAATTCGAAATCGATATGGATTTCGAATTCGAATTGGATTTCGAATCCAATATGGATTTTGAATTCGAAATGGTTTTCGAATTCGATATGAATTTCGAATTCGAAATGGATTTCGAATTCGAAATGGATTTCGAATTCGATATGGATTACGAATTCGATATGGATTTCGAAATCGATATGGAATTTAAAGTCGAAATTGAATTCGAAGTGGTTTTCGCATTCGAAATGGAATTCGAATTCAAAATGGATTTTGAAATCGAAATGGAATTCGAATTCGATATGAATTTCGATATCAAAATGGATTTCGAATTCGATATGGATATGGAATTCGATATGGATTTCGAATTCGATATGGAATTCGATTTCAAAATGTATTTTGAAATCGATATGGATTTCGATATCAATATGGATTTCGAATTCGATATGGATTTCGGTATCAAAATGGATTTCGAATTCGATATGGATTTCGAAATCGATATGGATTTCGAAATCGATATGAATTTCGAATTCGAAATGGATTTCGAATTCGATATGGATTTCGAATTCGGTATGGATTTCGAATTCGATATGGATTTCGAATTCGATATGAATTTCGAATTCGAAATGGATTTCGAATTCGATATGGATTTCGAAATCGATATGGAATTTAAAGTCGAAATTGAATTCGAAATGGTTTTCGCATTTTAAATGGAATTCGAATTCAAAATGGATTTCGTACTCGAAATGGACTTCGAAATCAAAATGGAATTCGAAATCGATATGCATTTCGAATTCGAATTGGATTTCGAATTCAATATGGATTTTGAATTCGAAATGGATTTCGATATCAATATGGATTTCGAATTCGATATGGATTTCGGTATCAAAATGGATTTCGAATTCGATATGGATTTCGAAATCGAAATGGATTTCGAATTCGATATGGATTTCGAATTCGGTATGGATTTCGAATTCGATATGGATTTCGAATTCGATTTGAATTTCGAATTCGAAATGGATTCCGAATCCGAAATGGATTTCGAAATCGATATGGAATTTGAAGTCGAAATGGAATTCCAAATCGAAATGGAATTCGAAATAGAAATGGATTTTGAAATCGATATGGATTTCGATATCAATATGGATTTCGAATTCGATTTGGATTTCGGTATCAAAATGGATTTCGAATTCGATATGGATTTCGAAATCGATATGGAATTTGAAGTCGAAATGGAATTCGAAATCGAAATGGATTTCGTATTCGAAATGGAATTCGAATTCAAAATGGATTTTGAAATCGAAATGGATTTCGAATTCGATATGGATTTCGAATTTGAATTGGATTTCGAATTCAATATGGATTTTGAATTCGAAATGGATTTCGATATCAATATGGATTTTGAATTCGATATGGATTTCGGTGTCAAAATGGATTTCGAATTCGATATGGATTTCGAAATCGATATCCATTCAATTATTGCCCGTGTACATTTTTTCTTTCACACCACTGTAATTAAGCTCAACTTTAGACTCAGCTTGAGTGAAAGCTCAAAAATGAGTGGAACCTGGAAGCCAAGCTCCAAGCTATGCTCACTCCCACGCAAATGAGTGCTTTGGTTCTGAGTGACTTTTCAGTGCATTCAAGACTAAGAACCTGAGCAGTAGTGAGTATAATACGGCGAAGTAAAAATTTATTAAGCGACCACGGTGGAAAATTTCCAAAGACCACGAGGTCTTAAATTTTTAATCCAAATTTTATAAAGTTTAAATAAACCCATCGGCGCATTCTAAAAAGTGAATATTTTGTCTGAATGCACCAGACTTTTGTTGGCCAAATTATTTTTCGAAAATTGTGCTATTTCTAAAAAATTAACCATTGAGGTTAAGCACCTGCAAAGGTATTTGACTTGTATAACATTTTTTTTTTTGACTTATTATAGTCATAATCTTTAATTCTCTCTAGTCCAGTTCTTGTAAAAAATCACGCAAAAAGGATGGGCGAAAAAAGAAATTTTTCCTCCCAATGAGGTTTTTTTTCTTTGACGTTGATGACGTCATCCACCACGTGTGACGGCCAGCCACTAAGAAAATGTTCTTTGAAAATTTTTTGCGGCATAAGCCCGAATTTATTTGAAGTCCCTATCTTTCTAAAAGCCGTTTGGATTGATTAAATATCTGCACTGAAATAACGAGAGTTTTTTATTAAAATAAACTACATCGGCGAAAATTATCATCTTTAAAAAACGTACATCACTATCTTCTTGTCTCGGTTCAACGTGGAATAATCCCCAGTCGATTCACCTGGGAATCTTGATTAATTTTAGCCTGGAAGATTGGCTAAACCATCTCTAATTCCTGCAACTTGCAGAAGTTTCTGTTGAATGATTCCAACCAACGATTACCTGAGCGACAACTTGTGCGCTTAATGGAGAAAACTAAAAGCGAAAATGAAGATCAGCTGTAACTATTTTAATCTGGTCTTACCAGATTTGCTCTTCCTAAATATTTAAATTTAGTTTGTATAAATTTGCTATTTCTATTTTATATTTTCTTTAAATTTTTCGTGGAACAATAATAGGGGAAGGCGGGATATTGTGGGTCACTTTTTTTTATTGCCAGAAATTTTCTATTTAAACAAGTTTTACTTCAAATTTGAGTGTTGGGTGTTATAGTATGAAGATCTAGCTTTCATTTGGTCACAACAGTTTAATGGAAAATTTGAAAATTAGGTGATTCTAAGGCAATTTCCAAAAATACCTTTTTTCGTGATTTTCAAAATCCTCGGGGTATTGGTAACCACTTTTAAAATTGAATAAAAACAACGATTTATGTTAGGAAAATTTGATTTATTTCACTAGAATACAAATAATAATTAAGAAATTAGTTGTTGTAGTGAAAAAAATTACACCAGTCAGCCTGAAATGCAATTTATGCAAGTCCAATAACTTATAGTTATTCTGGCACATTTCACTGCACTGCACGATCGCAGACGTTGCAATGTATGGTATTTCGCTGATTCATTTTTTTCGGCGTGTTTTCCATACACAAGCTTCAACACATTAAAAAATGTCGTTAAAGGTCAAGAAACAAGTGGCCCATAATTCCCCTAGAAAAAAGGTTCACAATTCCCCGAACCCTCATTTTTAGAAAAGTGCTGCAAAAAACAACAACAATAACAAATACATGCAAAATCCCATTATAATTTTGAAAGCTAATATACACACGAATATTAAAAACATAGTTACCTCCGTCGATTCACAGGAATAAAAAAATTATAAGGACATACACGGAGTATAAATTATACATCGAGAGCATCCAATTTCTATTTGTTAATAAAACAAAGTACCAATGCTGGTGCGCACACTTGTTCATTATGGAAAATATAGGGTATCATACGACGAGTCGATAACAGTCATTCGCACCTGTCATAATTCACTGGGAAAAAAAATATGGCGCTGGTTTACGATTCCCCGTGGCCCACAATACCCCGCCTTCCCCTACTTATAAATACCTTCCCATACTTATAGTTATGCGTGCAGTTTATCACCTTTACATAAATTCTATTTGCAAATCATTTAAACAGCTAATTCTAAAGCTCATCAATCGTCATCAGGCCTGTTGACATCGTTGGACTTTGGTCGTAAGTACGGCATATCCGCAATTTTCAATAATTAAAATGCAACTAGGGTAATATTGCACCCTCAATATGGTGATAACTGTCCTCATACTCAAATAGGTTTAAAAATTCCAAATTATAATATTCAAAAATTCGAACTTAATTATTCTGCGAGCCATATATAAATAAATCATACCATTGATTATGGTATTTGAAAGTTTTTATAAGTAACATGCACAATTAAAATTCCACATTTAATTAAGATTCAAACAATCGTATGTCCCTCTAAGCATTCTTAAATTTAACTTCTTAAATTTCTTTAATTTCTTAAATATTTTGCGTCAATTCTCGAATATTTTTACAATTCGGAATCAATAATGAATTTAATTACTTTCGTGTATTCTCTAATTTTTTTTGATATCCTATAATCTCAATTTTGCTTTATATTAACTTTAATATTCGCGACAATGAATTATTTTATCATGAAGTTAAACTATCTTGAACTTTCTTGAATAAATTGTATTTTTTTTATAATGGAGTAATACGACTCGTGATTCCTTAGGGGTGATGCAGGTGTAATAACAATGACGTGAATTGTGTTTGGGATTTTCCAGATGTATTTAGCGCTGAAAGGAAAATCATGGTAGGGCGGGTAGAGAGCGCGACTACGCGAACATCTTCGTAGTCAAACTATTCACAGCGACTGTTCTTCTTATTCTTTTAATTCTATTCTGTCTTTGCATTTCATTTAAAGGACTTTCTTTTTTAAGAATAAATTGTGTAAGTGGGTTGGGCATAATTGATCAAAGAACTCCCCCAGCCGATTGTTTTGCTAGCCGCACTAAGAGTCCCGCGGATCGGTTATGCCATCGCCGATATCTTGCACAAGTGACGTATTATTCCAGCTGATTTCCCTTTTGCTTTTCTCTGAGTATTTGGGGTTTAAATCAGACCTGGGTGTCGTGTTATATTTTTATGACGCCCAACTTGTGGCTGTACGTTACAAAATCAAAATGGAATTCGAAATCGATATGGATTTCGAATTCGAATTGGATTTCGAATTCAATATGGATTTTGAATTCGAAATGGATTTCGATATCAAAATGGATTTCGAATTCGATATGGATATGGAATTCGATAAGGATTTCGAATTCGATATGGAATTCGATATCAAAATGTATTTTGAAATCGATATGGATTTCGAAATCGATATGAATTTCGAATTCGAAATAGATTTTGAATTCGATATGGATTTCGAATTCGATATGGATTTCGAATTCGATATGAATTTCGAATTCGAAATGGATTTCGAATTCGATATGAAATGGATTTCGAATTCGATATGGATTAGGAATTCGATATGGATTTCGAAATCGATATGGAATTTGAAGTCGAAATGGAATTCGAAATCGAAATGGATTTCGTATTCGAAATGGACTTCGAAATCAAAATGGAATTCGAAATCGATATGGATTTCGAATTCGAATTGGATTTCGAATTCAATATGGATTTTGAATTCGAAATGGTTTTCGAATTCGATATGGATTTCGAATTCGATATGAATTTCGAATTCGAAATGGATTTCGAATTCGAAATGGATTTCGAATTCGATATGGATTACGAATTCGATATGGATTTCGAAATCGATATGGCATTTAAAGTCGAAATTGAATTCGAAATGGTTTTCGCATTCGAAATGGAATTCGAATTCAAAATGGATTTTGAAATCGAAATGGATTTCGAAATCGAAATGGAATTCGAAATAGAAATGGATTTTGAAATCGATATGGATTTCGATATCAATATGGATTTCGAATTCGATATGAATTTCGAAATCAAAATGGATTTTGAATTTGATATGGATATGGAATTCGATATGGAATTCGATTTCTAAATGTATTTTGAAATCGATATGGATTTCGAAATCGATATGAATTTCGAATTTGAAATGGATTTCGAATTCGATATGGATGTCGAATTCGATATGGATTTCGAATTCGATATGAATATGACGATATCGATATGGAATTTGAAGTCGAAATGGAATTCGAAGTCGAAATGGATTTCGTATTCGTAATGGACTTCGAAATCAAACTGGAATTCGAAATCGATATGGATTTCGAATTCAAATTGGATTTCGAATTCAATATGGATTTCGATATCGATATGGATTTCGAAATCGAAATGGAATTCGAATACAATATGGATTTCGAATTCGATATGGATTACGAATTCGATATGAATTTCGATATGGATTTCGAAATCGAAATGGAATTCGAATTCAATATGGATTTCGAATTCGAAATTTATTTCGAATTCGATATGGATTACGAATTCGATATGGATTTAGCAATCGATATGGAATTTGAAGTCGAAATGGAATTCGAAATCGAAATGGATTTCGTATTCGAAATGGACTTCGAAATCAAAATGGAATTCGAATTCAATATGGATTTCGAATTCGAAATGGATTTCGAATTCGATATGGATTTCGAATTCGATATGGAATTCGATATCAAAATGTATTTTGAAATCGATATGGATTTCGAAATCGATATGAATTTCGAATTCGAAATGGATTTCGAATTCGATATGGATTTCGAATTCGATATGGATTTCGAAATCGATATGGAATTTGAAATCGAAATGGAATTCGAAATCGAAATTGATTTCGCAATCGAAATGGAATTTGAAATTAAAATGGAATTCGAAATCGATATGTATTTCAAATTCGAAATGGAGTTCAAAAACGATGTGGATTTCGAATTCGAAATGGATTTCGAATTCAAAATGGATTTTGAATTCGAAATTGATTTCGATATCAATATGGATTTCGAATTCGATATGGACTTCGGTATCAAAATGGATTTCGAATTCGATATGGATTTCGATATCGATATGGATTTCGAAATCGAATTCGAATTCAATATGGATTACGAATTCGATATGGAATTCGATATCAAAATGTATTTTGAAATCGATATGGATTTCGATATCAAAATGGATTTGGAATTCGATATGGATTTCGAATTCGATATGAATTTCGAAATCGATATGGAATTTGAAGCCGAAATGGAATTCGAAATCGAAATGGATTTCGTATTCGAAATGGAATTCGAATTCAAAATGGATTTTGAAATCGTAATGGATTTCGAAATCGAAATGAAATTCGAAATCAAAATTGATTTTGAATTCGAAATGGATTTCGATATCAATATGGATTTCGAATTTGATATGGATTTCGGTATCAAAATGGATTTCGAATTCAATACGGATTTCGGATTCGAATTGGATTTCGAAATCGAAATGCATTTTGAAATCGATATGAATTTCGATATCAATATGGATTTCGAATCCGATATGAATTTCGAATTCGAAATGGATTTGGAATTCGATATGGATTTCGAATGCGATATGAATTTCGAAATCGATATGGATTTCGAAATTTAAATGGAATTCGAAATTAAAATGGAATTCGAATTCGATATGGATTTCGAATTTGAATTGGATTTTGAATTCAATATGGATTTTGAATTCGAAATGGATTTCGATATCAAAATGGATTTCGAAATCGATATGGATTTGGAATTTGATATGGATTTCGAATTTGATATGAATTTCGAATTCGAAATGGATTTCGAATTCGATGTGGATTACGAATTCGATGTGGATTTCGAAATTGATATGGAATTTGAAGTCGAAATGGAATTCGAAATCGAAATGGATTTCGCATTCGAATTGGAATTCGAATTCAAAATAGATTTTGAAATCGAAATGGATTTCGAAACCGAAATGGAATTTGAATAGAAATGGATTTTGAATTCAATACGGATTTCGGATTCGAATTGGATTTCGAAATCGAAATGGATTTTGAATTCGATATAAATTTCGATATCAATATGGATTTCGAATTCGATATGAATTTCGAATTCGAAATGGATTACGAATTCGATATGGATTTCGAATTCGATATGAATTTCGAATTCGAAATGGATTTCGAATTCGATATGGATTACGAATTCGATATGGATTTCGAAATCGTTATGTAATTTGAAGTCGAAATGGAATTCGAAATCGAAATGGTTTTCGTATTCGAAATGGAATTCGAATTCAAAATGGATTTTGAAATCGATTTGGACTTCGAAATCGAAATGGAATTCGAAATAGAAATGGATTTTGAAATCGATATGGATTTCGATATCAATATGGATTTCAAATTCGATATGGATTTCGAGTTCGATATGGATTTCGAATTCGATATGGATTTCGAAATCGAAATGGAATTTGAAATTAAAACGGAATTCGAATTCGATATGGATTTCAAATTTGAAATGGAGTTCGAAATCGATATGGATTTCGAATTCGAAATGGATTTCGATAACAATATGGATTTCGAATTTGATATGGATTTCGGTATCAAAATGGATTTCGAATTCGATATGGATTTCGAAATCGATATGGATTTCGAAATCGAAATGGAATTCGAATTCAATATGGATTACGAATTTGATATGGAATTCGATATCAAAATGTATTTTGAAATCGATATGGAATTCGATATGGATTTCGAATTCGATATGAATTTCGAAATCGATATGGATTTCGAAATTAAAATGGAATTCGAAATTAAAATGGAATTCGAATTCGATATGTATTTCGAATTCAATATGGGTTTTGAATTCGAAATGGATTTCTATATAAAAATGGATTTTGAATTCGATATGGATTTCGAATTCGATATCAAAATGTGTTTTGAAATCGATATGGATTTCGATATCAAAATGGATTTGGATTTCGATATGGATTTCGAATTCGATATGAATTTCGAATTCGAAATGGATTTCGGATTCGATATGGATTACGAATTCGATATGGATTTCGAAATTGACATGGAATTTGAAGTCGAAATGGAATTCAAAATCGAAATGGATTTCGCATTCGAAATGGAATTCGAAATCAAAATAGATTTTGAAATCGAAATGGATTTCGAAACCGAAATGGAATTTGAAATAGAAATGGATTTTGAATTCAATACGGATTTCGGATTCGAATTGGATTTCGAAATCGAAATGGATTTCGAACTCGATATGAATTTCGATATCAATATGGATTTCGAATCCGATATGAATTTCGAATTCGAAATGGATTTCGAATTCGATATGGATTTCGAATTCGAAATGGATTTCGAATTCGATATGGATTTCGAAATCGAAATGGATTTCGAATTCGATATGGATTTCAAATTCGATATGAATTTCGAATTCGAAATGGATTTCGAATTCGATATGGATTGCGAATTCGATATGGATTTCGAAATCGATGTGGATTTTAAAGTCGAAATTGAATTCGAAATGGTTTTCGCATTTGAAATGGAATTCGAATTCAAAATGGATTTCGTACTCGAAATGGACTTCGAAATCAAAATGGTTTTCGAAATCGATATGGATTTCGAATTCGAATTGGATTTCGAATTCAATATGGATTTTGAATTCGAAATGGATTTCGATGTCAAAATGGATTTCGAATTCGAATTTGATTTCAAATTCGATATGTAATTCGATATCAAAATGTATTTTGAAATCGATATGGATTTCGAAATCGATATGAATTTCGAATTCGAAATGGATTTCGAATTCGATATGGTTTTCGAATTCGATATGTATTTCGAATTCGATATGGATTACGAATTCGATATGGATTTCGAAATCGAAATGGAATTTGAAATTAAAAAGGAATTCGAAATCGATATGTATTTCAAATTCGAAATGGAGTTCAAAAACGATGTGGATTTCGAATTCAAAATGGATTTTGAATTCGAAATGGATTTCGATATCAATATGGATTACGAATTCGATATGGATTTCGGTATCAAAATGGATTTCGAATTCGATATGGATTTCGATATCGAAATGGATTTCGAAATCGAAATGGAATTCGAATTCAATATGGATTACGAATTCGATATGGAATTCGATATCAAAATGTATTTTGAAATCGATTTGGATTTCGATATCAAAATGGATTTGGAATTCGAAATGGATTTCGAATTCGATATGGATTACGAATTCGATATGGATTTCGAAATCGATATGGATTTCGAGTTCGATATGGATTACGAATTCGATATGGATTTCGAAATCGATATGGAATTCGAATTCAATATGGATTACGAATTCGCTATGGAATTCGATATCAAAATGTATTTTGAAATCGATATGGATTTCAATATCAAAATAGATTTGGAATTCGATATGGATTTCGAATTCGATATGAATTTCGAATTCGAAATGGATTTCGAATTCGATATGGATTACGAATTCGATATGGATTTCGAAATCGATATGGAATTTGAAGTCGAAATAGAATTCAAAATCGAAATGGATTTCGAAATCGATATGGAATTTGAAATCGAAATGGATTTCGTATTCAAAATGGAATTCGAATTCAAAATGGATTTTGAAATCGAAATGGATTTCGAAACCGAAATGGAATTTGAAATAGAAATGGATTTTGAATTCAATATGGATTACGAATTCGATATGGAATTCGATATCAAAATGTATTTTGAAATCGATATGGATTTCGATATCAAAATGGATTTGGAATTCGATATGGATTTCGAATTCGATATGAATTTCGAAATCGATATGGAATTTGAAATCCAAATGGAATCCGAAATCGATAAGGAATTTGATATCGAAATAGAATTTGAAATAGAAATGGATTTTGATTTCAATACGGATTTCGGATTCGAATTGGATTTCGAAATCGAAATGGAATTTGAAAGTGAAAAGGATTTTGAAATCGATATGGATTTCGATATCAAAATGGATTTGGAATTCGATATGGATTTCGAATTCGATATGGATTACGAATTCGATATGGAATTCGAATTCAATATGGATTTCGAATTCGATATGATTTTCGAATTCGAAATGGATTTCGAATTCGAAATAGATTTCGAATTCAATATTGATTTTAAAATCAATATGGATTTCCAATTCAATATGAATTTCGAATTCGAAATGGATTTCGAATTCGATATGGATTTCGAATTCGATATGAATTTTGAATTCAAAATGGATTTCGAATTCGATATGGATTTCGAAATCGATTTGGAATTTGAAATCGAAATGGAATTCGAAATCGAAATGGATTTCGAAATCGAAATGGAATTTGAAATAGAGATGGATTTTGATTTCAATACGGATTTCGGATTCGAATTGGATTTGGAATTCGAAATGGAATTCGAAAGCGCAATGGATTTTGAAATCGATATGGATTTCGATATCAATATGGTTTTCGAATTCGATATGATTTTCGAATTCGAAATGGATTTCGAATTCGATATGGATTTCGATATGAATTTCGATTTCGAAATGGATTTCGAATTCGATATGGAATTTGAAGTCGAAATAGAATTCAAAATCGAAATGGATTTCGAAATCGATATGGAATTTGAAATCGAAATGGATTTCGTATTCAAAATGGAATTCGAATTCAAAATGGATTTTGAAATCGAAATGGATTTCGAAACCGAAATGGAATTTGAAATAGAAATGGATTTTGAATTCAATACGGATTTCGGATTCGAATTGGATTTCGAAATCGATATGGATTTCGAAAACGAAATAGAATTCGAATTCAATATGGATTACGAATTCGATATGGAATTCGATATCAAAATGTATTTTGAAATCGATATGGATTTCGATATCAAAATGGATTTGGAATTCGATATGGATTTCGAATTCGATATGAGTTTCGAAATCGATATGGAATTTGAAATCCAAATGGAATCCGAAATCGATAAGGAATTTGATATCGAAATAGAATTTGAAATAGAAATGGATTTTGATTTCAATACGGATTTCGGATTCGAATTGGATTTCGAAATCGAAATGGAATTTGAAAGCGAAATGGATTTTGAAATCGATATGGATTTCGATATCAAAATGGATTTGGAATTCGATATGGATTTCGAATTCGATATGGATTACGAATTCGATATGGAATTCGAATTCAATATGGATTTCGAATTCGATATGATTTTCGAATTCGAAATGGATTTCGAATTCGAAATAGATTTCGAATTCAATATTGATTTTAAAATCAATATGGATTTCCAATTCAATATGAATTTCGAATTCGAAATGGATTTCGAATTCGAAATGGATTTCGAATTCGATATGGATTTCGAATTCGATATGAATTTTGAATTCAAAATGGATTTCGAATTCGATATGGATTTCGAAATCGATTTGGAATTTGAAATCGAAATGGAATTCGAAATCGAAATGGATTTCGAAATCGAAATGGAATTTGAAATAGAGATGGATTTTGATTTCAATACGGATTTCGGATTCGAATTGGATTTGGAATTCGAAAGCGCAATGGATTTTGAAATCGATATGGATTTCGATATCAATATGGTATTCGAATTCGATATGATTTTCGAATTCGAAATGGATTTCGAATTCGATATGGATTTCGAATTCGAAATGGATTTCGAATTTAATATTGATTTTGAAATCGATATGGATTTCGAATTCGATATGGACTACGAAATCGATATGGAATTTGAAGTCGCATTGGAATTCGAAATCGAAATGGATTTCGTATTCGAAATGGACTTCGAAATCAAAATGGAATTCGAAATCGATATGGATTTCGAATTCGAATTGGATTTCGAATTCAATATGGATTTTGAATTCGAAATGGTTTTCGAATTCTATATGGATTTCGAATTCGATATGAATTTCGAATTCGAAATGGATTTTGAATTCGAAATGGATTTCGAATTCGATACGGATTACGAATTCGATATGTATTTCGAAATCGATATGGAATTTAAATTCGAAATTGAATTCGAAATGGTTTTCGCATTCGAAATGGAATTCGAAATCAAAATGGATTTTGAAATCGAAATGGATTTCGAAATCGAAATGGAATTCGAAATAGAAATGGACTTTGAAATCGATATGGATTTCGATATCAATATGGATTTCGAATTCGATATGAATTTCGATATCAAAATGGATTTTGAATTTGATATGGATATGGAATTCGATATGGATTTCAAATTCGATATGGAATTCGATTTCAAAATGTGTTTTGAAATCGATATGGATTTCGAAATCGATATGGATTTCGAATTCGATATGGATTTCGAATTCGATATGAATTTCAAATTCGAAATGGATTTCGAATTCGAAATGGATTTCGAATTCGATATGGATTACGATTGCGATATGGATTTCGAAATCGATATGGAATTTGAAGTCGAAATGGAATTCGAAATCGAAATGGATTTCGTATTCGTAATGGACTTCGAAATCAAAATGGAATTCGAAATCGATATGGATTTCGAATTCGAATTGGATTTCGAATTCAATATGGATTTCGATATCGATATGGATTTCGAAATCGAAATGGAATTCGAATTCGAAATGGATTTCGAATTCGATATGGATTACGAATTCGATATGGATTTCGATATCGATATGGATTTCGAAATCGAAATGGAATTCGAATTCAATATGGATTTCGAATTCGAAATGGATTTCGAATTCGATATGGATTACGAATTCGATATGGATTTAGCAATCGATATGGAATTTGAAGTCGAAATGGAATTCGAAATCGAAATGGATTTCGTATTCGAAATGGACTTCGAAATCGAAATGGAATTCGAATTCAATATGGATTTCGAATTCGAAATGGATTTCGAATTCGATATGGATTTCGAATTCGATATCTAATTCGATATCAAAATGTATTTTGAAATCGATATGGATTTCGAAATCGATATGAATTTCGAATTCGAAATGGATTTCGAATTCGATATGGATTTCGAATTCGATATGGATTTCGAATTCGATATGGATTACGAATTCGATATGGATTTCGAAATCGATATGGAATTTGAAATCGAAATGGAATTCGAAATCGAAATGGATTTCGCAATCGAAATGGAATTTAAAATTAAAATGGAATTCGAAATCGATTTGTATTTCAAATTCGAAATGGAGTTCAAAAACGATGTGGATTTCGAATTCAAAATGGATTTCGAATTCAAAATGGATTTTGAATTCGAAATGGATTTCGATATCAATATGGATTTCGAATTCGATATGGATTTCGGTATCAAAATGGATTTCGAATTCGATATGGATTTCGATATCGATATGGATTTCGAAATCGAAATGGAATTCGAATTCAATATGGATTACGAATTCGATATCAAAATGTATTTTGAAATCGATATGGATTTCGATATCAAAATGGATTTTGAATTCGATATGGATTTCGAATTCGATATGGATTTCGAAATCGATATGGAATTTGAAGTCGAAATGGAATTCGAAATCGAAATGGATTTCGTATTCGAAATGAAATTCGAATTCAAAATGGATTTTGAAATCGAAATGGCTTTCGAAACAGAAATGGAATTTGAAATAGAAATGGATTTTGAATTCAATACGGATTTCGGATTCGAATTGGATTTCGAAATCGAAATGGATTTCGAATTCGATATGAATTTCGAAATCGATATGGATTTCGAAATTAAAATGGAATTCGAAATTAAAATGGAATTCGAATTCGATATGGATTTCGAATTTGAATTGGATTTTGAATTCAATATGGATTTTGAATTCGAAATGGATTTCGATATCAAAATGGATTTCGAAATCGATATGGATTTGGAATTCGATATGGAATTCGATATGGATTTCGAATTCGATATGGAATTCGATATCAAAATGTATTTTGAAATGGATATGGATTTCGATATCAAAATGGATTTGGATTTCGATATGGATTTCGAATTTGATATGAATTTCGAATTCGAAATGGATTGGGAATTCGATATGGATTTCGAATTCGATATGAATTTCGAAATCGATATGGATTTCGAAATTAAAATGGAATTCGAAATTAAAATGGAATTCGAATTCGATATGGATTTCGAATTTGAATTGGATTTTGAATTCGAAATGGATTTTGAATTCGAAATGGATTTCGATATCAAAATGGATTTCGAAATCGATATGGATTTGGAATTCGATATGGATTTCGAATTCGATATGGAATTCGATATCAAAATGTATTTTGAAATGGATATGGATTTCGATATCAAAATGGATTTGGATTTCGATATGGATTTCGAATTTGATATGAATTTCGAATTCGAAATGGATTTCGAATTCGATGTGGATTACGAATTCGATATGGATTTCGAAATTGATATGGAATTTGAAGTCGAAATGGAATTCGAAATCGAAATGGATTTCGCATTCGAAATGGAATTCGAATTCAAAATAAATTTTGAAATCGAAATGGATTTCGAAACCGAAATGGAATTTAAATTAAAATGGATTTTTAATTCAATACGGATTTAGGATTCGAATTGGATTTCGAAATCGAAATGGATTTTGAAATCGATATGAATTTCGATATCAATATGGATTTCGAATTCGATATGAATTTCGAATTCGAAATGGATTACGAATTCGATATTGATTTCGAATTCGATATGAATTTCGAATTCGAAATGGATTTCGAATTCGATATGGATTACGAATTCGATATGGATTTCGAAATCGATATGGAATTTGAAGTCGAAATGGAATTCGAAATCGAAATGGTTTTCGTATTCGAAATGGAATTCGAATTCAAAATGGATTTTGAAATCGAATTGGATTTCGAAATCGAAATGGAATTCGAAATAGAAATGGATTTTGAAATCGATAAGGATTTCGATATCAATATGGATTTCGAATTCGATATGGATTTCGAGTTCGATATGGATTACGAATTCGAAATGGATTGGGAATTCGATATGGATTTCGAATTCGATATGAATTTCGAAATCGATATGGATTTCGAAATTAAAATGGAATTCGAAATTAAAATGGAATTCGAATTCGATATGGATTTCGAATTCGATATGGATTACGAATTCGATATGGATTTCGAAATCGATATGGAATTTGAAATCGAAATGGAATTCGAAATCGAAATGGATTTCGCAATCGAAATGGAATTTAAAATTAAAATGGAATTCGAAATCGATTTGTATTTCAAATTCGAAATGGAGTTCAAAAACGATGTGGATTTCGAATTCAAAATGGATTTCGAATTCAAAATGGATTTTGAATTCGAAATGGATTTCGATATCAATATGGATTTCGAATTCGATATGGATTTCGGTATCAAAATGGATTTCGAATTCGATATGGATTTCGATATCGATATGGATTTCGAAATCGAAATGGAATTCGAATTCAATATGGATTACGAATTCGATATCAAAATGTATTTTGAAATCGATATGGATTTCGATATCAAAATGGATTTTGAATTCGATATGGATTTCGAATTCGATATGGATTTCGAAATCGATATGGAATTTGAAGTCGAAATGGAATTCGAAATCGAAATGGATTTCGTATTCGAAATGAAATTCGAATTCAAAATGGATTTTGAAATCGAAATGGCTTTCGAAACAGAAATGGAATTTGAAATAGAAATGGATTTTGAATTCAATACGGATTTTGGATTCGAATTGGATTTCGAAATCGAAATGGATTTCGAATTCGATATGAATTTCGAAATCGATATGGATTTCGAAATTAAAATGGAATTCGAAATTAAAATGGAATTCGAATTCGATATGGATTTCGAATTTGAATTGGATTTTGAATTCAATATGGATTTTGAATTCGAAATGGATTTCGATATCAAAATGGATTTCGAAATCGATATGGATTTGGAATTCGATATGGAATTCGATATGGATTTCGAATTCGATATGGAATTCGATATCAAAATGTATTTTGAAATGGATATGGATTTCGATATCAAAATGGATTTGGATTTCGATATGGATTTCGAATTTGATATGAATTTCGAATTCGAAATGGATTGGGAATTCGATATGGATTTCGAATTCGATATGAATTTCGAAATCGATATGGATTTCGAAATTAAAATGGAATTCGAAATTAAAATGAAATTCGAATTCGATATGGATTTCGAATTTGAATTGGATTTTGAATTCAATATGGATTTTGAATTCGAAATGGATTTCGATATCAAAATGGATTTCGAAATCGATATGGATTTGGAATTCGATATGGAATTCGATATGGAATTCGATATGGATTTCGAATTCGATATGGAATTCGATATCAAAATGTATTTTGAAATGGATATGGATTTCGATATCAAAATGGATTTGGATTTCGATATGGATTTCGAATTTGATATGAATTTCGAATTCGAAATGGATTTCGAATTCGATGTGGATTACGAATTCGATATGGATTTCGAAATTGATATGGAATTTGAAGTCGAAATGGAATTCGAAATCGAAATGGATTTCGCATTCGAAATGGAATTCGAATTCAAAATAAATTTTGAAATCGAAATGGATTTCGAAACCGAAATGGAATTTAAATTAAAAATGGATTTTGAATTCAATACGGATTTAGGATTCGAATTGGATTTCGAAATCGAAATGGATTTTGAAATCGATATGAATTTCGATATCAATATGGATTTCGAATTCGATATGAATTTCGAATTCGAAATGGATTACGAATTCGATATTGATTTCGAATTCGATATGAATTTCGAATTCGAAATGGATTTCGAATTCGATATGGATTACGAATTCGATATGGATTTCGAAATCGATATGGAATTTGAAGTCGAAATGGAATTCGAAATCGAAATGGTTTTCGTATTCGAAATGGAATTCGAATTCAAAATGGATTTTGAAATCGAATTGGATTTCGAAATCGAAATGGAATTCGAAATAGAAATGGATTTTGAAATCGATAAGGATTTCGATATCAATATGGATTTCGAATTCGATATGGATTTCGAGTTCGATATGGATTACGAATTCGAAATGGATTGGAATTCGATATGGATTTCGAATTCGATATGAATTTCGAAATCGATATGGATTTCGGAATTAAAATGGAATTGAAATTAAATGGAATTCGAATTCGATATGGATTTCGAATTTGAATTGGATTTTGAATTCAATATGGATTTTGAATTCGAAATGGATTTCGATATCAAAATGGATTTCGAAATCGATATGGATTTGGAATTCGATATGGAATTCGATATGGATTTCGAATTCGATATGGAATTCGATATCAAAATGTATTTTGAAATGGATATGGATTTCGATATCAAAATGGATTTGATTTCGATATGGATTTCGAATTTGATATGAATTTCGAATTCGAAATGGATTTCGAAATTCGATGTGGGATTGTCGAAATTCGATATGGATTTCAGAAATTGATATGGAATTTCGAAGTCGAAATCGAATTCGAAATCGAAATGGTATTCCATATTCGAAATAGAATTCAATATTCAACATGGATTTCGAAATCAATTCAATTCGAAATCGATATCGAATTCGAAAATATAAATGGCATTCTGAAATCCATCAGGATTTCGATATCAATATGGATTTCGAATTCGATATTGGATTCGAGTTCGATATGGATTACGAATTCAATATGGATTTCGAATTCGAAATGGAATTCGATAATTCAAATCGAATTCGAATTCGATATGGATTTCAAATTCGAAATGGAGTTCGAAATCGATATGGATTTCGAATTCGAAATGGATTTCGAATTTCAAATGGATTTCGAAATCGAATGCAATTCGAAATCAAAATTCGATTTTGAATTCGAAATGGATTTCGATATCAATATGATTTCGAATTCGATATGGATTTCGAATTCGATATGAATTTTGAATTCAAAATGGATTTCGAATTCGATATGGATTTCGAAATCGATTTGGAATTTGAAATCGATATGGAATTCGAAATCGAATTGGAATTGAAATAGAGATGGATTTTGATTTCAATATCGGATTCGATTCGAATTGGATTTGGAATTCGAAATGGAATTCGAAATGCCATATGGATTTGGAAATTCGATATCGATTTCGATATCCATTCCGATTTCGAATTCGATACGATTTTCGAATTCGAAATGGATTTCGAATTCGATATGGATTTCGATATGAATTTCGAATTCGAAATGGATTTCGAATTCGATATGGATTACGAATTCGATATGGATTTCGAAATCGATATGGAATTTGAAGTCGAAATAGAATTCAAAATCGAAATGGATTTCGAAATCGATATGGAATTTGAAATCGAAATGATTTCGTATTCAAATGGAATTCGAATTCAAAATGGATTTGAAATCGAAATGGATTTCGAAACCGAAATGGAATTTGAAATAGAAATGGATTTTGAATTCAATACGGATTTCGATTCGAATTGGATTTCGAAATCGATATGGATTTCGAAAACGAAATGGAATTCGAATTCAATATGGATTACGAATTCGATATGGAATTCGATATCAAAATGTATTTTGAAATCGATATGGATTTCGATATCAAAATGGATTTGGAATTCGATATGGATTTCGAATTCGATATGAATTTCCAAATCGATATGGAATTTGAAATCCAAATGGAATCCGAAATCGATAAGGAATTTGATATCGAAATAGAATTTGAAATAGAAATGGATTTTGATTTCAATACGGATTTCGGATTCGAATTGGATTTCGAAATCGAAATGGAATTTGAAAGCGAAATGGATTTTGAAATCGATATGGATTTCGATATCAAAATGGATTTGGAATTCGATATGGATTTCGAATTCGATATGGATTACGAATTCGATATGGAATTCGAATTCAATATGGATTTTGAATTCGATATGATTTTCGAATTCGAAATGGATTTCGAATTCGAAATAGATTTCGAATTCAATATTGATTTTAAAATCAATATGGATTTCCAATTCAATATGAATTTCGAATTCGAAATGGATTTCGAATTCGATATGGATTTCGAATTCGATATGAATTTTGAATTCAAAATGGATTTCGAATTCGATATGGATTTCAAAATCGATTTGGAATTTGAAATCGAAATGGAATTCGAAATCGAAATGGATTTCGAAATCGAAATGGAATTTGAAATAGAGATGGATTTTGATTTCAATACGGATTTCGGATTCGAATTGGATTTGGAATTCGAAATGGAATTCGAAAGCGCAATGGATTTTGAAATCGATATGGATTTCGATATCAATATGGTTTTCGAATTCGATATGATTTTCGAATTCGAAATGGATTTCGAATTCGATATGGATTTCGAATTCGAAATGGATTTCGAATTTAATATTGATTTTGAAATCGATATGGATTTCGAATTCGATATGGACTACGAAATCGATATGGAATTTGAAGTCGCAATGGAATTCGAAATCGAAATGGATTTCGTATTCGAAATGGACTTCGAAATCAAAATGGAATTCGAAATCGATATGGATTTCGAATTCGAATTGAATTTGAATTCCATTGAGTGGATTTTGAATTCGAAATGGTTTTCGAATTCCATATGGATTTCGAATTCGATATGAATTTCGAATTCGAAATGGATTCGCATTCGAAATGGATTTCGAATTCGATACGGATTACGAATTCGATATGTATTTCGAAATCGATATGGAATTTAAATTCGAAATTGAATTCGAAATGGTTTCGCATTCGAAATGGAATTCGAAATCCAAATGGATTTTGAAATCGAAATGGATTTCGAAATCGAAATGGAATTCGAAATAGAAATGGACTTTGAAATCGATATGGATTTCGATATCAATATGGATTTCGAATTCGATATGAATTTCGATATCAAAATGGATTTTGAATTTGATATGGATATGGAATTCGATATGGATTTCAAATTCGATATCGAATTCGATTTCAAATGTGTTTTGAAATCGATATGGATTTCGAGAATCGATATGGATTTCGAATTCGATATGGATTTCGAATTCGATATGAATTTCAAATTCGAAATGGATTTCGAATTCGAAATGGATTTCGAATTCGATATGGATTACAATTGCGATATGGATTTCGAAATCGATATGGAATTTGAAGTCAAAATGGAATTCGAAATCGAAATGGATTTCGTATTCGTATTGGACTTCGAAATCAAAATGGAATTCGAAATCCATATCGATTTCGAATTCGAATTGGATTTCGAATTCAATATGGATTTCGATATCGATATGGATTTCGAAATCGAAATGGAATTCGAATTCAATATGGATTTCGAATTCGAAATGGATTTCGAATTCGATATGGATTACGAATTCGATATGGATTTCGATATCGATATGGATTTCGAAATCGAAATGGAATTCGAATTCAATATGGATTTCGAATTCGAAATGGATTTCGAATTCGATATGGATTACGAATTCGATATGGATTTAGCAATCGATATGGAATTTGAAGTCGAAATGGAATTCGAAATCGAAATGGATTTCGTATTCGAAATGGACTTCGAAATCGAAATGGAATTCGAATTCAATATGGATTTCGAATTCGAAATGGATTTCGAATTCGATATGGATTTCGAATTCGATATCTAATTCGATATCAAAATGTATTTTGAAATCGATATGGATTTCGAAATCGATATGAATTTCGAATTCGAAATGGATTTCGAATTCGATATGGATTTCGAATTCGATATGGATTTCGAATTCGATATGGATTAAGAATTCGATATGGATTTCGAAATCGATATGGAATTTGAAATCGAAATGGAATTCGAAATCGAAATGGATTTCGCAATCGAAATGGAATTTAAAATTAAAATGGAATTCGAAATCGATTTGTATTTCAAATTCGAAATGGAGTTCAAAATCGATGTGGATTTCGAATTCAAAATGGATTTCGAATTCAAAATGGATTTTGAATTCGAAATGGATTTCGATATCAAAATGGATTTTGAATTCGATATGGATTTCGAATTCGATATGGATTTCGAAATCGATATGGAATTTGAAGTCGAAATGGAATTCGAAATCGAAATGGATTTCGTATTCGAAATGAAATTCGAATTCAAATGGATTTTGAAATCGAAATGGCTTTCGAAACAGAATGGAATTTGAAATAGAAATGGATTTCGAATTCAATACGGATTCGGATTCGAATTGGATTTCGAAATCGAAATGGATAATTGAAATCGATATGAATTTCGATATCAATATCGATTTCGAATCCGATATGAATTTCGAATTCGAAATGGATTGGAATTCGATATGGATTTCGAATTCGATATGAATTTCGAAATCGATATGGATTTCGAAATTAAAATGGAATTCGAAATTCAAATGGAATTCGAATTCGATATGGATTCGAATTTGAATTGATTTTGAATTCAATATGGATTTTGAATTCGAAATGGATTTCGATATCAAAATGGATTTCGAAATCGATATGGATTTGAATTCGATATGGATTTCGAATTCGATATGGAATTCGATATCAAAATGTATTTTGAAATGGATATGGATTTCGATATCAAAATGGATTTGGATTTCGATATGGATTTCGAATTCGATATGAATTTCGAATTCGAAATGGATTTCGAATTCGATGTGGATTACGAATTCGATATGGATTTCGAAATTGATATGGAATTTGAAGTCGAAATGGAATTCGAAATCGAAATGGATTTCGCATTCGAAATCCAATCGAATTCAAAATAAATTTTGAAATCGAAATGGATTTCGAAACCGAAATGGAATTTAAATTAAAAATGGATTTCGAATTCACATACGGACTTAGGATTCGAATTGATTTCGAAATCGAAATGGATTTTGAAATCGATATGAATTTCGATATCAATATGGATTTCGAATTCGATATGAATTTCGAATTCGAAATGGATTACGAATTCGATATTGATTTCGAATTCGATATGAATTCGAATTCGAAATGGATTTCGAATTCGATATGGATTTCGAATTCGATATGGATTTCGAAATCGATATGGAATTTGAAGTCGAAATGGAATTCGAAATCGAAATGGTTTCGTATTCGAAATGGAATTCGAATTCAAAATGGATTTTGAAATCGAATTGGATTCGAAATCGAAATGGAATTCGAAATAGAAATGGATTTTGAAATCGATAAGGATTTCGATATCAATATGGATTTCGAATTCGATATGGATTTCGAGTTCGATATGGATTACGAATTCAATATGGATTTCGAAATCGAAATGGAATTTGAAATTAAATGGAATTCGAATTCGATATGGATTTCAAATTCGAAATGGAGTTCGAAATCGATATGGATTTCGAATTCGAAATGGATTTCGAATTTCAAATGGATTTCGAAATCGAAATGAAATTCGAAATCAAAATTGATTTTGAATTCGAAATGGATTTCGATATCAATATGGATTTCGAATTTGATAATGGATTTCGGTATCAAAATGGATTTCGAATTCAATATGGATTTCGATATCGATATGGATTTCGAAATCGAATGGAATTCGAATTCAATATGGATTTCGAATTCGAAATGGATTTCGAATTCGATATGGATTACGAATTCGATATGGATTTCGATATCGATATGGATTTCGAAATCGAAATGGAATTCGAATTCAATATGGATTGGGTGGGGGGGGTGGGGGGGGGGGGGGGGGGGGGGTCGAATTCAAATGGATTTCGAATTCGATATGGATTACGAATTCAATATGGATTTACGCAATCGATATGGAATTTGAAGTCGAAATGGAATTCGAATCGAAATGGATTTCAGTATTCGAAATGGACTTCGAAATCGAAATGGAATTCGAATTCAATATGGATTTCGAATTCGTAATGGATTTCGAATTCGATATGGATTTCGAATTCGATATCTAATTCGATATCAAAATGTATTTTGAAATCGATATGGATTTCGAAATCGATATGAATTTCGAATTCGAAATGGATTTCGAATTCGATATGGATTTCGAATTCGATATGGATTTCGAAATCGATATGGAATTTGAAATCGAAATGGAATTCGAAATCGAAATGGATTTCGCAATCGAAATGGAATTTGAAATTAAAAGGGAATTCGAAATCGATTTGTATTTCAAATTCGAAATGGAGTTCAAAAACGATGTGGATTTCGAATTGAAATGGATTTCAAATTCAAAATGGATTTTGAATTCGAAATGGATTTCGATATCAATATGGATTCGAATTCGATATGGATTTCGGTATCAAATGGATTTCGAATTCGATATGGATTTCGATATCGATATGGATTTCGAAATCGAAATGGAATTCGAATTCAATATGGATTACGAATTCGATATGGAATTCGATATCAAAATGTATTTTGAAATCGATATGGATTTTGATTTCAAAATGGATTTTGAATTCGATATGGATTTCGAAATCGATATGGAATTTGAAGTCGAAATGGAATTCGAAATCGAAATGGATTTCGTATTCGAAATGGAATTCGAATTCAAAATGGATTTTGAAATCGAAATGGCTTTCGAAACAGAAATGGAATTTGAAATAGAAATGGATTTTGAACTCAATACGGATTTCGGATTCGAATTGGATTTCGAAATCGAAATGGATGTTGAAATCGATATGAATTTCGATATCAATATGGATTTCGAATCCGATATGAATTTCGAATTCGAAGTGGATTTGGAATTCGATATGGATTTCGATATCGATATGGATTTCGAAATCGAAATGGAATTCGAATTCAATATGGATTACGAATTCGATATGGAATTCGATATCAAAATGTATTTTGAAATCGATATGGATTTCGATATCAAAATGGATTTTGAATTCGATATGGATTTCGAATTCGATATGGATTTCGAAATCGATATGGAATTTGAAGTAGAAATGGAATTCGAAATCGAAATGGATTTCGTATTCGAAATGGAATTCGAATTCAAAATGGATTTTGAAATCGAAATGGCTTTCGAAACAGAAATGGAATTTGAAATAGAAATGGATTTTGAATTCAATACGGATTTCGGATTCGAATTGGATTTCGAAATCGAAATGGATGTTGAAATCGATATGAATTTCGATATCAATATGGATTTCGAATCCGATATGAATTTCGAATTCGAAATGGATTGGGAATTCGATATGGATTTCGAATTCGATATGAATTTCGAAATCGATATGGATTTCGAAATTAAAATGGAATTCGAAATTAAAATGGAATTCGAATTCGATATGGATTTCGAATTTGAATTGGATTTTGAATTCAATATGGATTTTGAATTCGAAATGGATTTCGATATCAAAATGGATTTCGAAATCGATATGGATTTGGAATTCGATATGGATTTCGAATTCGATATGGAATTCGATATCAAAATGTATTTTGAAATGGATATGGATTTCGATATCAAAATGGATTTGGATTTCGATATGGATTTCGAATTTGATATGAATTTCGAATTCGAAATGGATTTCGAATTCGATGTGGATTACGAATTCGATATGGATTTCGAAATTGATATGGAATTTGAAGTCGAAATGGAATTCGAAATCGAAATGGATTTCGCATTCGAAATGGAATTCGAATTCAAAATAAATTTTGAAATCGAAATGGATTTCGAAACCGAAATGGAATTTAAAATAAAAATGGATTTTGAATTCAATACGGATTTAGGATTCGAATTGGATTTCGAAATCGAAATGGATTTTGAAATCGATATGAATTTCGATATCAATATGGATTTCGAATTCGATATGAATTTCGAATTCGAAATGGATTACGAATTCGATATTGATTTCGAATTCGATATGAATTTCGAATTCGAAATGGATTTCGAATTCGATATGGATTACGAATTCGATATGGATTTCGAAATCTATATGGAATTTGAAGTCGAAATGGAATTCGAAATCGAAATGGTTTTCGTATTCGAAATGGAATTCGAATTCAAAATGGATTTTGAAATCGAATTGGATTTCGAAATCGAAATGGAATTCGAAATAGAAATGGATTTTGAAATCGATATGGATTTCGATATCAATATGGATTTCGAATTCGATATGGATTTCGAGTTCGATATGGATTACGAATTCAATATGGATTTTGAAATCGAAATGGAATTTGAAATTAAAATGGAATTCGAATTCGATATGGATTTCAAATTCGAAATGGAGTTCGAAATCGATATGGATTTCGAATTTCAAATGGATTTCGAAATCGAAATGAAATTCGAAATCAAAATTGATTTTGAATTCGAAATGGATTTCGATATCAATATGGATTTCGAATTTGATATGGATTTCGGTATCAAAATGGATTTCGAATTCAATATGGATTTCGATATCGATATGGATTTCGAAATCGAAATGGAATTCGAATTCAATATGGATTTCAAATTCGAAATGGATTTCGAATTCGATATGGAATACGAATTCGATATGGATTTCGATATCGATATGGATTTCGAAATCGAAATGGAATTCGAATTCAATATGGATTTCGAATTCGAAATGGATTTCGAATTCGATATGGATTACGAATTCGACATGGATTTAGCAATCGATATGGAATTTGAAGTCGAAATGGAATTCGAAATCGAAATGGATTTCGTATTCGAAATGGACTTCGAAATCGAAATGGAATTCGAATTCAATATGGATTTCGAATTCGAAATGGATTTCGAATTCGATATGGATTTCGAATTCGATATCTAATTCGATATCAAAATGTATTTTGAAATCGATATGGATTTCGAAATCGATATGAATTTCGAATTCGAAATGGATTTCGAATTCGATATGGATTTCGAATTCGATATGGATTTCGAATTCGATATGGATTACGAATTCGATATGGATTTCGAAATCGATATGGAATTTGAAATCGAAATGGAATTCGAAATCGAAATGGATTTTGCAATCGAAATGGAATTTGAAATTAAAATGGAATTCGAAATCGATTTGTATTTCAAATTCGAAATGGAGTTCAAAAACGATGTGGATTTCGAATTCGAAATGGATTTCGAATTCAAAATGGATTTTGAATTCGAAATGGATTTCGATATCAATATGGATTTCGAATTCGATATGGATTTCGGTATCAAAATGGATTTCGAATTCGATATGGATTTCGATATCGATATAGATTTCGAAATCGAAATGGAATTCGAATTCAATAATATATATTCAAAATGTATTTTGAAATCGATATGGATTTCGATTTCAAAATGGATTTTGAATTCGATATGGATTTCGAAATCGATATGGAATTTGAAGTCGAAATGGAATTCGAAATCGAAATGGATTTCGTATTCGAAATGGAATTCGAATTCAAAATGGATTTTGAAATCGAAATGGCTTTCGAAACAGAAATGGAATTTGAAATAGAAATGGATTTTGAATTCAATACGGATTTCGGATTCGAATTGGATTTCGAAATCGAAATGGATGTTGAAATCGATATGAATTTCGATATCAATATGGATTTCGAATCCGATATGAATTTCGAATTCGAAATGGATTTCGAATTCGATGTGGATTACGAATTCGATATGGATTTCGAAATTGATATGGAATTTGAAGTCGAAATGGAATTCGAAATCGAAATGGATTTCGCATTCGAAATGGAATTCGAATTCAAAATAAATTTTGAAATCGAAATGGATTTCGAAACCGAAATGGAATTTAAAATAAAAATGGATTTTGAATTCAATACGGATTTAGGATTCGAATTGGATTTCGAAATCGAAATGGATTTTGAAATCGATATGAATTTCGATATCAATATGGATTTCGAATTCGATATGAATTTCGAATTCGAAATGGATTACGAATTCGATATTGATTTCGAATTCGATATGAATTTCGAATTCGAAATGGATTTCGAATTCGATATGGATTACGAATTCGATATGGATTTCGAAATCTATATGGAATTTGAAGTCGAAATGGAATTCGAAATCGAAATGGTTTTCGTATTCGAAATGGAATTCGAATTCAAAATGGATTTTGAAATCGAATTGGATTTCGAAATCGAAATGGAATTCGAAATAGAAATGGATTTTGAAATCGATATGGATTTCGATATCAATATGGATTTCGAATTCGATATGGATTTCGAGTTCGATATGGATTACGAATTCAATATGGATTTTGAAATCGAAATGGAATTTGAAATTAAAATGGAATTCGAATTCGATATGGATTTCAAATTCGAAATGGAGTTCGAAATCGATATGGATTTCGAATTCGAAATGGATTTCGAATTTCAAATGGATTTCGAAATCGAAATGAAATTCGAAATCAAAATTGATTTTGAATTCGAAATGGATTTCGATATCAATATGGATTTCGAATTTGATATGGATTTCGGTATCAAAATGGATTTCGAATTCAAT
The DNA here is from genome assembly GCA_035045865.1 of Drosophila austrosaltans. NCBI lineage: Eukaryota > Metazoa > Arthropoda > Insecta > Diptera > Drosophilidae > Drosophila > Drosophila austrosaltans. The sequence goes on from JAWNOQ010000148.1 coordinate 313,107, forward strand.
ATGGATTTCGATATCGATATGGATTTCGAAATCGAAATGGAATTCGAATTCAATATGGATTTCGAATTCGAAATGGATTTCGAATTCGATATGGAATACGAATTCGATATGGATTTCGATATCGATATGGATTTCGAAATCGAAATGGAATTCGAATTCAATATGGATTTCGAATTCGAAATGGATTTCGAATTCGATATGGATTACGAATTCGATATGGATTTAGCAATCGATATGGAATTTGAAGTCGAAATGGAATTCGAAATCGAAATGGATTTCGTATTCGAAATGGACTCGAAATCGAAATGGAATTGAATTCAATATGGATTTCGAATTCGAAATGGATTTCGAATTCGATATGGATTTCGAATTCGATATCTAATTCGATATCAAAATGTATTTTGAAATCGATATGGATTTCGAAATCGATATGAATTTCGAATTCGAAATGGATTTCGAATTCGATATGGATTTCGAATTCGATATGGATTTCGAATTCGATATGGATTACGAATTCGATATGGATTTCGAAATCGATATGGAATTTGAAATCGAAATGGAATTCGAAATCGAAATGGATTTCGCAATCGAAATGGAATTTGAAATTAAAATGGAATTCGAAATCGATTTGTATTTCAAATTCGAAATGGAGTTCAAAAACGATGTGGATTTCGAATTCGAAATGGATTTCGATTTCAAAATGGATTTTGAATTCGAAATGGATTTCGATATCAATATGGATTTCGAATTCGATATGGATTTCGGTATCAAAATGGATTTCGAATTCGATATGGATTTCGATATCGATATAGATTTCGAAATCGAAATGGAATTCGAATTCAATAATATATATTCAAAATGTATTTTGAAATCGATATGGATTTCGATTTCAAAATGGATTTTGAATTCGATATGGATTTCGAAATCGATATGGAATTTGAAGTCGAAATGGAATTCGAAATCGAAATGGATTTCGTATTCGAAATGGAATTCGAATTCAAAATGGATTTTGAAATCGAAATGGCTTTCGAAACAGAAATGGAATTTGAAATAGAAATGGATTTTGAATTCAATACGGATTTCGGATTCGAATTGGATTTCGAAATCGAAATGGATGTTGAAATCGATATGAATTTCGATATCAATATGGATTTCGAATCCGATATGAATTTCGAATTCGAAATGGATTTGGAATTCGATATGGATTTCGAATTCGATATGAATTTCGAAATCGATATGGATTTCGAAATTAAAATGGAATTGAAATTGAAATGGAATTCGAATTCGATATGGATTTCGAATTTGAATTGGATTTTGAATTCAATATGGATTTTGAATTCGAAATGGATTTCGATATCAAAATGGATTTCGAAATCGATATGGATTTGGAATTCGATATGGATTTCGAATTCGATATGGAATTCGAAATAAAATTCGAAATCAAAATTGATTTTGAATTCGAAATGGATTTCGATATCAATATGGATTTCGAATTTGATATGGATTTCGGTATCAAAATGGATTTCGAATTCGATATGGATTTCGAAATCGATATAGAATCGATTTCGAAATCGAAATGGAATTCGAATTCAATATGGATTACGAATTTGATATGGAATTCGATATCAAAATGTATTTTGAAATCGATATGGATTTCGATATCAAAATGGATTTGGATTTCGATATGGATTTCGAATTCGATATGCATTTCGAAATCGATATGGATTTCGAAATTAAAATGGAATTCGAAATTAAAATGGAATTCGAAATTAAAATGGAATTCGAATTCGATATGGATTTCGAATTCGAATTGGATTTCGAATTCAATATGGATTTTGAATTCGAAATGGATTTCGATATCAAATGGATTTGAATTCGATATGGATTTCGAATTGATATGGAATTCGATATCAAAATGTATTTTGAAATCGATATGGATTTCGATATCAAAATGGATTTGGATTTCGATATAGATTTCGAATTCGATATGAATTTCGAATTCGAAATGGATTTCGGATTCGATATGGATTACGAATTCGATATGGATTTCGAAATTGACATGGAATTTGAAGTCGAAATGGAATTCGAAATCGAAATGGATTTCGCATTCGAAATGGAATTCGAATTCAAATTAGATTTTGAAATCAAAATGAATTTCGAAACCGAAATGGAATTTGAAATAGAAATGGATTTTGAATTCAATACGGATTTCGGATTCGAATTGGATTTCGAAATCGAAATGGATTTCGAATTCGATATGAATTTCGATATCAATATGGATTTCGAATTCGACATGGATTTCGAATTCGATATGGAATTCGATATCAAAATGTATTTTGAAATCGATATGGATTTCGAAATCGATATGAATTTCGAATTCGAAATGGATTTCGAGATCGATATGGATTTCGAATTCGATATGGATTTCGAATTCGATATGGATTACGAATTCGATATGGATTTCGAAATCGATATGGAATTTGAAATCGAAATGGAATTCGAAATCGATATGTATTTCAAATTCGAAATGGAGTTCAAAAACGATGTGGATTTCGAATTCGAAATGGAATGGAATTCGATATGGATTTCGAAACCGAAATGGAATTTGAAATAGAAATGGATTTTGAATTCAATACGGATTTCGGATTCGAATTGGATTTCGAAATCGAAATGGATTTTGAAATCGATATGAATTTCGATATCAATATGGATTTCGAATTCGATATGAATTTCGAATTCGAAATGGATTACGAATTCGATATGGATTACGAATTCGATATGGATTTCGAAATCGAAATGGAATTTGAAATTAAAATGGATTTTGAATTCAATACGGATTTCGGATTCGAATTGGATTTCGAAATCGAAATGGATTTTGAAATCGATATGAATTTCGATATCAATATGGATTTCGAATTCGATATGAATTTCGAATTCGAAATGGATTTCGAGATCGATATGGATTTCGAATTCGATATGGATTTCGAATTCGATATGGATTACGAATTCGATATGGATTTCGAAATCGATATGGAATTTGAAATCGAAATGGAATTCGAAATCGATATGTATTTCAAATTCGAAATGGAGTTCAAAAACTATGTGGATTTCGAATTCGAAATGGAATGGAATTCGATATGGATTTCGTAATCGATATGGAATTTGAAGTCGAAATGGAATTCGAAATCGAAATGGTTTTCGTATTCGAAATGGAATTCGAATTCAAAATGGATTTTGAAATCGAAATGGAATTCGAAATAGAAATGGATTTTGAAATCGATATGGATTTCGATATCAATATGGATTTCGAATTCGATATGGATTTCGAAAAAGAAATGGAATTTGAAATAGAAATGGATTTTGAATTCAATACGGATTTCGGATTCGAATTGGATTTCGAAATCGAAATGGATTTTGAAATCGATATGAATTTCGATATCAATATGGATTTCGAATTCGATATGAATTTCGAATTCGAAATGGATTACGAATTCGATATGGATTACGAATTCGATATGGATTTCGAAATCGAAATGGAATTTGAAATTAAAATGGAATTCGAATTCGATATGGATTTCAAATTCGAAATGGAGTTCGAAATCGATATGGATTTCGAATTCGAAATGGATTTCGAATTCAAAATGGATTTTGAAATCGTAATGGATTTCGAAATCGAAATGAAATTCGAAATCAAAATTTATTTTCAATTCGAAATGGATTTCGATATCAATATGGATTTCGAATTTGATATGGATTTCGGTATCAAAATGGATTTCGAATTCGATATGGATTTCGAAATCAATATGGATTTCGAAATCGATATGGATTACGATTTCGATATGGATTTCGAAATCGATATGGAATTTGAAGTCGATATGGAATTCGAAATCGAATGGATTCGTATGTTGATAATGGATTCGAAATCAAATGGAATTCGAAATCGATATGGATTTCGAATTCGAATTGGATTTCGAATTGACATGGATTTCAATATCGATATGGATTTCGAAATCGAAATGGAATTCGAATTCAATATGGATTTCGAATTCGAAATGGATTTCGAATTCGATGTGGATTACGAATTCGATATGGATTTAGCAATCGATATGGAATTTGAAGTCGAAATGGATTTCGAAATCGAAATGGATTTCGTATTCGAAATGGACTTCGAAATCGAAATGGAATTCGAATTCAATATGGATTTCGAATTCGAAATGGATTTCGAATTCGATATGGATTTCGAATTCGATATGGATTTCGAATTCGATATCTAATTCGATATCAAAATGTATTTTGAAATCGATATGGATTTCGAAATCGATATGAATTTCCAATTAAAAATGGATTTCGAATTCGATATGGATTTCGAATTTGATATGGATTTCGAATTCGATATGGATTACGAATTCGATATGGATTTCGAAATCGATATGGAATTTAAAATCGAAATGGAATTCGAAATCGAAATGGATTTCGCAATCGAAATGGAATTTGAAATTAAAATGGAATTCGAAATCGATTTGTATTTCAAATTCGAAATGGAGTTCAAAAAGATGTGGATTTCGAATTCAAAATGGATTTTGAATTCGAAATGGATTTCGAATTCGATATGAATTTCGATATCAATATGGATTTCGAATTCGATATGAATTTCGAATTCGAAATGGATTACGAATTCGATATGGATTTTGAATTCAATACGGATTTCGGATTCGAATTGGATTTCGAAATCGAAATGGATTTCGAATTCGATATGAATTTCGATATCAATATGGATTTCGAATTCGACATGGATTTCGAATTCGATATGGAATTCGATATCAAAATGTATTTTGAAATCGATATGGATTTCGAAATCGATATGAATTTCGAATTCGAAATGGATTTCGAATTCGATATGGATTTCGAATTCGATATGGATTTCGAATTCGATATGGATTTCGAAATTGACATGGAATTTGAAGTCGAAATGGAATTCGAAATCGAAATGGATTTCGCATTCGAAATGGAATTCGAATTCAAAATAGATTTTGAAATCGAAATGAATTTCGAAACCGAAATGGAATTTGAAATAGAAATGGATTTTGAATTCAATACGGATTTCGGATTCGAATTGGATTTCGAATCGAAATGGATTCGAATTCGATATGAATTTCGATATCAATATGGATTTCGAATTCGACATGGATTTCGAATTCGATATGGAATTCGATATCAAAATGTATTTCTGAAATCGATAATGGATTTCGAAATCGATATGAATTTCGAATTCGAAATGGATTTCGAATTCGATAGGGATTTCGAATTCGATATGGATTTCGAATTCGATATGGATTACGAATTCGATATGGATTTCGAAATCGATATGGAATTTGAAATCGAAATGGAATTCGAAATCGATATGTATTTCAAATTCGAAATGGAGTTCAAAAACGATGTGGATTTCGAATTCGATATGGATTTCGAATTCGATATGGATTACGAATTCGATATGGATATGGATTTCGAAATTAAAATGGAATTCGAAATTAAAATGGAATTCGAATTCGATATGGATTTCGAATTTGAATTGGATTTTGAATTCAATATGGATTTTGAATTCGAAATGGATTTCGATATCAAAATTGATTTCGAAATCGATATGGATTTGGAATTCGATATGGATTTCGAATTCGATATGGAATTCGACATCAAAATGTATTTTGAAATCGATATGGATTTCGATATCAAAATGGATTTGGAATTCGATATGGATTTCGAATTCGATATGAATTTCGAATTCGAAATGGATTTCGAATTCGATATGGATTACGAATTCGATATGGATTTCGTAATCGATATGGAATTTGAAGTCGAAATGGAATTCGAAATCGAAATGGTTTTCGTATTCGAAATGGAATTCGAATTCAAAATGGATTTTGAAATCGAATTGGATTTCGAAATCGAAATGGAATTCGAAATAGAAATGGATTTTGAAATCGATATGGATTTCGATATCAATATGGATTTCGAATTCGATATGGATTTCGAGTTCGATATGGATTACGAATTCGATATGGATTTCGAAATCGAAATGGAATTTGAAATTAAAATGGAATTCGAATTCGATATGGATTTCAAATTCGAAATGGAGTTCGAAATCGATATGGATTTCGAATTCGAAATGGATTTCGAATTCAAAATGGATTTTGAAATCGTAATGGATTTCGAAATCGAAATGAAATTCGAAATCAAAATTGATTTTGAATTCGAAATGGATTTCGATATCAATATGGATTTCGAATTTGATATGGATTTCGGTATCAAAATGGATTTCGAATTCGATATGGATTTCGAAATCAATATGGATTTCGAAATCGATATGGATTACGATTTCGATATGGATTTCGAAATCGATATGGAATTTGAAGTCGAAATGGAATTCGAAATCGAAATGGATTTCGTGATTCGGTAATGGACTCGAAATCAAATGGAATTCGAAATCGATATGGATTTCGAATTCGAATTGGATTTCGGATTCAATATGGATTTCGATATCGATATGGATTTCGAAATCGAAATGGAATTCGAATTCAATATGGATTTCGAATTCGAATGGATTTCCTCGAATTCGATATATGGATTCACGAATTCGACATGGATTTCGATATCGATATGGATTTCGGAATCGAAATGGAATTCGAATTCAATATGGATTTCGAATTGAAATGGATTTCGAATTCGATATGGATTACGAATTCGATATGGATTTAGCAATCGATATGGAATTTGAAGTCGAAATGGAATTCCAAATCGAAATGGATTTCGTATTCGAAATGGACTTCGAAATCGAAATGGAATTCGAATTCAATATGGATTTCGAATTCGAAATGGATTTCGAATTCGATATGGAATTCAATTCGATATCTAATTGATATCAAAATGTATTTTGAAATCGATATGGATTTCGAAATCGATATGAATTTCCAATTAAAAATGGATTTCGAATTCGATATGGATTTCGAATTCGATATGGATTTCGAATTCGATATGGATTACGAATTCGATATGGATTTCGAAATCGATATGGAATTTGAAATCGAAATGGAATTCGAAATCGAAATGGATTTCGCAATCGAAATGGAATTTGAAATTAAAATGGAATTCGAAATCGATTTGTATATCAAATTCGAAATGGATTTCGAATTCGATATGGATTACGAATTCGATATGGATTTCGATATCGATATGGATTTCGAAATCGAAATGGAATCGAATTGAATTGGATTTCGAAATTCGAAATGGATTTCGAATTCGATATGGATCTACGAATTCGAATATGGATTTAGCAATCGATATGGATTTCGAATTCGATATGGATTTTGAATTCGAAATGGATTTCGAATTCGATATGGATTTCGAATTCGATATGAATTTCGAATTCGTAATGGATTTCGAATTCGAAACGGATTTCGAATTCGATATGGATTACGAATTCGATATGCATTTCGAAATCGATATGGAATTAAAGTCGAAATTGAATTCGAAATGGTTTTCGCATTGAAATGGAATCGAATTCAAAATGGATTTCAGTATCGAAATGGACTTCGAAATCAAATGGAATTCGAAATCGATATGGATTTCGAATTCGAATTGATTGAATTCAATATGGATTTTGAATTCGAAATGGATTTCGATATCAAATGGATTTCGAATTCGATATTGATTTCGAATTCGATATGGAATTGATATCAAATGTGTTTTGAAATCGATATGGATTTCGAAATCGATATGAATTTCGAATTCGAAATGGATTTCGAATTCGATATGGATTCGAATTCGATATGGATTCGAATTCGATATGGATTACGAATTCGATATGGATTTCGATATCGATATGGATTCGAAATCGAATGGAATTCGAATTCAATTTGGATTTCGAATTCGAATGGATTCGAATTCGAAGTATGGATTTCGAATTCGATATGGATTTCGAATTCGATATGGATTACGAATTCGATATGGATTTCGAAATCGATATGGAATTTGAAGTCGAAATGGAATTCGAAATCGAAATGGATTTCGTATTCGAAATGAAATTCGAAATCAAAATTGATTTTGAATTCGAAATGGATTTCGATATCAATATGGATTTCGAATTTGATATGGATTTCGGTATCAAAATGGATTTCGAATTCGATATGGATTTCGAAATCAATATGGATTTCGAAATCGATATGGATTACGATTTCGATATGGATTTCGAAATCGATATGGAATTTGAAGTCGAAATGGAATTCGAAATCGAAATGGATTTCGTATTCGAATTGGATTTCGAATTCAATATGGATTTCGATTTCGATATGGATTTCGAAATCGATATGGAATTCGAATTCAATATGGATTTCGAATTCGAAATGGATTTCGAATTCGATATGGATTCCACAGAATTCGATATGGATTTCGATATCGATACGGATTGCGAAATCGAAATGGAATTGAATTCAATTTGGATTTCGAATTCGAAATGGATTTCGAATTCGATATGGATTACGAATTCGATATGGATTTAGCAATCGATATGGAATTTGAAGTCGAAATCGATATGGAATTTGAAGTCGAAATGGCATTCGAAATCGAAATTGATTTCGTATTTGAAATGGAATTCGAATTCAAAATGGATTTTGAAATCGAAATGGCTTTCGAAACAGAAATGCAATTTGAAAAAGAAATGGATTTTGAATTCAATACGGATTTCGGATTCGAATTGGATTTCCGAATTGAAATGGATTTTGAAATCGATATGAATTTCGATATCAATATGGATTTCGAATTCGATATGAATTTCGAAATCGATATGGAAAAATGTGGAAAAAAATGGAATTCGATATTAAAATGGAATTCGAATTCGATATGGATTTCGAATTTGAATTGGATTTCGAATTCAATATGGATTTTGAATTCGAAATGGATTTCGATATCAAAATGGATTTCGAAATCGATATGGATTTGGAATTCGATATGGATTTCGAATTCGATATGGAATTCGATATCAAAATGTATTTTGAAATCGATATGGATTTCGATATCAAAATGTATTTTGAAATCGATATGGATTTCGATATCAAAATGGATTTGGATTTCGATATGGATTTCGAATTCGATAAGAATTTCGAATTCGAAATGGATTTCGAAATCGATATGGATTATGAATTCGATATGGATTTCGAAATTGACATGGAATTCGAAGTCGAAATGGAATTCGAAATCGAAATGGATTTCGCATTCGAAATGGAATTCGAATTCAAAAAAGATTTTGAAATCGAAATGGATTTCGATATCAATATGGATTTCGAATTCGATATGGATTTCGGTATCAAAATGGATTTCGAATTCGATATGGATTTCGATATCGATATGGATTTCGAAATCGAAATGGAATTCGGATTCAATATGGATTACGAATGCGATATGGAATTCGATATCAAAATGTATTTTGAAATCGATATGGATTTCGAAACAGAAATGGAATTTGAAAAAGAAATGGATTTCGGATTCGAATTGGATTTCGAAATTGAAATGGATTTCGAATTCGAAATGGATTTCGAATTCGATATGGATTACGAATTCGATATGCATTTCGAAATCGATATGCAATTTAAAGTCGAAATTGAATTCGAAATGGTTTTCGCATTTGAAATGGAATTCGAATTCAAAATGGATTTCGTACTCGAAATGGACTTCGAAATCAAAATGGAATTCGAAATCGATATGGATTTCGAATTCGAATTGGATTTCGAATTCAACATGGATTTTGAATTCGAAATGGATTTCGATATCAAAATGGATTTCGAATTCGATATTGATTTCGAATTCGATATGGAATTCAATATCAAAATGTGTTTTGAAATCGATATGGATTTCGAAATCGATATGAATTTCGAATTTGAAATGGATTTCGAATTCGATATGGATTTCGAATTCGATATGTATTTCGAATTCGATATGGATTACGAATTCGATATGGATTTCGAAATCGATATGGAATTTGAAGTCGAAATGGAATTCGAAATCGAAATGGATTTCGTATTCGAAATGGAATTCGAATTCAAAATGGATTTTGAAATCGAAATGGCTTTCGAAACAGAAATGCAATTTGAAAAAGAAATGGATTTTGAATTCAATACGGATTTCGGATTCGAATTGGATTTCGGAATTGAAATGGATTTTGAAATCGATATGAATTTCGATATCAATATGGATTTCGAATTCGATATGAATTTCGAATTCGAAATGGATTTGGAATTCGATATGGATTTCGAATTCGATATGAATTTCGAAATCGATATGGAAAAATGTGGAAAAAAATGTAATTCGATATTAAAATGGAATTCGAATTCGATATGGATTTCGAATTTGAATTGGATTTCGAATTCAATATGGATTTTGAATTCGAAATGGATTTCGATATCAAAATGGATTTCGAAATCGATATGGATTTGGAATTCGATATGGATTTCGAATTCGATATGGAATTCGATATCAAAATGTATTTTGAAATCGATATGGATTTCGATATCAAAATGGATTTGGATTTCGATATGGATTTCGAATTTGATATGAATTTCGAAATCGATATGGAATTTGAAGTCGAAATGGATTTCGCATTCGAAATGGGTTTCGAATTCAAAATAGATTTTGAAATCGAAATGGATTTCGAAACCGAAATGGAATTTGAAATAGAAATGGATTTTGAATTCAATACGGATTTCGGATTCGAATTGGATTTCGAAATCGAAATGGATTTTGAAATCGATATGAATTTCGATATCAATATGGATTTCGAATTCGAAATGGATTACGAATTCGATATGGATTTCGAATTCGATATGAATTTCGAATTCGAAATGGATTTCGAATTCGATATGGATTACGAATTCGACATGGATTTCGAAATCGATATGGAATTTGAAGTCGAAATGGAATTCGAAATCGAAATGGTTTTCTTATTCGAAATGGAATTCGAATTCAAAATGGATTTTGAAATCGAATTGTATTTCGAAATCGAAATGGAATTCGAAATAGAAATGGATTTTGAAATCGATATGGATTTCGATATCAATATGGATTTCGAATTCGATATGGATTTCGAGTTCGATATGGATTACGAATTCGATATGGATTTCGAAATCGAAATGGAATTTGAAATTAAAATGGAATTCGAATTCGATATGGATTTCAAATTCGAAATGGAGTTCGAAATCGATATGGATTTCGAAATCGAAATGGAATTCGAATTCAAAATGGATTACGAATTCGATATGGAATTCGATATCAAATTGTATTTTGAAATCAATATGCATTTCGATATCAAAACGGATTTGGAATTCGATATGGATTTCGAAATCCATATGAATTTCGAAATCGATATGGATTTCGAATTTGAATGGGATTTCGAATTCAATATGGATTTTGAATTCGAAATGGATTTCGATATCAAAATGGATTTCGAATTCGATATGGATTTGGAATTCGACATGGATTTCGAATTCGATATGGAATTCGATATCAAAATGTATTTTGAAATCAATATGCATTTCGATATCAAAACGGATTTGGAATTCGATATGGATTTCGAAATCCATATGAATTTCGAAATCGATATGGATTTTGAAATCGAATTGGATTTCGAAATCGAAATGGAATTCGAAATAGAAATGGATTTTGAAATCGATATGGATTTCGATATCAATATGGATTTCGAATTCGATATGGATTTCGAGTTCGATATGGATTACGAATTCGATATGGATTTCGAAATCGAAATGGAATTTGAAATAGAAATGGATTTTGAATTCAATACGGATTTCGGACTCGAATTGGATTTCGAAATCGATATGGATTTCGAAATCGAAATGGAATTCGAATTCAATATGGATTACGAATTCGATATGGAATTCGATATCAAAATGTATTTTGAAATCAATATGCATTTCGATATCAAAACGGATTTGGAATTCGATATGGATTTCGAAATCCATATGAATTTCGAAATCGATATGGATTTCAAATTCGAATGGGATTTCGAATTCAATATGGATTTTGAATTCGAAATGGATTTCGATATCAAAATGGATTTCGAATTCGATATGGATTTGGAATTCGATATGGATTTCGAATTCGATATGGAATTCGATATCAAAATTTATTTTGAAATCGATATGGATTTCGATATCAAAATGAATTTCGAATTCGAAATGGATTTCGACTTCGATATGGATTTCCAAACCGATATGGATTTCGAAATCGATATGGAATTTGAAGTCGAAATGGAATTCGAAATTGAAATGGATTTCGCATTCGAAATGGAATTCGAATTCAAAATGGATTTTGAAATCGAAATGGATTTCGAAACCGAAATGGAATTTGAAATAGAAATGGATTTCGAAACCGAAATGGAATTTGAAATAGAAATGGATTTTGAATTCAATACGGATTTCGGACTCGAATTGGATTTCGAAATCGATATGGATTTCGAAATCGAAATGGATTTCGAATTCAATATGGATTACGAATTCGATATGGAATTCGATATCAAAATGTATTTTGAAATCAAGATGCATTTCGATATCAAAACGGATTTGGAATTCGATATGGATTTCGAAATCCATATGGATTTCGAAATCGATATGGAATTTGAAGTCGAAATGGAATTCGAAATTGAAATGGATTTCGCATTCGAAATGGAATTCGAATTCAAAATGGATTTTGAAATCGGAATGGATTTCGAAACCGAAATGGAATTTGAAATAAAAATGGATTTTGATTTCAATACGGATTTCGGATTCGAAAGCGAAATGGATTTTGAAATCGATATGGATTTCGATATCAATATGGATCTTGAAATCGATATGGATTTCGAATTCGATATGGATTTCGAATTCGATATGAATTTCGAATTCGAAATGGATTTCGAAATTAAAATGGAATTCGAAATTAATATGGAATTCGAATTCGATATGGATTTCGAATTCGAATTGAATTTCGAATTCGAAATGGATTTGGATTTCGATATGGATTTCGAATTCGATATGAATTTCGAAATCGATATGGATTTCGAAATTAAAATGGAATTCGAAATTAAAATGGAATTCGAATTCGATATGGATTTCGAATTCGAATTGGATTTCGAATTCAATATGGATTTTTAATTCGAAATGGATTTCGATATCAAAATGGATTTTGAATTCGATATGGATTTCGAATTCGATATGGAATTCGATATCAAAATGTATTTTGAAATCAATATGCATTTCGATATCAAAATGGATTTGGAATTCGATATGGATTTCGAAATCCATATGAATTTCGAAATCGATATGGAATTTGAAATCCAAATGGAATCAAAAATCGATAAGGAATTTGATATCGAAATGGAATTTGAAATAGAAATGGATTTTGATTTCAATACGGATTTCGGATTCGAAAGCGAAATGGATTTTGAAATCGATATGGATTTCGATATCAATATGGATTTTGAAATCGATATGGATTTCGTATTCGATATAGATTTCGAATTCGGTATGAATTTCGAATTCGAAATGGATTTCGAAATTAAAATGGAATTCGAAATTAAAATGGAATTCGAATTCGATATGGATTTCGAATTCGAATTGGATTTCGAATTCGATATGGATTTCGAAATCGATATGGAATTTGAAGTCGAAATGGAATTCGAAATCGAAATGGTTTTCGTATTCGAAATGGAATTCGAATTCAAAATGGATTTTGAAATCGAAATGGATTTCGAAACCGAAATGGAATTTGAAATAGAAATGGATTTTGAATTCAATACGGATTTCGGACTCGAATTGGATTTCGAAATCGATATGGATTTCGAAATCGAAATGGAATTCGAATTCAATATGGATTACGAATTCGATATGGAATTCGATATCAAAATGTATTTTGAAATCGATATGGATTTCGATATCAAAATGGATTTGGAATTTGATATGGATTTCGAATTCGATATGAATTTCGAAATCGATATGGATTTCGAATTCGATATGGAATTCGATATCAAATTGTATTTTGAAATCGATATGGAATTCGATATCAAAATGGATTTGGATTTCGATATGGATTTCGAATTTGATATGAATTTCGAATTCGAATTGGATTTCGAATTCAATATGGATTTTGAATTCGAAATGGATTTCGATATCAAAATGGATTTCGAATTCGATATGGATTTGGAATTCGATATGGATTCGAATTCGATATGGAATTCGATATCAAAATGTATTTTGAAATCGATATGGATTTCGATATCAAAATGGATTTGGATTTCGATATGGATTTCGAATTTGATATGAATTTCGAATTTGAAATGGATTTCGAATTCGATATGGATTACGAATTCGATATGGATTTCGAAATTGATATGGAATTTGAAGTCGAAATGGAATTCGAATTCAAAATAGATTTTGAAATCGAAATGGATTTCGATATCAATATGGAATTTGAAATAGAAATGGATTTTGAATTCAATACGGATTTCGGATTCGAATTGGATTTCGAAATCGAAATGGAATTCGAAAGCGAAATGGATTTTGAAATCGATATGGATTTCGATATCAATATGGATTTTGAAATCGATATGGATTTCGAATTCGATATGGATTTCGAATTTGATATGGATTTCGAATTCGAAATGGATTTCGAATTCGAAATCAATATCGAATTCAGAAATCCATATCGAATTCAAGAATTCGATATCGGATATCATTCGAATTCGATATTGGATTTTGAATTCGATATGGATTTCGAAATCGATGTGGAATTTGAAATCCAAATGGAATCCGAAATCGATAAGGAATTTGATATCGAAATGGAATTTGAAATAGAAATGGATTTTGATTTCAATACGGATTGGATTCGAATTGATTTCGAAATCGAAATGGAATCGAATGGAATGTATTTTGAAATCGATATGGATTTCGATATCAAAATGGATTTGGAATTCGATATGGATTTCGAATTCGATATGAATTTCGAAATCGATATGGATTTCGATATCAAAATGGATTTCGAATTCGATATGGATTTGGAATTCGATATGGATTTCGAATTCGATATGGAATTCGATATCAAAATGTATTGAAATTATATGGATTTGATATCAAATGGATTTGGATTTCGATATGATTTCGAATTTGATATGAATTTCGAATTTGAAATGGATTGAATTCGATATGGATTTCGAATTCGATATGGATTTCGATATTGATATGGAATTTGAAGTCGAAATGGAATTCGAATTCAAAATAGATTTTGAAATCGAAATGGATTTCGAAACCGAAATGGAATTTGAAATAGAAATGGATTTTGAATTCAATACGGATTGCTGGATTCGAATTGATTTCGAAATCGAAATGGAATTGAAAGGAAATGGATTTTGAAATCGATATGGATTTTGAAATCGGATGGGATTCGAATTTTCGATATGGATTTCGAATTCGATATGGATTTCGAATTCGAAATGGATTTGAAATTAAATGGAATTGAATTAAATGGAATTCGAATTGATATGGATTTGGAATTCGAATTGGATTTCGGAATTCGATATGGATTGAAATCGATGTGGAATTTGAAATCCAAATGGAATCCAATGAAATCGATAAGGAATTTATCGAATGGAATTTGAATTAGAAATGGATTTTGATTTCAATACGGATTACCAGATTCGAATTGGATTGAAATCGAAATGGAATTGAAATTGAAATGTATTTTGAAATCGATTGGATTTCGATATCAAATGGATTTGGATTGATGTGGATTGAATTCGATATGAATTTCGAAATCGATATGGATTTCGAAATTAAATGGAATTCGAAATTAAAATGGAATTCGAATTCGATATGGATTTCGAATTCGAATTGGATTGGATTCAATATGGATTTGAATTTGAATGGATTTCGATATCAAATGGATTTTGAATTCGATATGGATTTGGAATTCGATATGGATTTCGAAATCGATATGGATTTCAATCGAATGAATTGAATTCAATATGGATTACGAATTCGATTGGAATTCGAATTAAAATGTATTTTGAAATCGATATGGATTTCGATATCAAAATGGATTTGGAATTCGATGTGGATTTCGAATTCGATATGAATTTCGGAAATCGATATGGAATTTGAAGTCGAATGAAATCGAATTGTTTGGGATTTCGTATTCGAAATGGAATTCGAATTCAAAATGGATTTTGAAATCGAAATGGATTTCGAAACCGAAATGAAATTTGAAATAGAAATGGATTTTAAATTCAATACGGATTTCGGATTCGAAATGGATTTCGAATTCGAAATGGATTTCGAATTCGATATGGATTTCGAATTCGATATGAATTGAATTCGAAATGTATTTCGAATTCGCTATGGGATCATTAAATTCGCATATGGATTTCGAAATCGATATGGAATTTGAAATCGAAATGGAATTCAAATTCGAAATGGATTTCGAATTCGAAATGGATTTCGAATTCGAAATGGATTTCGAAATTAAAATGGAATTCGAAATTAAAATGGAATTCGAATTCGATATGGATTTCGAATTCGATATGGATTTCGAAATCGATATGGAATTTGAAATCCAAATGGAATCCGAAATCGATAAGGAATTTGATATCGAAATGGAATTTGAAATACAAATGGATTTTGATTTCAATACGGATTTCGGATTCGAATTGGATTTCGAAATCGAAATGGAATTCGAAAGCGAAATGTATTTTGAAATCGATATGGATTTCGATATCAAAATGGATTTGGAATTCGATATGGATTTCCAATTCGATATAAATTTCGAAATCGATATGGATTTCGAAATTAAAATGGAATTCGAAATTAAAATGGAATTCGAATTCGATATGGATTTGGAATTAGATATGGATTTCGAATCCGATATGGAATTCGATATCAAAATGTATTTTGAAATCGATATGGATTTCGATATAAAAATGGATCTGGATTTCGATATGGATTTCGAATTCGATATGAATTTCGAATTCGAAATGGATTTCGAAATCGATATGGATTACGAATTC